>CAADRB010000059.1:409823-437960 GCA_900708905.1 Hymenolepis diminuta | reverse complement strand
TCAAAGATATTGAGAAATAAAACGAAAGTGCTTACATTACAGGTGAAAATGATACTCATATTCTTATCGGATTTGTTAGAGGCGATGGTTCCAAGTTGTTGAGCATGCTCAACAGGTTGGTTGATTGGTTTTGCATCAGGAGCTTCAAAAACGAGATCACATGCAGGTTCCACCTTCAACGTTGGAGGCCTAGGAGGAGATTTGGTAGTAGAGTAGAGCAGTTTAGGGATAACACTGCACTGCTGGCAAACTATCCGGGAATACGCAAATCTATAAGCTCCTCTTACCAGAGGAACAAACGTTCTGAACACGGTGACCTGAGAAAACAAGAAAACATTTGGTCTTAAGAATCACAACTCCACCCGAGTTGAGTATAAAAAAGCGACTCTAGTAAGAACAGTTTTTTATATTTTATGCTCCAGAAATAACAGGCAAATACGTTTCGCCTCAACGGGAACAATGTCCGTGAGTGTGGGCAGGTAGGGAGGGTAAGGGAAGTAAGAAGTGTCCAAAAATACACACAAGATTTTCTTTATTCTCCATCATCAATTCATCGCAAGTGCACAGCTACGAGGCGAAGATTTCTGAATTGCACATGGGACAGATGGGCCTTCGTCGAATCCACTGAATTAGACATTTTGTGTGAAAAAGGTGTGCACAGCGAGTTTTCTTCGCGTCCGACGTTGTCATCGACTCATAGCAAATGGCACAGTGATCAGCATAAGCCTCCAATTCCTCCTTAGTTGGCGCGGGAATCTTCGACATAGAGACTGACAAGTGGTAGCGCGTTTTAAGCCACACAATTCCTCGACAAGTGGCGGGGTAGAGCACAAAGAAGACATGCACAATGAGGATAAAAACACGGCAAATACCGAAAGATTCGTAGAAAATGAGCCAGAGAATGACCAGGACAGAGAGAAGAGAGATAAGATAGTTAACAAAAATGTTGAAGAGTCGAGAAAGTGCGAGAAATTTGCCGAATCCGGTCCAGAGGGGCCATCTGTGATGTGCTTGGTGAAGAAGATATTCAAAGAGGGTGCAAGTCACATCAAGAAGGAGCTGACCACCGCATAGATATGTCCTAAGACGCTGTGCGTATCCGGTGTAGACAGAAATAGTTCCTCCACTTCCAACACCGGTTAAGGACGGCTTTCCACCAAGTAGTTGGTAACCCCTACCTGTATAGGGGAGATAAGACAACCATACCGGAAAGTATACGAATACACATCCAGAAAGAAAGATCATCATGCCACAGAAGATCAGCGGGACAATGTGTTCGATCCAGGGGGATTGAGTTCCAGGGAGGCCAAGTCTTAACAGAATGGCCTTAACTAATGCCTCTACTGGATAAACACAAGTAAAACCCATTACAATGAGGAGGTGGGAGAAGCAAAATATCCTTTGGTGAGAAGTGAGGTTGGGTAGATCGTATTGGATTGCAAGGAAGACAAATAGAATGACACAACTCCAACTCGTGTTATTTAAGAGCTCAACAGCTGTGACTTCAATATGCTCGTTATTAATTAGCTGTTCCTCGATAGGAATCCAAGGATTGGCGGCAACTGGCTCAAGTTCAGCAATTTGAATTAGTTGGGCAATATTTACACCGAATGGGTCGACAATAAAAGCGAGGAAGTTAACGACTACACCTGACAGAAGACCAACAAACACCGCGGCTCCGTAAACAGACGTCCATGTTTCCGCCCCGATAGCCAATGATCCAGTAAGAAATCGATAAAATATACGCTGGTAGAGTGACGTGGAATTGACAAGATTCGCCTCATTAGCATAGGTGGAAAGGAAGGTGAAGTTGAGTGAATGCTTGATGGGTACCCCTGATTCATCTGTGGCACGAGAAAGAAGCTCAATAACTTTGGCATCGATCGGCCAAAATGTGGAACCGAAACACACTACAAGGGCCAATTTAACGAGCCAGAACGTGAGAAAGACGATAGGCACTCGAATGCGATTCCAATTGACAGTGAGATAGGCTGCCAAGTCGGCAGAAAGTTGGGCAGATTGATCTTGAATAGCGGTAACAAGAAACGTAAAGACATTTCCAAAATAATAACCTCCGAGAATGTAGATCATGAGCATAGCAGTGACGATTTCCGGAAAATAAGTGATTGTTTGCTCAGTGAGAATTTTAGCAATAGATTGAGCATGGAGGCAGTCAGAGTATTTCAACATGACCGAATGTTTTAAATGACTGCTTCGACCTCCGAGAGCGTAAAAGTAACCGCAAACGGCTGGAGATGAAACATCAGATATACCAATGTGGAGATTCTCGGCGAAAAGTTCCTGAGTTAACAAACATGAGAGGCAGTAGCAGAGAATTGGAAGGACCGCAATACAGAAAATGTCAGCACATTGAAAAAGTTGACGAGAACGACTTAGAGGTTGAAGCCGAAGAACTCTTGGAATCAGATTGAAGGTAACAAAGACCGTTAATGCGATGAGTATAGGTGTAGGCCAAAACTTGATGGAAAAGATATAACCACTCCAATGATGAAAATCATAAGCAAGCTCATTAAACCGCCGAACAAGAAAGAAGACAGTGGCAATAACAAGAAGAAAGGGCAAACAGAGGAGGCTTATTATTCTGAGGAACTTTGGTGTAAGAAAGAATGCTATGACGCAGTATGAGAGAGCTAAAATAAAAGAAACAATTGAGTCACCAACACTGAAATAATAATTTGACTGATGATAAGCTATTCCAAATAATTTAAAAATGCATGGCCCTAAACAGCTATTGTTAAAAAAAACAACGTACCGAAAGCGATTGCAATGGCAGTAAGAAGATCCGACATCCCATTAGTGTATACTGTATCCTTATATTCCAACCACGACACAATTCGATCTTTGTAGTTAAATATCCAATTAGTTCTCCTCGCAAGAACATTATCAATAAAGAGGACTAGTAGTGCCCTAAAGGCAATATCTGCACAAACTGCCAATTTCATCGAACTAAAACAGGATAGCAAGTATTTAAGCAGTCCGCATTAATAGTGGCCGATGAGAAGCATGATTATCCCGAAAACATCCTTTCTAATAGAGAGTTGTAATTGAACTATAGCCTAAATAATAGAAGTTTAATTCTGATACGAATTTTTTACACTAAAATACTTATTTTTGTTAAAGTGTTAACTCTGATTTTGACATCATATCTGTAAACAGAAGATTTGTATATTCAATTCTATGTAATATAACATTTTTTCCTTGCTCATGCTCACAATGGTTATTTATTTAAATGTTTTAGACAGTGCATCAGATCAGTTTGGGAAATATCAATGCAAATGCACAAATGATATTTCTATCTGTATAATCGATTGAGGATCTTGATTAGAATGGCAAATCCTCAACAGAGATTTCAAATAATGGAAATTGGAGAATATACTAGAATGATTTTTTGCGTCTTCAGTTTAATATATGTATCACTAATTATTAACTTATTAGATTGGAAGGAAACTTTCCGCACATTTTCTTAAAACCGATTTAGTTAATGCCAAAAAATTGTAAAAACGATCATTTATAATAATTTACAAAGTATATCTAAAAATTTCGACAAAAAATAAACTTTTCATTTGCTAATTAATTTCATATTTGTATTTTCAAAAATATATATCACTATTGGTGTCCTTAAATAGGACACATAAATTTCTCTTATATATTTATGCATATATTAGTTAATCATAAAATTAAATATTATAATTATAGATGATTAATTCACCCTAAGCACAGTGTCAATTGGTATTTACGCTTAAGCGGCCATTCAAATTATAAAGTTGGTCATTATGGCAACGTCGGCGACTGATCCGAGGCTTCGTCAGCTTAAAATTAAATCAAATGTCGTGAAGAGGTACTTTTTGATTGAATTACATATAATCGATCCAGGATAGCAAAGGACAAAGAGAAGTATGAGGAAGAATACACCATTCTTCAACGGAAACACGAAGAAAAAAAAGCCTCCGGTGCTGAGGATATTGTAATCAAGAAATCAGTACGATACTGCTTCTTTTGATCACTTTTCATTCTTAGAATGAACTCCTCGAGGAGACAAAGATGATGATTTCTGATTGCTCTAGTCGTTTGACTAAAGCCTACGGTGATTTGGAGACCTGCTTCGGTGACTGTTTTGATTTATGTGACCACGAGGAATATAAATGCGCCAAAACAATTCTTGATGAAAAATGTTCCTGCGACCACTAAGCCTAAGCATTTATCCGACAATTCCTGTTATATAAATCTCTTGTAATCTCCAGTTGAAAAGAATTGTTTAAGTTTTGTACCCTATCGCAAATTTAGCCAAATAAATATGCTGCTGACGTGCCCTCTTTCCCTAATTTCCTTTACTACAGAAAGACCGTTTGCATTTATTAACATTTTTATTTTGGAGTAGAGCGCTCTTGGTGCTCGCTAGAACTCATATTCCAACGTGAAATTTCGAAGATTACCTCCACCAAAATGAGTAGAATTATCATCCACTCTAGACGAGAGGAATGTCGAGCTTCAAGATGATTTGTCAGAATTTCTGTTAATTCACAGCAGGTGTTGAGTTTCGAATTGAGGATCTAAACAGATGATTGAAATGTGATAACTTACATGAGTTCTACTTTGAACACTTAGGGCGTTTTTGAGGTTTTGGAATAATTTTTCAACTTCTGGTCTGTCCCAGTAGAAATCGGGAGTCTCGCTGATTGTCGTACTAATATTCAATAAATGTCTAAAAGTGAGTAGGTGAGGATTAAAAGTAATCTTACCGCAGGGTGAAGAGTTCACCTGTCTTTCGAAAGACGGCCGACATTGGGAAGAAAGCTCCTAATCCTATTTGCATTTTCTATTTTGGGAATTAGGAAATCGCAATACATCTTACATCAATCCACGGTTGCATCTGAACTGCTACCGCATCAAAGCTGGTTTCCAGTAGAGCCAATTTGACTTAAAAGAAAAAAAACGGGCTGAATCACCACAGCTTCTACTTACTCGGACAATTTTCACTTGGGGTCTCTTTCAAGATAAATCTCTTAATCAGATAACAGAATTTCTAATTTGCATTTTAATCTAATTCAATCCCAAAATACCCACAATAATAACAGTAAGAGGGGTAGAGAGGGCAACTTTATAGATGCTAGAGCTTAATATAACCGTATCCAGTTGCCTTGGGCAAATTGTGCCCTCTGTAAGATTATTCATACGTTCGGGTAAACAATTTCATGATTAAATGCCATTTTCAATATAAAAAGGAAGAAGACGAAATATGATTTTAATATCGTCAAGACAAAAATGTCCAATTCATATTCTTTCATTTCCTCCCTGACACTTCACCATAATTTGCTTCTTACTCGTATAACTTCAACTTGGAATTCATCTCAAGTCTTCTGGGCTTTCGACGAGTCATTTTAGAACAGCGCATCCGTCGTTCTGGGGTTTTCTTCTCGGGCCTTATACAATTTACTTACTGGAAGTTTGAAAGGGTCCAACTCGGATTTAGAACAGGGTTGAAGATGGTGTTGATCTAGTTGCCACGATACGTGGCCTCAATTGGTTTCTTTGCCTGATCCAAACAGCACTACTTACCCGGACTTAGCAGATGACTTACCTCGTCGTTTGACCATAGTCTCAGAGGTAAAGGAGTGACAGATTAGGAAATCACTAGCAAACACAAGATAACTAACACACCTCTTTTACAACTTCTTGACAATTTATTCGCATGGTTGATTATACGAATTGTCCTTCTCATTGGTAGTTCAACAGGTAATTTACTAACAAGCATTGTATGAAGAGTTGTTCCATAGATCATTATGAACTTTCGAATAACTTCCTCCATCGTCCCCTTCCCTTCTAAACGTGTCGACAAATCGTTTCATCTGCCCGGTTGAATGTAAATGATACGGGGGCGTGCGGATGTGTTCACTGATTCCCCCAATGTACTGCCAAAACTCGATGACATTTCTCTCGTCTCCTTGTCGATCTAGCGACAAAGACGGACTGGTGATCAAATCTACAAACGGGCCTGTCATATATGAGAAAATAATATTTTACCCAAACAAATCTCATATGTTTTTCAATTTAAGTGACCTTAACGTGTGCAAAACAAATGTCGGATACTGGACAACGACATGACCGACCAAGGGGTTTGTCTCGAATTCCCAAGATGGATGTCTCATATTTCGATGGGAGATACTATAGCCAGCGGATGTCTATCAACACCTGGCGATCAGAAATGATTGACTGGGGATAAGATCTTCACTACAGTATCCACAGACGGTCCCACTGTGTGTTTGCCTGTTTGAACATAGGTACCTAAACGGGTGTCTATCATCACGCCGAGACACCGACAACGAGACATGACTGACGTCAAACGGAGAAATGCTTTGTATACAAACTTAATTTACTTATAAATTGGGGGTGACTTATCTGCCCTCTCTGAACTGATCTGACGACATGAGTGACTTGACTTATTCCATCTATTCGAACGATGTGGCTCCGATAGATCTTTCAATGTTATTACACAATTCTCATTAAATATCAAACAGGAGTCGAAAATAGATAATGTCTTTCCACAGTGAAATAGATCCAGCGAGTCCACTTTTAATGATGAGAATGGCCATTTCGTTTTCACAAATTTCATAGCTTTTTCATTGAGTGAGTATTCCGATGAAATGTACTTTATCTCCTCAACCGTGGCAGGAATATTCCGGATAGATAGATAGAGTCGATCAGAATGCCGTATATATCCTTTTCCAGAGATGTGCTAGCGATACGATTCGGTTTGAATTTAATTGTGATAAACCGTCAAGTTTTCCGAACCCAGTGGTCTTCCAATATTTGATTTCGAAGTCATATCCTCCCAAAATTATTGCCCAGCACTGAGGACTATGCGCTGAATATGTTGGAGTGTCTTGATAACAAACATTTATGGTCTGTCAGAAGAGTAAGGTGACGACCATAGACAAATTTATGGAACTTCACGGCATAAACAATGGCAAGTGCTTCTTTCTCAATTTGCCCATAGTTCTCTTCCATTAGTATCAATGATGCGTGAGCAGCAGCCTTCTTTGAACCATCTGAGAAAACAAGTGATATCACTGCTCCTACACCGTAATTCGAAGGATCTGCTGCGATGACTAACGACAAATTTGAATTGTAATGAGTCAGAAGCATATCTGATTGCAGAGTGGATTTCGTCTTCTCAAACGCTCTTTGACAATCCGCAGAGTAGTATCTTTCCATAGCAGATGATTGAATGGTCCACGAACTTCATGTAAGGAAGATGGAAAACTGTATTAGCGACTAATTGATCTCAGGAATGAATAAAGAGTTTGGACATCGACTGAAGATGGCACGCCCAAAATAGCTTGAATTCATTCAGAACCAGGATAGTGACTTTCCGGGCAGAAAATGGAGCCAAGATATTTAGTGGATTTCGAGAACTCACATCTCTCTGACCTCAGATGAGAAATATAATTGATAATACATTCAAGCAGACACTCAATTTGCCTCTGGAGTTCTTTCTTCGTTTGGATAACTACTATGATATTGACCATATATGAGGCTATGCCCTTTAGTCCACTTATCATATTATCCATTATGTCAGAAGATAGTGGGGACTGTTTTCACTCCAAACGGAAGTCTAGTAAATTCATTCGGACCCCAGTGCTTGTTTATGATCAGATATTCACGACATTCTGGTTCGACCTCGACTTACAGATAAGCCTCTGGTAAATCCAATTTCACAAAACATGTGCCACCGTTGAGAGGTGCAAATATTATCTTGACCAACAGGAAGAGGATGGTGGCCATCTTTAAGAGCTGCATTCAGCCTGTGGAAAAATCGCCACAAAAACGAACGCTGCCATTCTCTTCTCCTATACCCGCAACTGGCGAGACCCATTTAGAGCAGAATACCGGTTGTTGGACGCCAATTCTTTCAAGATGTGACAGCTCTTCCTCTACGTTCTGTATAGTAGAGAAGAGAACTGAGCGCTGAGGACGGAAAACTTATCTTTCAGGTATAGATTTGTTTATATTTTCGGGCTTCAACCTAGGTTGTCTCAGAAAACTGAGGAAAATTTTCATGTTCATCTTCAGTTGTTCCAATATCAGATTCATTTCTCATAACTGTTTTATTAACAGGTTCTTGTGATTTTATTTCGTAACCTGAGTCACAGATGATTTTTTCGGTAAGGAATTGGGCGATCTGCTTCAGCAGCCCCAATTCGTTCAACCAATCGAGATCTAGAAGATCCAAGTTAGACTGATTCGTCGTGAAGCATTTTACAATAATTTGATGATCACCACAACAAACTTGACGATCAAATTCACCTTCAAATTTCAAGACGTCATAAAAGACGTTTCGGGTTATAGTTTGTCGGTTTCAGTACTGAACAGCCAAGGTTCCCCATGTCTTTCTTGAAATCAAAGTGATGTCAGAGGCAGTATCTAAGTGCAACTGGACTTTCTTATCATTAATCACCAAGGTTACATTCTATCGCTTAGTAGAACTTTTGTCTTCATAGGTTGAACTGACAACACTAAGATAATTAAAAAATCCAATAGTATTTCCAGCATCCTCCTCTTCTCGAAATAACCCTTCGTGTCGTTCCGACATTTCGCTTCTTTATCCTTTCTTTCTCCAGACATTAAAAATGTGATTTCGGTAAGGACGATTTCCGTAATAGTGCATTTCGCCGCATAGCTGGCACAGTAATGAGAGGTTCTTGTTTAAAGTATTTTCCCGGATGGTTGTGCAATTCTTCTAACATAGCTATGTTCACTGGCGTTCTGTTGAATCACAGCTTTGTCATCCAGGACGATGTCCATTTTTCGACATTCATCAACTAAATCCCGTAAGGTGAAATCATATTTAAAGTTCTTACACGGACATCAGCATAGCAGGGATCCCGAAGACCACAAAGGAACACAAGAATCTTAAAATGATCATTTAAATTAGATTTGAAGTCCGATTGTTCAGAATTTTCGATTATCCGAGTAGCAAAATCAACCCAATCCCCATCAGACCTCTAAGTTAACGTTAAAAATTTGAAGTTCATGCGAAATTTCGATGATTTTTCGCAGAGCAGTTTATAGAGGATGGATATTGCCTCCTCGAATTCCAATTCCATTGAACGAATGTAGCTCTCAATTTCTTATCTCCCGCCGTCCAACTCTTTTCTCCTCAGGGATGTCAACCAGGTCTTTTTTGAACATATCTTTGCATTTATCTAAGCATTTATTAAAAATAAGATCCGCTTCTGGATCATAATGAAATTCACTGGTTTGTAAAAGAGATTGTCAGGGTACAATTTCGAGATGGAATTTTCTGATTGTACAGTTCATCCTTGACAGATGCCATAGAGAATCAAAATTTGATAACATTTTTTTCCCAAACTCTGAACAAAGAGACCCTATCAAAGGTATGAACTGGATAGAGATACAACATGGGTTTAAATATAATTTTTATTGAGGGGAGAAGGAGGTAAATCGGAACGTTTTGGTCTTGAAACTAAGCTCCGTTTAGTATTAATATCCCTTTATCCTTAGAAATCCCATTTCTTGAGATTTTCGAGAGAGCATTCACCTGGAACCTAGCTTTCAAGGTATGTGGATGAACATTACAGTTGATATTGCTTTTCAAGAGCAAATGTCCGCATTCATTTGCATTTTCCTAATTTTGCATTCGACAATGCATTGCAGAGTCGTCAGATTGTAGTAGAATTGGCCAAGCCTTAAAGAGCTAGCTAGATGTTTTCTTTTAATGATCAAGTTAGTTTGATGGTAGTAGCTCACGTGCTTCTACACAAACGATGGCTAAGACGTCGCATTCGAATCAGTAATACGGAGATATTAAATTCTTGGCGTTTAGGCAGAAATGGATACCAATCATCCAAAACACTGAACTAAATTAACTGGCTCGCGTCATAGAAGAAAATAACGGAGAAGAAATATGAAATTCCCGCATAAGATGGGCTCAGAGATGATACTTCTTTATTTAAAAATAGAAACATGTTTTCATTGGAAGAAATTTACTGATTTCTGGTGAGTTAATTTTCCAATTCCCATTCAATCAACGGTCAATCATTTCAGTAAAGAACAACCACATATGCAACAATATGCCCTCATGCTTTGAGGTTTTTAATTGTGAAATGTATTTCTGGATTCATTTTACTTTTCCATATTTCATTCAAATTGTGTACACCCTATCTTTTAAAGCCTAAAAGATATTTAAATTATCACTGCAACGTAGAGCAGTTTCAGTGAGCATAGAACAGAACTCATCTTATTAAACTGCACGTCCCAGGCCAGTTTTCAGTCGATTTTGTGCGTTTCTGAATAGCAAATGACTAAAATTCTCAACTTTCTGTCATGGTAATCAGACTAGTTAATCAACACGCCAAAGACTACACGAGAATTCCACCAGCTACATTTATGTTGAAAACTGTTATTTGATTGAACTCTTGACCCACTGGTCAAGTGAGTTAAAAACTAGATGTTAAGAGACAACATGACTGAAATACAGGATATTTTGAAAATATATGATGGTTTAATGAGCATTGTAAACAAATTAAAAGCCACCCCAAAATAAAGGAAAAAACATTCCTCAAAAATACATAATCGAAAGCACCAGAAATTCCGTACTTGAAACGCACGCAAGGGAAAATTGGAATCATTAGACCTTTTTGAACACAAGATCTCATCAACAATACGATTTTAAACAAGAGAAACACAGTTGATGACATATAATAAGAAGTGAAGGAAGGTAAAACAGGAGGTTTCAGCCCTGAAGGCAAAATTTTCATGTGTAGCTTCGTTTCTTGAAATTTTTGAGAGCAATTAATTTGGACTTTGTCCTCAAGACAAATGGATGAAAATGGTAAAAGTTGGTTGTTTTCAAAAAGTAAGATTTTTTATTTGCCTTTTCCTAACCTTATTGAGGAAAAAGACATACATCTCAATCTCCTCGTAAATTAAGCTTATAACGGATGGTCCTGGGGAGGTAGATTTTGATACCAAATATTTTTTTAAATGCACTTTGTAACTGACTAAATGAACGCAAATCGTTTTACAATGACTTACCAGATGCAGCTAGAGCATCAGAAAAGGCGATTTTCTCCATGACTAAACGTTGAATCTCCTTCTCATAAACCTCTTGCGACTCCTTCGAGTCAGATTTTGCTGGAACTGCACGAAGTCGAATGTCCTCAACATCGAGCATTGTCGGTCCACTGAAATAAATCAATACGTTGATTTTACTGTAAACTCGCAATTATCTGAAGGTTCTGAGAGTTGGGAGTGCAGAAAACTGCTCGTTCGACAGCTCTGAAACAGCTGTATCGGATGGCCAGAACGGGGCCATTTATATACTCTTTGAGAAGTTATTCAATAACAAATTATATTTAGACCACTTATGATTTGTACATTGGACAAATTAACAGATTACCTAGGTCCTACTCCGTACTTTGGATTTAAACTAGGGTAAAAAAATGTATCAATTCAAGAGACACTGCAATATTTAAAAAAGGTTTTCAAATTTCAAATCACATTACTCAAGAGAAAGCATATGAATTAATTGTGAACTTTGTTATCCGCAGTGGATATAAATGTTAGCGAAAATTATTCCTACTACTGGCAACAAAGATGATTTAACTATTCACCTGGTAAATGAGTAGACCAGTTCCTCGAATTCAATTAATTCTAGAGCGATAGGTCGGTTACATTCGTTGCGAAATACATTTATGATTTCTTCAGACTAAAAAAAAGTGAAAAATACAGTGAGTTAAATTATGGATACAACTCAGATATGCTACTTATATATTGTAATTAAGTAGACCACTCACTTCAGAGTCTGAGACGTTCCAAAAGACAACAACCCCGGTTCTGAAACAAGGAAAGAAAACATATTGAAGTGATATTAAATAACTAACCTCCTAAACTACCAAATATGTTTATGGCAGGGGTTCAAATTCTATCATGACCAAGATGGAGGCGAGAGGTGAAAAGGACTAATTCTAAATAATTTAGTGTAATAAAGTGCAATAAAAAATATTCTCGCATTTAACTAACTAATTTTCACCAGTTAAGAAATCGAGTCGAATATTTTTTGGTGTATCCGGGTGACGTTCACACGATCTGTCTAACATACACTGGATTATCGATTGCTGGATGTTCACGGATAAACAATTATGCCACTGATGCCAACATTGACTAATCAGACAATCGCTTATTAACTGATCATCCAAATTCTTACAAACAAATGGGTCTTCTTAATAACGAAAGTAAGACATGAGTCACAGGTTTCCTCTTCTCGCCTCTGGATATGAGTACATGTAGTTGTAGTCAAAAGCGAACACAAGTGCTATCACAGTTTTGTGAAGTGTGACTCTTCGACGTTGCTGCGACACTAGGAAGTCCAGTTTCTGCCACTGCTTTGATCCATCTACCCACTAGATATTACTAGACTACAGTGGATTCAGTTTAGACAGAGAAGGTTAAGACAGAATGCAACTGACCCCAAACATTCCATTAACCAAAGGCGTTATATAGGAATACAAGTTGTCTTCATGTCATTGATGCCCAGAGATTAAAACTCAGCCAGACCGAAACTAGTTTTTGTCCCACATAACTGTGACGCTGTCAGGAGCAATGTGCGCCGCATATAGATAGGGCTGATGGAACCTTCGAGACAATCTGTGGGAATTGATCATCCCCAAACAAAACAATACTGCAGCTATGGCCTTTGTTTTGTCGGACTCCTATCACCTAGTTCATTCTTGTTGAGGCACGGCTTTAATAAAAACACATTTAGTTCCGCCTGTGAAGAGAAAATCACAAGTCTCATCATCTCATCTCACTTAATCTTAACAATTACGCAAGGCAAACACCAGTCAAAAGGGGAAAATTAATGCTCTTCCCATGTGTGTATTAACCCTGTTCTTGTTTTTCCCTTTTTAGGCAAGAGAGAGGGATAATAAACGTGAGACTCCGAACATTGGGCAGGCATGTGATCAGCAGCAGATTTATCGCGATGAGTGGGAAGTTAGACGAGCACACTTCCTCATCAGAGACAATTTGCGAAAAAATCTAAGGTACCGATTTTAAAATCATTATTTTAACGTTGGGAAAAGAATATTTTTAATATAGTAAAATTAAGAGCTTGTTGAAATTATGGAAAATCGAGGGAGTTCTACCACAAGAAAATATCATTTTTAGTAAACAATACCCACCATTCTTTTCGATATATCCTGTTGATGTAGTCAGGTATGTGAACGAAAAAACAAAACTAGCTCATTGACAATCTGAATTTGGAAGGTGGAAACAAAGTTGACGTTATTTGTCAGAACGAAATACTAAATAAACAGCTTGCTAAGTCAACAAATAGAAAAAAGAGAAGAATAGACAGCATTTTATTTACCAAAAGTTATTATCACCATGGTAACTACATTAACCGAACATCTTATTAATATATTACTTTAAGTTGTATTTTTGGCCTGGCTGAAGACGTTATCGTGGCAGAGTCTGGCCACATGGTGAACTCCCATCTAGACAGTGACCTGAGCCTGACTGACTTTCCTTTTCGCCAGACATAGGCCATTTATAAAATTAAACAATATCATAATTAGATGGGATCTAATAAAGTCGTGTTATCTCTGAATCTCACCAGACAGGCCCTAGAATGCTATCTTACAAAACCCTAAAGATGAGCGTCGGAAAACGCTTCCCTAAGGATCCCTGGAAGTTATCAATAATCTTCGCACAAGTAAATGTTGTTTGAAGTACCCTCTTTAATACCACCATTATCACCATCTCACTTAGCATCGAGTTGGGAGGATGGCTGTGAGTTAGGTGAGCTGCCATTCTAATTGGAGAACTTGTTTAAATAAAGTGATAATTTTAGTCCATCAGCTTTCTCCAACGTTTTCTCTTTCGTAGGCTTTCCTCCTCTGTGTGTGTACTGTCGACAGCTCACGAAGAAAGTTACGTCGAGAGTGGAGAGTAGGCGATGATGAATGTCTTATTATTCCCCAGCCCTTCAATTTTTACCATTCATATGAGAGGGCGATATATTCAATCTATTCTTCTTACTTATATGCCTGAGTCGAACACTAAGGCTGGATTACTCACAGACAATCTCGTAGCAAAAATTTCCCAATGCATGTTTTGAGAAAACTCTTGACGTACATATTGTTAACCATTCCCAAAATTAGCTAATCGATTATTACGAATTAACCATCCATACATTAATTCTCCTGCGTTTTCCGCTCAGTACCCCTGGAATTCATACACCTCTGTCTGTTCTATTTTCCATTGGCTCAGCTGCCTTAGGTTAGATTTTTATAATCTCATAAACACATTCTCAATAAAGCTTTGTTTGTTAAATTCCCTGTAAAAGACAGAAGAACGGTAGTTAGCAATATTACTGCATTATCACAAAATGACTTAGAAGTTCACGATACACACTCCTTTTCAGTCATCACCACCATCGCCGCCGAGTACAATGCCATTTAAAGCGTCCACAATATCTTAAAAATTTCCTTGCAAATGAGCAGATCTATCTTCAGGTTGCGTGGACCGATCAACCAAAACTAGAATGACTTGTGATGGATTTCTCTTCATAAGGCAGAAAACTGTCAGACTGATGGAGAGCTGTTCACTTAACATAGTGGACGCAATTCTCTTACAATAAAAATACACTCAAATATTAACTACTTAAGATCGATAATGTCGCGTTCAACGAACACGCATCAGAACTCAGAGGTTACGGGTTCTGTAACAAACTAGGGCACAGAAGACCCCAGAGAGAATACCTTGAAGTACGCTGTTCATTAAAACTGTTTAAGTAGACAAATATTATGTCCAGTGTAATGAGTGATTGAGAATGCTAATACGATCAATTTGCCTTGGAAAAATCAGCATCTAGTGCAATATCCTATTCGACAACCTTTCAATTATAATTTATGCTAAATTTAAGAGAAATTTCCTTCTAACAGGTAGATAATACTGACAGCCATACGTCTCCTTACCGTTGGTTGATCAGTTGGATTAAATAAATGCCTTAATTTTATTCCAGGCGCTTCGGAGTAAGTATAATGAAGACGAAATGAAAACCCACTTGAATACGAGGATATCACGATGGGATACGGGGTCGTGGACGTCAGAGGGAGTGGTGAAGAAAAGGATTTCATTGGCAACTTCGGGAGGAAGACGAAGACACCGATAGCCCATGGCCTGGTAGTCCACTGCCAAACACAATTGAGCCAAATTTATGGACTGGCCAATTCCATAGGCGGACACTCGAAAAGCATTGCTCTCGGGGATTGGTTTCTCTGTAGACTAAGATAGGATGGCAGGAAAGTTTATGAGTCCGGTAACCGAAATAATCAGTATACGTCAAGATTACGAAAGACTTCAGAGTTTTCCTTTGGCGATATTTTTCTATTTCTCCAATTTTCGTTTCGATAAAACGCACGCAAAACAATGTTGACTCGTTTTCAACATCGTCCAAACTGTCAACTAACGATGACCTTTATTAGTCCCCTAATCGAACAAACAGAGCACGATCAGACTGTTAAATCAAATATGTATGCAACTTGGCAAACATTGAACGCTTCCGGTGAACAATTCTAGTCCTCTTTTCCCACTCTTTATGATAGAATCATGAAATGGTTTTCTTACAACTAATCGGAAATAACAAACAAGCTCTGGACAATGGAAGGGCATCCTAGGGTCTCTGTTTAGAGAAAAACATCCGACAATCATTCAGGTTATCGGATGCGCAATGATCAGTCTATAAGCCGCCAAGTATGTTGTTATCGAGGCTAAACTAACACTCCTGTCAGCTTGCACGCAAGAGAGCAGAGCGTGGACTTTATTATGATCTTCATATATCCTTTGGATTTTATGTCCTTTCATATTTACCCGCCTTATTTATCAGACCTTCACTAATAAAGACCCAGACCATATTTCCTACAAACTCCAACAAATTTGATAGCAGTGCGCGTATTACCGCTACATTTTTGTGGGTTAAGATTTTATTGCTGTAGAGATAAGGATGTCCTCATTCTATTCTATTCTTCTGACGTTCAAATGTCATCTACAGAAGTTCCAGAAACAGTACTGAACCGAACTGTCGAGCATTAGTATTAAAAGGCCCGTATAACTTTTTTCAAATTGAATTTAATGCATCATAAACATTGTTGGAGATTTGGAGATCCAACCTATTTAATAACTACGAATTGAGAATATGTTAAAAAAGTCAGTACACTTTTCATCCAGCGGCCTTTCTCCAAAATGGTAATATCTACAGATATACTTCGTAATAAGTATGTGTCCGTTCTTCCAGACACAGAAATGGTTCGAAGTCACTGTCTCGGTCAATTTATTTTGGACAAAATCGAAAATATGGTCATGATTTACCTCGGTTGAGCTTAATGAATAAATGCAGATCTGTAAAATGATAAAAATAATGAAAGAAGTTGTAAAAATTGTGGAGAGATTATCAATGCACAATTATTGTATATTGAAGAAAACAAGTAAGAGCAAATCACTTTAAACAAAAAGACGAACAGTCAAGGCGTAACAACAAAAGTTCCCAGAATTTGTAAATTATACAAAATGACTGGACTCGTGTTGTCTAGAGTGGATTCAATGCTGCAACTAGGAGAATGGAATAATCCAAAATCTTATAACACAGACGAAATCGACTTCAACTGCTCTCAACCGCCTTGAACTAGCTGTAATTGGAATGTATCTAATGGATTTTACATTCAAAGTTAATGGGATATTACAAACTTTAAGACAAAACCTTTTATTTTCACTCACCTATCCCCCAAAAAATGTATAGCTCTTTAATTTTGGTCAAATGACCTTAATAGACGTGTGTAGACATTTTATTTGAGCGAATATATAAAAAGCTTGAACCCAAAACAAGTGAAAAAAGAGCATCTTGTTACCCCATGAAGCGTTAGCTTATATTGCCAGTCGTGACAACCATCACCTCCCAATGTAGATGCTATCATAATAACCAATAAAAAGAAAACATAACTTCTTAGCTTCTGTGATTTCTAATTTTTGAAAACTGGATAAAATTGGCATTCCTTTATATGGGTGTAAATAAACTTTTCAACCAGATAGAGGTCTTAAAAGCATCATCTTGAATTTTTCTGTTTCCCAGCAAGTTTTTATATCAAGCTAAGAAGGAGAAATGCAATGAATACTTGAAGATCTACATCAATGTGATGATTCGGCTAGTTTGAAAGATATTTCGACGGTAGGTTAGATGATGTAAGTGAACTTTAATGCAATAGGACGTCCAATGTGACCATATTGGACATTGAATGCAACAAGATGAAAGCTCAAGGAAATTTGGAGAAATTCACAAACCCACTAAGGAGTTTTAACATCATCCAACTTGAGTAAAGGGAAGGTATTCTATAGGCGCTCCTATGAGGAATTAACCAGTACAGCTAACGATTCACATCACTGGAAGTGTACCCATAAGCATTGATTTCATAAACACCTTTGACTTTACAATAGTGCTCCCTGGTGACCGGCGTAAAATTATGAATTTATACCTCTACAAAAAAAAAAAACTTTCCAGTGGACTGTTGTAAATTTCGAACTACATCATACCACTTAAATTACAAAAGACCTGACAAGTGATAGGGCCTATAAATTTGATAGAACTCCAACTGAGCATACTGAAAGATCAAAAAATATTGGTGTACACGAAGGAAAAGCCAATAAAATATGAATTAGTTGGACGATGGCAAGAGATGAGTTAACTATGATCATCATTTGTGCAGAGAAACGGAACAATACATCAAATACAACTCTCCTGGTGTAGATTCGAACTGTCACCAAGCTAAGAATTTATCCTACACACTACTTGGTTAGAATATGAGTCTGTTAGAGCTAAGCATTAGGAACGTAAAAGTATTCGTCAACCTGGATCAATAGGAAGTCAGATACCCAAATATCACTTCTCCAGAAGTCAATGGCAATATGGACAAGAGGCAATTTCTCGTTATAGTTCTTTGATCACTGTGCTCGTCTGCCTTGTCAGAGATCATGGCTAGATCTCCATTGGCGTACTCCCAGTGAGTGGAATGGCCAACCACACTGGTTAAGATGGTGGGACAAAATTCGAGTTTCCCATCAGGGAGGATCGATGATGTCACTTTCTACCCAAGATGAGCATTGGAAAGGCATTCATAAATGGGGTTCGGAATTATTACATCCCCTACATCGATATGCCAGTTACGATATCATTAATATCTGGATTGCAAGGGCGATGATGACATGAGTGAAATAGATCAGAACAAATATTACAAATTCAAGGAAAATTTAGACCGACATTTTGATTAAATCACGAGCATCTAGCTTGAATAAACAGGCAGAAAATGTTTTAACCTTGGAAAGTATTAAAATCACCAGATGGGTAAGTAATAACTCCAACACCATTAACTATATCATAAACAAGAAGTTCAACTAGGTAATTTATTCTTACTGAAACTTTTGGAAGCGAAACCACAGCATAAAGAAAGTATCACTCACGGGGGAAGGCAAAAATCGAGTTGACTTTGGCTTCATCGATTTTCCTGTCGTCAGAGGGATATCAAACTCTCGAACCGACTCAAGTTTGGATCTGAAAGACGGCAATCGATGCAATTTAGGGAATTGACCTCCATTACTAAGAGATCGTGCCAAAGGGACCCATCTTGATGGCGCTAATCGTAAGATCCCTTGTCTCCACAGAGTCGAGGAAGCCTTAATTGGGGAAATCAAATTCTAGAAACAAAGCGAGAATGCAGAACCACCACAAAGCAGAAAAACAAGAAGACAGAGAATAGACTAGATATATGCATTTAATAAAAAGATGACTGCACACAGTACAGAAATCAATGAATGAGAATAGAGGAGATGTAGTAAGAGTTAAGAAAATGAGCGTCTGACTAGAAGCTAGAATCAGCAATGTGGGGATTTTCTTCCAGATCGTCAAAGGAGAAGTACTTATGAGTGAGATTAGTCGGGGTAACATGGACAATTCGAAGACCCGGTTTATCATCACCAAGTTGAAAACAAACGGCCGAAGTAGTAATATTCTCGAGAGGGGTCGAATCAGAACCCTCTGGTAGCCAAAATCCAATAGAATTATAGTGGGTATGACCAGAGAAGACGTGCCGAATACCAGCCTTGTAATATCTATTCATAAGATCCTTACGAACTTCTTTAGGGATATTAAAATAATCGCCATCCTCCTCAGACGACTTCTTGAATAATGGAATGTGCTAAGGGAACATCAATAGTTACTAAACCCATTAACACACCTGGAAGACAAGAATTTTTTGAGCATCTTCATTTTCCTTACTACAAAGTTCTGCATTCAACCAAATATTTTGACGTTCAAATTCAGCCTTACAATTTTTCGAGTCGAAGTATGGTTGAGAGTTAATAACAATGTTTTTGACTTTTCCACACCAAAATGTGTAATAATCGTCACCCCAATGGGATCTGTAATCCTCGATATCAGCAGAAGAAGGACTATTTCCAATATCGTGATTACCAGGGAGGGTAAAAATGGGGATATCGGGAGTAATTTTCGCAAATGCAGACTTTAAGTCAGATATTTGTCCTCCTCTTTCGGACCTGCCTGGCTCAGCATCTACCAAATCACCGCAAACAATGACGAATTTCGGCCTTCTTGATAAGTTATTTACTGCAGTGATTGCGCGATTCACAAACGCTAGCTCACGGTCCCACTTATAAGGTGGATCACGCTTTTCACAGTAACGTTCAAATAAAGCCAATTGGGGATCAGCAAGTATAACAAAAGTAAAATCTTCACACTGTGAGTCCAGGTGTTTGGTATAACGATGATCCATTATATAAACAATACCAGAATCCATGTTTAAAACAGTGGGGTGTGAAATTATGCGCGTGCAACCGTACCAATGAGAGCGAAATAAAAATCTACCTTGGGACTGCCAATGAATTGTTATCCTAGCTGGGCTGGCATAAAATAGCAATAATTCCTTGCAAGTTTTAACTAGCAATATTTACAACTAATGAGCAAAATTATAAAATTTCATCCCCATTTCTTTGAAATTTGTTTGGTAATTTAAACATTAAATTAAATCACGTAAGTTAGCTAACTAAATATGAAATTGATTATAGAATCAAAAAAAAAACTTTCCTCGTGGCATTTACCCCATTTTTTCTAATTTAACTGATTGTTTATACTTAATTAAATAAATCTATAACATTTATTTCGGACGAAAATTGGTACAAATGTAACTAGTGCAGTAACAATATCGTTGAAGCATTTATTAAGGACACAACATGACCACGTCTTGGCTGATCTGAGGGAGTACTCGAAAGCATTTGCGTGAGGTTTGGAAATTGTAATAACATGAAGGTCAATCGGATCCACATCGATGGAATATTTTCAATGAGCCAAGCCACTCACGTCGACAGATCAGTTCGGAGGTGGCAGGCAAGCCACCCCCATTTATTCATAATTTATTCATAAATAAATTAGGTTTATGTACAAAACATTCATCGTTAGACATCAGTCATGTCTCATCATCGGTGTCTCGGTGTGATGATAGGCACCCGTTTAGGTATCTATGTACAGACACGCAAACACACAGCAGGAGCACTTGTGGATACTAGTGAAGATCTTATCACCGGTTAATCACTTCTAATCGCTTGATGATGGTGGACATCTGCTGACTATAGCATCTCCCATCGAAATATGAGACATTAATCATGGGGATTCATGACGAACCTATTGGTCAGTCATGATGATGTCTAGTATCCGGTGCCTTAATTCGGAAAATAGAATTAATTTTGAGGTAAATATTGTTTTTTTATATGTAGCAGAAATAATCAAAGATTCACTAAAGCTTTCTATCTATAAAATTGAACCAACAGAAATGCAATTTCTTCTTAATTAAAAAAGTGCAACATGGAGAACATTTTAGTATTAAAATCTGTATTTTGATAGGTTAAAATTAGTTCATGTGGGATTCAATGGACTTTTAGACCCATTTGTTTTCATTTGTATCGCCTAACCGTTGAATGTAGGAGCTGTCATTTTGTAATATATACATAATATATGTAATATATGTACGACTGAAAAAATTTGTATTATATGGGCCGAGACAAAATTGAGGGAACAAGCAAGCCAATCGTGTCATTTGGACCTTAGTGTTGTGTGGGCAAGTGGCCGGGAGAGACATCCTCATTTTTCGATCAAAACTTCAAGTTCATTACACAATCAGTCATGTCCCATCATCGATGCCCTAAGTAGTAATTGGCATCCGTTTGTGTTTCATTATGCACATCTGAATTACCCGCTGTGGAAGCCATTGTCGATATCTTTTTGTTCCGGATCGCCAAATAGATTTTAGCACTATTTATCTAGCAGAAATAGAATCAGATGTCGTGTATGATAAATGTAAAACCTTAGGGCAGACTTATAAGTGATGCACCTTATAGAACATTTCTTAGTCGATATTATGTTTTAGTATATCCCTTCCTATTTAATTTATTAACAAACTCTAGTTATATGAATTGTAAAAGGACAGTCCTTGCCAATCCAATTGTCAATTTCTATTATTTATAATCCGAATGAATGTATAGTGGGTTCCCCTTCAGAATTAAAAGGTTAGTATTTATTAAATTATCGTGATACTTTAATTTATAATTTTTCAAAGACGCAAGCAACGACGACGATTTCTTCCTTACACCAAGTGCAAGTTTGTGCAATATTGGGAAAAATTATGAAATTGGGACTACAAATTTCTTAATTAAAAATAATTAAAAGTCACTGAAATTGACTTGTGATTGATCCAGCGTCACAGACTTCATAGACGTATTCTTAGTACAATATTTGGCATTAGTTATGTATTTGACCTCTGTCTTTCTTTTGATTGGATCGGATGGCCAAGGTTAGGTTTTGTCATTAGCACGCCTCAAAGAGATTTCTCTTAAATTTTTTATTAAGTCTGAAGGTATCTGAGAATAAATTTATTTAGAGGTGAATAAAATTTATTTTAAACTTTTTTGTTATTGTTGATATTATCCCTATTCATATATTTTTTTGTGTAAAAGTAATCTAGTAATATTGTTATTTGTATCAAACCTTCCAAATCTTCACTGGTTATTTTCTATAGATTTTCCACCGAAATGCATATTGTTCTGATGGTAGCTGAGAAGCCATCTTTGGCCGAAGCTTTGGCCAAAATCATGTCTCATGGCAAACACTCCTCTCGTAAGGGTAGCAACGGCGCTTGCAGTGTGCACGAATGGAATGGAAACTTTCGCGGTGAATCCGTCCACTTCAAAATGACCTCCGTCTGTGGTCATGTTATGACTCTTGATTTTAACGGCCGTTATAATAAATGGGACGCTGTTGACCCAGTAATTTACTCTCGCTATTTATCACACTCTCCTTAGATTGAGTTATTCACCGCCAAGGTTGAAAAAAGGGAGGCTAATCCGAAGCTGAATATGATCAATTTCCTTCAAAAGGAGGCAAAAGGTGCTTCATCTCTCATTCTGTGGTTGGACTGTGACAAAGAGGGAGAGAATATTTGCTTTGAGGTTATTGACGCAGTCTCTCACATTATAGGCCCTCAGGTTGATAGTCATTTTAGTCTTAGTATGAATGCATTTCAGTCGCTCTAATTGGACTTCTCATTGTCATTTATAGGCAAGAATCTATAGAGCCCATTTCACCGCTGTGACTGACCACGAAGTCCAAGGTGCAATGCAGAATTTACGACAACCGAATAAAAATGAAGCGCTATCAGTGGATGCTCGGCAGGAGACAGATCTTCGAATTGGATGCGCCTTCACTCGCTTCCAGACCAGATTCTTCCAAGTAAGTAATTATCCTCTCTCTACTTCTACGAATTGAGGGTTTGAGCACAATGTAGCACGGATTTAAAATGTAATTCGGAAGATATCTGCATGCGGCCTGTAGCTTATTCGAAGTTCATGGAGAAGGGGAGAGGGTTATTCATTTTTCACATCGTTTTACATTGTTTCAATTATAAGTTTTGGTTAGGCGGGTAGCCTACAATTTACGACAGAAGGAATTCACCATATTTCAAGTTGTGTCAAGTTGCTCGACATTGAAGGCCTAGGTAAAACTCAGTCATGTTTTTAAATAGAGTGTAATACCAATTGTCACATAATGAATGACAGATTAATCGTATCTCATTGATAAAGTCTTTCATACATTGTTAATAATATTGAAGAAACTCAGAAAAGAATCTTCCTTTTTAGATTTCCAGCTAAGAAAATTAGCATACACTACCTGTGCTACTCTTAATGTATTAACAGGTTCAGACTTTCTGAAAACGGTCGAATTTATTTCAGAATTTTATTTCGGATTTACCTTCTACCTCATTTCGACTTGGTTCTTTTTCGTGCTGTTGGTAGTTATAAGTCCTTTAAACGAACAATTATTGTAATTTTATCAACATTATATTATTAAAATCGAAATTTATTTAATTAAAAACGTACATCTCCCAACTTTCACTTAAGATGGTAATATTTTTCAAACATTACCCTTAAAAAAATCAATGTGTATAGAGATTTTTCATTCCATGGGTTTCAGCCAGCCTCTATTTAGTCTTGTATATTAGTGGAACCTATCCTGATTTCATGAATGTATTAAAAGGTAGAATCAATGGCTCCGTTTGCATCTGAATACCCATATTGTTGGTCTTTGAACACTTAATTGAAAGCCGTCAGAACAAACATCATAACTTCAGTGTCTGTTTTTTTTCGGGGTGAACAATTCCCATGAGTTGTTTCGAAGGTCCCATCATTCTTATCGATATGTGGTTTACATAACTCCTGACAGCGTCACAGTTATGTGGGACAAAAACTGGTTTCGGTCTGGCTGAGTTTTGATCTCTGGGCTTCAATGACATGAAGACAACCTGTATTTCTATTTAACGGCTTTGTTTTCTTAATGAAATGTTTGAGATTAACTGTATCCTTAGCTTTCTCTCTAGTCTGAGTCAAATGTAGCCCAATAATTTGTAGTGGATAGATATACCATTAGCGACACCAAACTAGGTCTTCAAACAATACTACAACATAGAAGATTTATACTTTACAAAAGGTACGTCCACTTGTAGAGTTAATGCATTCGATATCTTGAAGTCATCCGGGAAAACATTTGAAATGTGAAGAGAAATCATCCGGCAATACGTAGGCGTTACTGACTATTTTCTCGTTTTCCCTTAATAGCTGTGTTTTCCTATTCGTACTTTCAAACTTACGCCTTTAACCAACCAGTCAACCAACTAATTGATCATTTTTGACATTCCTTAAGACGATAGTTCCTGCATTACGCGATGTACAAACTTTTCGTCAAATTATTATGACTAAAATAGATTAATATAAAGCACAAATTATATATTTCTCTCAATTTATCGATCACGTATGTTCTTTTTACCAGATCTTCTCTGTTCCTAAATCTCTATTTACTTACTGGCCATCCTTTTCAGGGCAAATACGGTGATTTGAACAGCCGACTGGTTTCCTTTGGTCCATGTCAAACTCCCACTTTGGGTTTCTGCGTGAAACGCCACGACCGAATACAGTCTTTTAAGCCAGAAACCTTTTGGCGTATTGCTGCCTCGGTTAGTGAGACTACATCAAACTAGATAAAATCAGCCACCTACTCCTTATGTTTGTTTTATATATTTAGATTGTGGCCAATGAGAATGGAGATCGGTTGCCACTAGCATGGAATCGTGACCGTCTTTTCGACAAAGAAGCAGCAACTGTTTTTCTCAATGCTGTATCTGGTGCTGATAAAGCGATGTAAGTTAGAAATGTCTAATTGGTTACCCATCTATACAATCACGAAAGGTATTCATCAATCGCTTCCTTTTTTTATTTTCCAATCAGAGTAGTGGACGTGAGTCGAAAGGTGAAAGTGAAGCAGCGTCCTCAGGGTTTGAATACCGTGGAACTGCTGAGAGTGGCGAGTGCGGCGTTGGGTATCGGACCACACAGCGCGATGGCGGTCGCTGAGCGACTCTACACTTCGGGATTCATCAACTATCCTCGAACTGAGTCTACTGCCTATCCGCCTTCCATGGATCTGAAGGCTCTCTTACGACAACATGTACGTTGATGATGTTTTTACTTTCGATGTCGTCTGCAACTTAACCAAGTTGTGTAAGACCATAATTCAAGTAAAATGTCGTCTATGTAAATTCAAACCTATTTATCCTATTTCGGCTTAGAGTAAGATGTCTTAACAAAGGTATACTTCTTACATACTTATTATATCAGCATACGTCAGCGAATAATGTGAAATCTATTTTCATTTCTGGATGTTGAGTGTGGCTTTTGCCCCGTAGATAATCAGTTAGTCGAAAATTGAGTCCTATATTTGTTCCTGTTCAGTTATAGGGCTCTAATTAAAGATGTTTCCCTTGACAGGAAGGGCAAATGCTGTTTATTGTAAACTCGGCAATCATTTGGTACTCTGCAGTTGAGACTTTCAATTCATGTTGAAGTAATGGATGGCTGCGTCACCGTTCTCTCCACATTACCTGCTGAATCTACATGTTTTTATTATACATATTTACCTATTATTACCGGTGTTCGTATATTTAGTCTTACTATATGAGTGAAGGTATTATTTTATCTTGCATTTAACGTCAGAGTACCTTATATTTTGTTTCTTGCTAGTTTTATACATAATTATGTGACAATATAATCGATTGTGAGTTGTAATCTTGCATTTCTCACGCCTCACTTTAGGTCAACCATCCACGATGGGGTAGCGTGGTGCGTGAAATGTTGGACTCCGGTTATTATCACAGTCCCCGCGCTGGCCACAACGCCGGCGACCACCCGCCCATCGCTCCAATGCGCTGTACCACTGAACTCTCAGGTGATGCTGCTCGAATCTATGACTATGTCGCGCAGCACTTCATCGCTACTGTACGTCCTTTCTTACGTAGTCTTGAGCAGTGTACATACACCATTCCATTATATACTATTTACGGTCTCTTTCATTCACTGAAAGAGAGATTTGCGATATACGTGTCGCGTATTCTGCGTAATAGCTAGCAAGGTAATGTCACCTCCCAGTACACCTCAAGGTTTAATCTTAATAGTGATACTAGTAGCACTTACTCTGAGTCCGGATTCAAAGTTGAATGCTTCTAACAGGAGCTGAAATTCACTAAATTACGATATCAGAAGTGGACAGAGCTTGGATCGCTGACTCAGATCTTCATTATTTATGTGTCTAAAAGAAAATTTATGCAAGCGCGAATTCATTCGCAGTGAAATGAAATTGAAAAATAGAAAGGATGATATTACGAAGAAGGTGATGATTCACTACAAAGCGTCTAATTACTCGGAAATAGGCAAAGCTGAAAGGGAAATCCAGCATTATTTAAAAGATTTTTAGAGGATATTGTGAGTTACTGCAGGTTCGGTAAGGCCATAATTTTTCTTAAACCACGGAGCTGGTTTCACTGAATTCCTTCAGCTCTCATTTTAGGTAAACTAAGGGCCTGGTATTGTTAAGCATGGAGGCTTATAGCCTCCTTGAATTTTGGGGATTTTTTGTATTTCAGAGTCATAATGGTGGGTAGAGTTTGCTCGAGAAATCCCTCTGCAAGATTCAGTTGCTAAGCTTCAATAATGATATATCTTATTCTCATGTCAACCGAAACCAAAAAGTGTAACTAAGGTAAATTATTTAAGGTGCAAACGTAGTGGTGGATAGGACCGGTCATTTATGCCCTCACTGTCTAACCAGACTACATGAACTTCATCAGTGCAAGGGTAGGGAATTTTACAAAATTAGGGGGAGCTTCAAGGTTATTTAAAAAAGTAACTTTAATACGAACGCAGTGAATTTCGATTAGTTTTGATGCATCAAGTGGACAACTGTTACAATTTCTCCAATGTTTTACGATTTATCCACGTTGCTTGGTTTCTTGTGGGTAGTGCACAATACTTTGTGTTTCCTTTTTTCAGTTGATGCCAGACTGCAAGTACGAGACAACCACAGTCGTGTTGAGCATCGGTGATGAAAAATTTACCACACGAGCCTCCCGCGTGATCGATCCGGGCTACACGCGTATCTTCACTTGGCAGGCAGTTGGCTCCACAGTGGCAGTAGAGGGGCAGGACGAAGAGGAGTGTGATGGACCCGAGATCACTCTTCCTGCTGCTCTGACAACCCCAGGCTCCAGTTTCCCCCTGGGAGAGAAACCCCGACTGGTTGAAGGTCAAACGGGGCCTCCCAACTACCTCTCAGAAGCCGAGCTCATCACTGCTATGGAAAAACATGGAATTGGAACAGATGCCTCTATTCCTGTGCATATCGAGAATATCGTAGAGAGGGCTTACGTTGAGGTACGTATATCCGTAGTAGTTGTCTTATTAAATTAATTTGTTCCGTACTAGTTAATGTAATTTATAGATTTTACACTTGTTTTTTCCTTTTTGAGTCTTTCCCTTACCCTGACATTGTCATAATGATTTGTATGAGGAACCCTTCAAATCGTATCTACCTTGTTACGCCAGTTCCGATTTTACTGACACAGATTGTGTCTTGAAAGTGATTTACTCCTAAAGTTTTCTGTTGGAATAATATTTGTACAAGTTGTGTCCAACTTGTGGTATTTTTCCAAGTGGGACGAAATTTTCTTAAAGAAGCGCTTTTGTAGCTTATTGTATTAAAAACTTATGTTTAAGAGTGAGAGGTGAACGTATGTGAACTTGAACGGCAGTAAAAGTAATAAAATATTCATCTGTCTTCTCTTAACCAATTGTAGCACACATTTTCATTCTGGAGTTTTCAGATTGAGTTTTAGAATCGATCCATCTGCTTACTTGTCTAAAATAGGATTGGCCTATTTTGTGTATTGATTTTATGACGACTTGCAACAGCACCAGTTAGTTTATAAATTTTAACTTTGTCGATTGTATCCTCTTTGAGAATTTTGCGTAGTGTTGGCTAAGACCTCTAGCAGCTTGTCCCTATAGTTAGGAGTAGTTCATACCTTTGGGTCAAGTTGAAATTTGGCCAAGTTCTTCGAATTATTTCCCACCAAAAAAACTTTCACAAAGTTTATTCAT
>CAADRB010000059.1:266563-409792 GCA_900708905.1 Hymenolepis diminuta | reverse complement strand
GGGGGGCCAAACAGTAAGCTAATCAGTTCGTAAGCGCTAAGTTGCCCTTATTTTCGAAAGGGTTAGAGTTTGCTTTGTGGTATCATCATTTGACTCTCAGGTTCGTGGGTGAGATTATACCTATTGTATATTCAGAACTTGGTGCCTAATTCCGTAATTGCTCATGCCGCGATGTATATGTATTTGAAGCGAAGAACGAGTAGATTAAACTAGCAACGATTAATTTAACATGGCACAACTCACTCAATGTAAACTCTCAGACATATCTATAAACAATAAATGAATAAATTTTATTTATTACTCTTAATTACAGATTCTTCCAGGCCGTCGATTGAAGCCAACTCCATTGGGGGTCGTGCTGGTTCACGGCTACCATTCCATCGACTCGGAACTAGTCCTCCCGCACATGCGTCGAGCCGTGGAAGAGCAGTTGAACCACATAGCCACTGGTCAAGCCGACTTCCGCGCCGTTCTCCAATTCGTTCTGGCTCTTTTCACCACTAAGTATCGCTACTTCGTCCAACACATTGCAGCAATGGATCAGCTCTTTGAAGTCTCTTTCTCTAGTCTGTCGGATTGTGGACGACCTCTCACAAGGTGTGGAAAGTGCAGGCGCTACCTTAAACTTGTGGAATCTCTCCCACACCGTCTGCATTGTCCCTTCTGCGCGGACACGTACAGTGTCCCTCAGAATGGTTCTATCAGACCCTATAAGGAAACCAAGTGTCCGCTTGATGACTTTGAACTTATTCTGTGGACACAGGGCGCCAAGGGAAAGGTTGAGATTTGTCAACGCTACCGATTAATTATAAGTAGTTGGCTTACTATGATCTCAATTTTTGTTGCAGAGCATGGTGTTTTGTCCCTATTGTTACACAAATCCCCCATTCCCGGGCCAGTGGCGAAATTCCGGATGTGCAAATTGCCCTCATCCTTCTTGCCAGTTCTCGTTGGCTATCAATGGTGTGGATGCCTGCACTGAATGTCCGCGTGGAACTCTCGTTCTTGATGATGCTCATGCGCCGAAATTCCGTCTCTGCTGTAACCAGTAAGTATTCATCTATCTAATTTACTATATATTTAAATACAAGTATCTTTGGGGAAAGATAAGAGTGAAATTGTGAAATTTTTCCGTCTCAAATATTCAATATGATGGATGGAAAAATGGAATAAGTCAAGTCACTCATATCGGCAGGTCAGTTCGAAGGTGGCGGGCAAGCCACCCCAATTTATTCATAAGCAAATTAGGTTTATGTACAAAAAATTTCATCGTTAGAAGTCAGTCATGTCTCGTTGTCGGTGTCTCTGCGTGATGATAGACACTCGCATAGGTGTCTATGTACAAACACAGCGGGACCACCTGTGGACACTGTAGTGAAGATCTTATTGCCAGTCAATCGTTTCTAATCGCTTGATGATGATGGACATCTGCTGGCTATAGCAATAGAGACACAGGAGTCAGAGAATTGCGAGCTTGAATTTGGTGAAGCAGTTGCGTAACAGTGGAGTGCAGTGATGTGACGAATTGGTGCGTGATTTTGAGAGAATCTAAAGGGAGTATATGAAGTCGAGAATTGAAGACAGCAAGGTTGAGTCAAACCGATTGCGCAGGAGTTAATAAGTCAGATCAAAGTCAGATCAGAGTTGGCAGCGGTGAGTGTTCTTTATCGGTGCAGTTCAGGTTAATTCGATCACGTAAGTCTTGAGACACAGTAGAGTCTGAAATGTCGAATCGAAATAATAAGAACAAGGTGATTCACAGTGGGGATTATTTTGAAATATTTACAAGAAAAAGTATGCATTCGTGAAGAAATTGCGTAAAACTGAAATGACTGTTGAGTTAAATAAAGGAAGAACAATTAGTCAAGAATTGATTAATAATTGAAATTTAAACGGCGTGCTAAAATAGATGCACTTCAGGTCAAAAAGATAAGTAATTGAAATTTTACGTGTCTACGATGTGCTTAGATCCCGTGCACGTCTGGTAAGTCAGAGGTGACGAGATTGACGCTCATCGGTGCACACAAAGTGACTTGGATGACCAATCAGACTCGTAAATTCTGGTCTACGGGATGATAGAATGCAAGTTTCTCATAAGCGAGGTTCCAGAATATCTTTCCTTTCCTCAAGTGAAGTGTTGTAAACATTTTCTGTAATAGTCTTGGGAATTTGTATACGTTTTTGATGTAGGTTGCTTTTATGTTTGTCTCCTTTACTTTTGATCTGGAAGTGGAATTATACTTTATGTTTGTCCACTCCTTCAGCTGCTCTGCTATAATCCTCTTCTCTGATGCCGTTAAATCCGCTTCAGTGCGTAATGCCACTTGTGAACAGTGCACAGCTCGTCATCTCACCCTCCAAATCGACACAGTAGGTTTACGCTTGCATATATATCCATTTTTGTAGCATTCTCCTTATCTGCATCATAATAATTGTCCCCCTCTCTTTTTTCTGGCAGAACAAATTGAAAAACAGTAATTGTCAAGGCGATGGTGAGAACGAGATCCCGTCAAAATTCACAGGATGCGTATTCTGCTCGGAGGAGATGTGCAGTTTATTGTCTGCTCGAAAAGCGGCAAGCAACTTCGGCGCTTCATCCACGTCGCATAATTCTTTCAACGCTCGTGGTCGCGGACGGGGACGTGGTGGTGGTGGCGGCGGCAGAGGAGGTGGAAGGGGTGGTGGAAGAGGTCGGCGGTGATTTTTTGCATACTTTCCTCTCTCACCGACGAATTGTGTCCTCTTGATTCTTCCTTACTCTTTGTAATCTTCCTAATAATACGAACGCTTTTTGTGTCTAAGGCATTGAATGATCTTTATTGCGTGAATTCTAAGAAGGGAGAATTGGAGTGGAGAACGGAAAAGAAGATTTGAGTCATTGCGGGAGAGACAAACAAAAATTGGTGACCAATAACCCAGAAGTGGGAGTAAAGTGCAGGATTGCACTCCATTTAAGCAGGCATTCGTAAAAGCGAGTGATTTCGCATAAAAACAGTCTAGTTAGCAGTTTGAAATATAATTGAGAGGTACATTTAGGGCGCAGTCCTCCGAGTAAATAGAAGTCAGGCGAATTTTAAGGAAAGTAAATGAGTATGAGTCCTCGCACCTTAACATCTGCTATTGACTTCAACTCTCAATTATTTTAAGGAAAGGGACCCTAACCGGAGCTGAACTACGCGGAAATCTTGTCCCGAAGACTGAAGTACCATAATTAGGTTTTTCTCCGACAAATATTGCATCATATCTCATGTCAAAATCATATCTTCGCTTGGACCCTTCGTTTAAATGGACTGAACGTTTTGAAATATAAAACTCCCGGCGTATTGAATAGGAATTTCTATTCGATGTAGCATGTGATTGTATGGAGTCTTTTAAATGTAGCTAATTGGCAGATATCTTTTGGGAGGAAATTTACTCTAATCGGCAACGTTTTAATGCTCATGTCCTGCGAAATGAGTATTACCACTGCAGCATGAACTGATTGGGTAACAGCAATCGTACGGATCTGTTTGGCGAGAGTGACATGGAGAAATGAGAGTTTCAGGATACTACTTTTCTCTATCTATGATGTGTTAGAAAATGGACTGGAAACTCATCATACATATTATTGTGCCATTCAGCTCTCTAGTTTTTCCTTTCTTCTTGATGAATATTAGGTTGCGTCGATTTCATTTCCAGCTGGATATGGTTTTCTTGTGCTTTCAACAGTACGATTTATCTATCAGAATGGATTTAAATGTACGTAATAAACGCATATTTATTAATGGATGCAAGGAAATAGAGGGATGTCTTTGGAAACTTTTACGGGATGAAATTTAACAAAAGAAGAAACTGGAGGTATCAAGGACAGTATCTACAAATACCCATTCCTAAAAGTCGTTTGTAGACTGGGACATTTCATGAATAACTTTCACTTCTGAAGGGGTCTCTTATTCAGCGAAATTTCAGAGCTAAAGTCTCTAAACCGATGGCACAATAGTTGAAGTGCACGTCTATCAAAGTATTGGTCTCGAGATTGATGCTCACCGATACATGTCTTGTGATGTGAACACCAAACCACAGAGATGGTAGAAAACTACTTTCTCATCAAAGCTGCTCCAGCGTACTTTTTCGCTTTCCTTAGTGGACTTAGGAAGTTTTGAGCTATGAAACCATAAAACTGAATTTTCTAAGTGTATATTATCTAATATTGTGCACAGAAAAATTTATAATTAACACTTTTCTGCGAATAAAAGGAAAGTTACAGATTACTTTGATTTAATTTATTAATAATTTGAAAATTTATTCTCCAAGCGTAGAATTACAAACGTCTGGTTTAGTAACATTAAATGTAGTCATATGACTTGGGATCCGCATATTCACTAGAGAGAATCCGATTGGACACTTATTCCTTTTCTCCTTATAGGCACAAATAAATCCAGCCTTTTCTTTTTCTGGTGCGGCTGACAGAAAGGCATCTCCCCTCATATTATATTCATTAAACCTATTGGGTACAAGAACCGGCCAAAATTTTTCCGGCTTTTTTCGCGGTTTATGAAACATCACATCGGTATTCTCGAAACTTGCTTTTGCCTCGCTTTCAATCAAGCTTGAATTGCTAGCAATCCAAATGCAGGAAGATTGTTCTGGGTCGCAATGTGGATCATCCAGGTCACCATCAATCCAAAAATAGTTGTTCAAACTCATGTAATGAAAAATCATTAATTTGTAGATGACTTTAGCAACGGGTCTAAATTTCATATCTCCCATCCAAGCCAGTCTTCCTCCCGGGTAGAGTGCATTACAAAGTGCTATCGCCCGAGCATGGTTCACTGCAATCATTGCATACACTGCGTAATTGAAATATCCTATTCTGACAACATAATCTGCTCCTTCAACAGTATAGTCGTGTGTGGAATCGGAACGAATTGACTGTACTGCTAAAAAAATGAGGACGACTCGTGAACATTCCATTTTCACTGGCAGGCTAAATTGCGTACTAATTAACTAATGCAAATCAGGAAGAGATTTAATTATATTTATCAATTTTTTCATAATTAAATTGCCTAGCTCTGCTAGATTTACAAATCGGCAAGTAAATGGCCCTATTTAAAAGTCCGTTTGTGCGGATAGGATTTATTTTGAATCTGTTGTATCGATTTTTTGAAATAAAACAAAGGAGAGAAATCAGTGGAAGATTTATTTCAGTTGGGATTCGCACAATTGCTTCTATCTCATGGTTCTGATCGGTTCCGCGTTTTATCTAGAAAGTAGTAGTGAGTGAAGATGGCGATGGCCACAGGCACTAAAATGAGCGCAGCCACACTTAGGTTTTGAATAAGACGAGGTGTGGAATACCAATGTTCGTTGTTTTGTGCTGCTCCTGATTCCGAAGGTGCCAATGACGATTGTCGAATGAGTTCAGGTCCTTCATTTGATGTTCTGATATTAGCTTCAATCGGTAGTTCTTCCATTCTTGGTGGCTGTGAATAATATGCAAGCTTGGGTTTTATTTTGGAAAATCCACGTGGACAAGATCGATATTCCAGCAGGATCATGCAACATCAAACGCTTTTTATTTCAACATTCCCTCCTTATTGGTTTAAGCATTATGCATTTAACTAATTTCAACACGAAAATAGAAGTAATTACTCATAATAAATAGGATTATTGTAATAACGTGAAGGTCAATCGGATCCACATTGATGGAATATTTTGAACAAGTCAAGCCACCCATGTCGTCAGATCAGTTCGTAGGTGGCAGGCAAGCCACCCCAATTTGTTCATAAGTAAATTAGGTTTATGTACAAAACATTTCTTCATTAGACGTCAGTCTTGTCCCATCATCGGTGTCTCGGTGTGATGATAGACACCCGTGTTTAGGCACAAACACACAGCGGGACCGCCTGTGGATACTGTAATGAAGATCTTATTGCCAGTCAATCATTTCTAATCGCCAGGTATTGATAGACACTTGCCAGCTACAACAGTTATGCTGAATAACACTTTTCACTGAGTTATATTTTCTCTCAGTTTATTATAACGCTTCTTCCTGTTTCAATATAAAATTACGATAACCTTCTCAATCGTTTGAAGAAAAAATGAATGGAATCAACAAGACCGATCCTTCTTGATGAACTATATCGTTCAATTAAAATTGAACGTCGTAGACAAGTATTTTGTGTAATCTAGGGGACGAATCGTGAAAATTGTGATCTCATTTGGTAATTATTGCACAACCTGAGTCTGAAAAGGCACTTGAAGTAGGACTCTGTTATCTTGGCACTACTCTGTGTCACATTGATAACCCTTCCCTTTGGAATTTGTTGAACTCTTTCTTATTTGATATCAGTCGTTTCTATTGCTCTTTTGTATTACTGCAAGTAATAGTAATAAAAACTGCTAGATAGTAGAATCACAGATAACCACATATAATGCGATTATGTGGAAATGGGACAGTTGGGGTGCAGTATGAAATCAATCAGTGTGATTAAGTTCGTAATAACGTCTCGACAGTTAGGTACTCCGGACTAATTTTCAGAAGGTAAGAATATGAGCAACACCGAAAATGATTATTTTACCGAATTTACTGCCCCAGATATTAAGAGAAAATAAAAAATTTTTCCACATCATGGATTTTATGCAATTTGGACAAGGGGACCCATAACTTCAAGACTACGGTTTTGGGGAGAGAATAGGAGTTTTTCAAAGACCGGGCTAGCATGACTAAAACAGTAGTCAAAATTCCTCAGAGCATAGAATCGCACCTCAGTGGAATTGATGCGAAAATAATGCACAACTGCTATTCACAATCGAATTTTCGCAGAAGAGAAGACAGATCTTTTACTCTGTTGAACGGATCACTGTTCTACAGGCGTTACTGATCAACAAGGACCTCAAATGCTCAATCTATGGATGCTTTAAGTCTCACAACGTTAATGTATTCTATCAAATATTAGGCTACTAAAAAGGCTGCAGTGAAATCAAGAAAATGTATCTTTAGTGCAGTTGATCCGTTGATCTGGTAATAGTCAAGTATGGTTTTTAACGAAAATAGATCACATAGAACGCCCAAGAAAAGAATAACGAGGGCAAGAAAGATTGAGCGAATGTGCTGAGTAATAGGAGAGACACGAACAGGTCAAAAGCGAACACAAGGGTTTACAATTTAGGAGTTACTCAATTATACATCTTTTTCTTCGAGCAATTTGTTCATTCTTATTAAATATATGTGCACCACATAAACATTTTTTTTACGATAAATGACAAATGAGTTACCTGCTTAATCATGAAAGTGAATGAATATGAATGAAAATACAGGGGATTTGTTTAGGCAGAATTGTAAGAATGTTTCCGTTTTTTCATTTGCCGTTGTCACGCCTGCAAATGTACTTTATCTTCGGTAATCATACACCATTATTATCACTTTAATATCCTTCCTTTGTCATTTTAATAGAAGTTTATAGATGCTTTATAATTACTACTCTAGCGTATTTATAAGGAAAAACATTGGGCAAGTTAAGTGCTCTTTTTATTTCTGAAAATACTTTAAATGATTAACTTCAAGCAGAGTCGTAATATTTTCTCTGTAGGCCCATAAAAGCAGTCCAATTAATATCACAATAAAGCCCCATGAACATATTAGAATCATATTCGTGTCGGCATTTCTAGGTTTTCGTCTTGCGCGTATTTCTTTTGCAAGTCCATCCTTTGTACTCCTTTTCCTTCCAACTCGGAGTGGTGCTGAAGGTTCGTCGGAAAAGGCCAATTCTTCATTAAGTGGTCTACTTTGTCGCCTTCGTCGTGTTCCTGGTGATGAGGGAGTTCGGTACGCTAAGCAAGGTTTGACATCGACATCACTTTCGAAATCTTCATCTAGGAGATCGCATATGCGGGGCATCTTGAATTAACTTCAAGCCTAAATCTCACCAAGGTACTTAATGTCCACGCGATATTATCGATTCTGTCGGGTGACTTGCATGGCTATGTTGGGTGCAAGATACGAAAAAAACAGACATGATTAGACACTAGAATACGGCTCTTTGGAATTTTAGAATAATCTAGAGAGGTTAATAAAGGAATATGACTGCGCCGGTAGCGAAATTAGTCAGAAATCACAGATTTGATGCGCATCCAGTGAGCAAAATGACCAAACGCTCTGAAAGGGGCTGGCAGTATTCTAGTTTCTCACCAGGGAATCTCTTTTATGCCTTCTCATACCCAAAGGAAGCGCCAAAAAGGTTTTTGTAAATGAGGATTATTGATTATTCTTATTATACGGTATCTATTAGGACTGTTGGCCTTGAAATATTTATTGAATGTAGATTGGCCTTGTCTGGGTAGAGTGTGCTAGAGTTAATACAAGGTACTTATCAAATCTCCTGTCTCCTTCCTGATTCGCGGGTTGAATAATGTTCAAATAGTAAGAATGAGGGTAATATAATTACTAGTAATGAGATATGGAGTCAAGGTTTGGAGAGAAATATGCATGGGTTTAGGAGGATGTGCATTTTGAAAGTAAATATTCATTTGAACTTCAGAAATTCGCATTATTTTTATAACGTTTTTGATAATTTTTCCCAAACTCAGGCACTTTTCCCCATTCTATCCTCTCGATTATTTCACCGATCGATAATATAATTGAGTCTCTGAATAGATGTTATGAGAAAATATGCTCATTTTCATTATGAAAGAAGACACGTTTAATTGCAGTTATGATCTGTTCATCTCAGTAGGATACCGTAACCAGCTCCAAAATTCATTATGAAGTTATACTATTTATAAATGCAGTCCGGCAATTTCATAATAAAAAACGACCCAGATAAATATTTCAAAACATGACGCACATTTTCGTATCGATAGGTCGATTTATATTATAGGCCATTTACAAACTTAATGTAAATGAATTCGTTAAAATAAAAGTGAATTAAAAGGTAAAAAATAAAGAGCCCCAGACAAGAATTATTTTTGTGGAAAATATTGCCTTCTTATATGCAGCAACTACCTTTACGATAATAAGTGGAAGGGGAGAGTAATGTTTTATATGAATGTTGAAAAATGATGCATTGCAGGTGTTTACATCTCAATTTAATTCAGCCATAGACTCAGACTTTAATAGATTTCACTTAAAAAATATATTTAAATGATAAATAAGACTAATATTGGCTTGAGATAAAATAAGGTACTTGATCGATCACCATACGTATGCCATACCTCAAAGTGCACTTCAAAAAACTACGTGCAAATAAAATCCAATGCAAACGGAAGATTCGTTTTCAAAATAATTAATTCCTATTTGTTAATAAGTATTCAGAAAATTCTTTAATATATTTTTTAGTTGATAACAGCAAATGATCCACAAATAATACGCGAGAATCTCAATTATGAAATAGACTAACAAGCATGAGATTAAGTCGACTATTCCAATTCCTTGCCTCCTCTAATTATGTAAATTTGGCTGTTTGACCGATAGAGGTCTAACGGGCGAATAGTTTGTCTGGCATTCAGAAATTAACATTTATAAACGATTAGCTGCTCCGTTTCTGCTAGAATTCATTTAGACGCTAAGAAATGCACGGAACAAAAATTGATTTCCTTGGTAAAAGTAGAGGTAGGTGAAGAGTTAGATACAAAGATTATGAAAATTATCAATAATCTTTGGCTTCCGTTCACATGTGTAGACCTAATTTAATATGAAATATTTTGAAATTTATTCCGCGAGATGGTGAAAAGGCGTGTCTTTAAAATAAATGGCATTATTATATATAATTTACACAAATATGTAAACGTTTTAATTTATTATTCTAATAAATTCAATTCCTTTGTCAAGGCTATATTCGTTTTAATTGGGCGAAGGATTTGATTCGCACAGTTTCTCATAACCGGAAATGAATTTACTATATATCTATTCTATGTATCCATTTGACAAATAATAAACAGGTTAGTTCACCGACATCTTATGAATTATTTAAAGAAAATACATTGTTTTATTAAATCAATGAAATGTATTAGCGCATATTTATTACATATATTATTTTCCCCTAATAATCTTTAATTACTTTCCTCGGGGCCTTCATTTACTTTTGCATTTTAGAATATCCAATACAATGTTTGTCCTGCTTATATTATTCTCACTGCACCTTCCTTCTGGAATTTATTCTAGAACGGAGTATGGTAATTCACTAAATTTTTTTACTGAACAACTATTTCTTTAGTTAATGCAATAGAATGTTTTCAAAATCCCCAAAATCCTATCAGATTTGACAGTGTGGTTCTTGCAAGTGAAAGTGCTCGTGGTAGTATTAAATGCTATTTAGTTTCTACCCACAATGGATATTATCTTTCTGTCCGCATTAATAAGCTCGACCTTAAGGGCAACTGTCCCACCTTCACCATCTCTGAGTATTCAGCACTAATGATAAATGAAATACCAGAATCTGAAAATTTTCCTGCCATCAGCATTTCCGAACCCAGTGATGCTAATCAATTGGTGAGTTGATCTTCATTTTTTACCTGCCATAAAGTTTCTTAGTAATTTTTGAAGTGATAAATTTTTGCTACAAAGTTTCCTTAAATTTAATTTTTACTAATACTGAAGCTTATTAAATAATGATTTATTCTTGACATTACAAAGATCTTGACACAGTCTGGATTTGCAACTTAGGAGCTTTAAACATTCGAGCGTACCTTCAACACTAGTTCTCACCTTTAATGTTTTTCATTTGCTTGCAGCTAGTTGAGGTGTACATTAAAATTCGAGTTTCTTTATGCCTTGCATCATTAGCTGCTATTGATGCATCAGGATAATTTTGCACCTTTTGGGTACGAATTTTTCGAAAATGTTTAATCCATCTTTCCTTGATTCAGTCTGCATTCCACGTTTCTGAATGGAAACATCTTTTTCTTTCCTAGCTGTTAAGGCCTATTATTTATTTATTTTGCCGGCAAGGTTTTGTTGAACTTCAATTAAGTGTTTATTTTGGTTCATTTTACTAATCCAATCTTTCGACGACTCTTGAGGAATTGTGCAAAAAAATTAAGATGCATTCAGTGTCGGGTTAAAATTAGTCGTTTCCACATTCTGATGTCGGTTCTATATTAAAGCGTGGGTCTTGTTGTTGAAATCAACAAATATTTCACTAAAATTCATAAATTATCACTTTAATCTTGCCTTTCAGGTTATCTTTTATTTGAAAATTCTGTTAATAGTTTATTCAAGACAATTGCTGCGATTATTTCTCTTATTTCACTTCGATACAATTTACTTAATTATTTCGCACTTTAATTCTTACTTCTTGTTCTCTCCAAAAACAGTTGCGTAATTCTTTTGATGATTTTAATTTTATTTATCTTTGCACCGCATGTAGTTGGTTGCTTTTGTCGCGAATTTACGTCTAGTGGCGCCGACGGCAGATTATGGTGCCTCTGACCATTTTTGAACACATAAACATAGTTAGTGCCATATCGAGTCCTAATTTGAGCGATTTCAGGTGATTTAAACAATTTCAGGTATCACTTTTTGGTGTTCACAGTGTTCACCAACTTAATTTGCTGTGAAAATATGAAATCCTTAAGTCCCGAGTCTGATCTAGTGCTTTTTTCCCAGGTCAAGGCCACATGCAATAACAGCGCCAGGTTTGTCAACACAGTGATTCAAACCTCGATGCCTGCACGAAAGTTGATGATCAAATTCGACTCCGCCGATGTTGGACAAGTTAGTTCCTTCGAAATCACCGTTACGCCATACTGTACGTCTCTTTATCTTGGAAGGAAAATGAGGGCTAAATATGATACACAAACGCAGGGAAGAATGTGTAGAAGCCTATGTACCTGAATAATAGAAATTATCATTTCTTACCGAGGGAATCACAAGAAGTATTCTTCTTGACTTTTAAGAACCTAGTAACTACTTATTTTGGAACGTTTTAGACCTGCGCTGTCTGGCGAAATATTTTTACAATGCTACCAATTACCGGTGCTATGTAATTAGTTTGTTGTCGGTAAACTCTCGTCACATATTCGCTTTTATTTGACCGACTGAATGCTGTCCGAAAAGAAAATAATTCAAATTAGCTGAATTGCGTTGAGCTTCAAAAATAAATATGTAAAATTCCTCGCTGAAATAATTTCCATTGCAATTAACTTTACTTTCAGCTAATTGACTTTTCCGGAAAACGGTTTTGTAGGCCAATTATCTCCATAACATCTGCAATTTTTCCGAACGGAAGTTGGTGAATTACTCGACATCTTCATACCCATTAAGACAGCATGAATATTTAACATCTCTTCTCCAAAGAGGGTTACATTGGTATATTGATTAGTTCGCTATTGTAATAACTGTAGTCTTGAGTTTTGCATGACAGTTCTGAACGTGTAGATTTTTAAACTCGATCTTTATTGTGAGTTACTGCTGAGGGATCCCTTAATTAACGAACAAAATTGTTAACCGGCTCAGTCATTTACTAGTAGTTGATAATTGGCCGAATTGATACAGCATGGCCTTTCTGCAAAAAATTGAGGTTAGCAGCTTTCTTTCTCTGCAAAAGGATTGAAATAATTAAGAATTGAGTGGAGCGAAGATTAAAGGGGGTAATATGTCTAATGGTACGGTAAAGTTTTAAATCGGTGGTAACTGATAACTTCGGTTGTTCTCCTTTAATGAACAGTTGATTGCATATTATTAAAACCTATGGCGAACCGGGACGCCTTTAAAATTTTATCCATAGAGAAGCATAGAATGAGAGATCTAGCAGGGCATTGGAAAATACTTCATTTAGGATCTGGTCTTTTGGTTCCTCGATAATAATAGTGCTCACAATGCTCAGTACGGGTTTATCGGAAAGCTGAATTAGAGATATTGAGTAGTATTGTTTGCATGATTGTGAAATTTTTTCCAAGTAAACATCTAAGATCTAAACTAATGACTTGGGATGAATCTTATTCCAAAAGTCACTTGCATATTCATTTTCACCATTCTAAGGTCATAGCTACTTATATTTGGGTAGTAAACATCTTTATCTGCCTTGTAGATCTGGGAAGTTCATTCAACTGTCCAGCAGATCATTTCCGTTGCTTCAATACAAGAGACCACTGCATTCCCGACAGTATAACCTGTGATGGCGTTGACAACTGCTTTGATAATTCTGATGAATCAAATTATCTCTGTAAGTGAAAGATCTCAACTCTTCAAACTTCAAATCTAGTTATTCCAGTCATACAATTAACTGATTTTTCATGTCTTTTGTCTATAGGTACTGGACGAATAGGAAATCTCCCATTACCTCTCTTCATTATCCTTGTCATAGGTAGGCTAGCCTTGTGCAGTATTATCATTGCTTAGATTACCACTAAGGGGAATATTAAGCAGAACTGCCCCACGTGTTTATGGGGCATTTTCAAGATTTTAGTTTAAAATAAATTTTCCCAGAGATAAATGTGATTTATATTTCCGGGGTCTGTTGCCCGGCCTCTCTTAAATTTGTAAATCCCCTGAAATTTGCCCGAAGTATTCACTTGCTGATTCTCGGCTGCTTGCCATTTTTGGAAGAAATTTGATTCCCTACGTTTTTTAGGAAATAATAATAATAAATAATATTATCTCATTCTGTTTGCAATTGCGATGCTCCTTCCTTATCTCCTCTGTGGAGTCAATATAATTATAATGCCAGGTTTATGGATTTGAATGATCACTTAATACAAACGCTCTTTTGCCTACATTTTTTAAAATTGCTACTGAACTTAATTTTAAGTTAATAACTTTTCTTTCGTAAAGTTTTTAGTATTTATTTAAATCCTAAGTGCCTGGTTCAGTATTAAAAGTCAATCTTTTCCTGAGAGGTCACAGTGCATCTTGGACAACATTGCACTTTTCTTAGAGAAGAAATGTATAGAAGAAGTAGTGACTCAAAACTCACTTTGAGTAAACTCTAGTGATTCGTGGCAGAAAAGAGACAGGTTAGCTATTACCAGTGGGCTGCTTTTGGCTATTGGAATTGAAAAATTATCTTGATCAGCCTCTCAAATTCCTTAAAGATAATCAATAAGCTCAGAACATCGTGGACACGAATTCACCTGTCCTGAACTAAGAAGTGAAATCCTGATACTCGAACTTCAGAACAGTGAACAATTAATCATATATCTACTGAGTGAAAAGCGCAGAATTTGGTGAGTTCAGAATTCAAATGAGATAAGACTTTTGACGTTGTGATCTTATTTCCTTGTTCACTCATTTCGTATTGGATGATTTTACCATATGCTCTGTCCAGTTGCTTTCCTATGGTTAAGAAATGTGGATTTCTGCTCTACTAGCGAGTAATAGTAGTGTGGAGAAATATTACTAATCTGAGCTTACGCCTGCTAAGTGTACTCCGGTCCTTAAGCTTCAATTTGAGGTTTGCTGTTTATAAAATAAGCAGAGTGCAAAAATGCTTGTGAATGCGATTTTTCGTTTATTATTACTTCAAAATTTCCCCTTTAAACCAAACTTCCAACTGATTTTAACTTTTCAAACTTCCCTAAAGCTATTTAGTCATCAGGATTCAGGAAAATCTTTATTCCTTCATATTTGAGATCTTCATAACTTACTCTTTTCCTCCTTCATAAGTTTAAAATTGAGGGCTGTATACTTCTCTCAAGTCGTATTTTGGTGTGATTATTTACTGATCTTTTTCGAACGAATGGACAAATAGTAATGTGTACTCGGAACTTTGAGTAGCAGTTTCAACATATTATCCTGTTTTCGATTCAGTTGGAATTCTATTTCTGCTGGCACTCATCACGGGTGCGGCAATTTACCTTCGCCGTCGACACCTCCATAAACAACGCGCCAAACCCGAGTAAGTCTCATCCAGTCAACTTTGTCGTCGTTAATCGTTGAGTTGTTATTAAAGAAGGTAAAAATTTCCTAATATTATTTATGTTTTAAATTCTAGAGTTATCGATATGAATATTTTAAGAGGACAAGCTGCAGTTCAAGAACGTAAGTCCTTTTTTCTTTTCCGCTTGGCATTTTTATTCAAACTTGTCAGACTTGTTCGTCAAGGCTTGTCAAGTGGTCACTTATAAAACCTAACTTCAAGCTGGATTTAACATTTTCATTGTTATCACAGAGGAGATTATGGTTATTTTAGACCTGCTTCAAGACTTCAACATTTTCTAGCAAAGTGGAAGAATTCACAGCGATTATTGGGTCCTAAATAATGTATAATTACGCAAATCATTTGATTGAAAGTGACCATTCATAGTTTCGGTCGGAGAGAGATTTATAGCTTACAATATCACAATTTTTTACGGAGAGGAAGGTGCTACACTGCGGTTCTATAAAATTGAGAGTTGAAGCCTGTTAAGTGAACGAGCACACAAGATGCAGACTTATGAAATGAAAGAATTTACATCCGGTTATTTTATCAAAAGAAGAGTAGCTAAAAACGAAGTACCGAATCTTACCTCGGCCTGCGGTGATTCTTGGATTACAATTTTCCCTAATATGTTAGGGAATTATGTATCATTTCGCCTAAATTCACCAATGCTAATATGATAACTTATGTAGTAAAGAAAGGAGACCGGGTCTTACAGCTTATTAAGGGTTCTGCTATGCATGATTTTGAATTTTCATTCATTCATTTTCCAAACATGCAGATTCTGAATGTAGGCTGGTCTCTTGCCAACACTAACACATGTCTTGATCTCACGACATATATATGTATATATATATATATATATATATATTTGGTCAAGATCCAGTGTCTCGAGGTCTTCGTGCGTAGTTCACAGTACATAATAATCCCCTTTGCATTCAACCAGTCATTAAGAAGCAGGGGGTTGTTAGTCCTACGTTTTGGTAATAACTTCCCCATGATTTTAACGACTATTTTTCTCCTCCTTTATTTCAGCTCTCATGCCTCCACCACCAGTCTCTAAACAGACGATTTAGTCACAGGAGTGTCTCATTTCCTTCTGCTTTTTCATCCTTGCAACGGTTTTTCTTCCCTCCTTTTATTGCCCTCTGCAACTTCTGTTGTCTCTGCCTTGCTTCGACCCATCACGAGACTACCACTACTGTCTCTTCCTTTTCTTTACTGGTCGTGGGTTTTGTGTTTGTGTCGTGCATTTGGTCCCTGTTTTGTAAATAACATTGACAATGAAGACAGTGATATAGAATGTCGCATTTTGGAAACTTGGCTTTGTTTTGTGTTTCGTGGGTATTTTTTAAACAAGGTGCAGTGCTTCTCAACTACTGCATGATATTCGTGTCTGTCAGTGTTTCGATTTGTCGTGATGTGGCATTTGATATTGATAAGTGATGTATTAGAATTGCCTTAAAGCTTTTATAAGTTTTGCACGCGAGAAATGATGAAATAAAGGAGGTGGGCTGAGCTGAAGACGTTGATGAAGTCTTGGTATCAATGGTCGTACTTAACTTGAATTAGAACCGCATTGAGTTATCCACTTCTCGTACGTTTTATGTTCACCATATAGGGAGCTTATTGACCAGGTGATATATTCGAGCGGTCAATCATGCCACCACGATTCATTTTTGTGAACTCACAGCTCAGAACAAGTAGATGAGGATGGCAATAATTCTCTTGCTATGGAAAACAACTTGTGGCGTTCTCAAGCACCATTGTTGCCCCTACAAAATGTAGTGGGTTAATTTCAAATGCCTTTCATTGTCAGTAAAAAATTCGTAGCCAAGAAATGGTCCATTTAAAGGGTCACTGTTAATGTGGTGATGAACCCAGCTGCTGCAGTCATGTATTGTTAGGTGTCTTCTGAATACTGCTACGACTAATGCAGAAAATGTATTCACCTTCTAGAAAACTTTAAATCGCCAATAAGGGTCAAGGTTTATTTGTCTATTATTAACTATCAAGAGTGCGTACTTCTTACCAACGCTTAAACACTCAATGACTATCTTGGGAATATGAGTAGTTCATCCTGAAACAAAGCTAATTTTGCTTACATTCTAGCAGGTAGATTTCGTAATGTAGGAGACGAAATAATGAAAAGTAGGTAAATGCCTATTAAGTCGTCAATGTAACCTAAATCCACAAGGTCATCTGCCTCCTGTCCATTAACCCGATTGTCTGATCAACAGTTCCGAATAACATTGCATGTCAGCTTGTCATCTGTTGCTAAAGTTTTATTCTGCGAAGTATAGGAGTATAGAAATTGTACCTCAGGATGATATTCCTCACCAACGCAAGTAAGCAAGGATAATTTTTAATGATACTGTTGTAGTGTCAAGCAGTACTTATCAACTTATGTGATCTGGACTGATTAGAGTAAAGGTGAATACGCAAATCAAATGGGCCACACGTTTATTTGTTTATTTCCTCTTGAACCAAAATAGATATGTTTCAAGAAGTACTTACTCCTGGAATAAAAGAGACAAAAATGGCGGAACTGATTAATATTTGAGGATAGTGCAGAGGGAAGAGAGAACATCATTAGTTTTCAAGTCATCTTAAAAGGAGGTAAGGAGAATTACAGAATCTTCAACACAAATCTTCTCCTAAATATTTGAGAACAGCCCAAATGCTTTTTTCGAAATAACTGACAGAAGAGTAGATATATGAGATGTAGAAGGACAGAGTCGAAGGATAGAAACAAAAGCAGTCAGAATACAGGCATTTACGTGTATGGAAGACATCGGGAATTTGTTCCGAAATATACGGTAATTGCAGGGAAAGCTGGCGCAACAAATCAGGAGAGATTAGGGATGATAGCACTGATATCATATTCTGATTGGCTGGAAGGGTGGGCTAATTTCATGAGCAAATGAAAGTAGGCAATATCTTAGCGCCACGGCTCGTACAGATGGATATCCTTTTGTAGAGATGCTATTAATCGATCCTTATCCGCCATCTCCTTGCGCAGTCGCTGTATCTCCTTTCTTTGCTCCAAAAAGGCTTCCAGTAGCTGAAATATTAAAATTATATTTTAAAACTCGAACATTATTCTAAAATTGCTACCATTCAGCATGACGCATGAGAACCTTTCAAGCAATGAGAAAACAAGTTGAAATAATATCGCTTGTTATTCATACTTTCATTTCAACGGTGTTTGTGCACCGTATCATCCCTCATCTATCATTTATTCGCGTTTAAAATAACCCCCATCAAGTATGTATCTAATTTTAAATCGCCTATTTATTATTCCATTTATTCAATTTTGTTTGCGGATGACTTCAACGAAGGAGACTAAATAAGGTCCTATTGGATCCCACTTATCTTGAATACCTCGAACACTTGACACTCCTCCTCTCTAGCGCTTTGTGTGGTTGCATAATAGCACTACCCTGCTTAACGCTATTTCTATACCCTCAAATTCAGCACTTGGCATGTAGATATTTGAGTAGGGTGAAAGCCATTGCCAATCAATATTGAGGTAGCTACAATCAGCATTCATTTCAGATAGATATTCTGCCATTCATTCCCCTGCGTTTCTAATGTTTCTTGTGGTGCGAGCTAAGCAAGACACTTTTTAAACATATTAGGCAAGCACACTTAATGGCAATCTATAAAAGCAGGGTTCTAAAAATAAATCGAGAAAATTCGATGCCACCTAGGTGGGTCATTCAGTAACAAAGTATGAGAGGGTCGATGTAGCTACAGGGAAGAGGTAGGAGGAATAGAGAACATGCTGGCTTACCTTCTGATAGTCCTGAGGAAGGTTGGCTATCATATCTCCTTTCCGTGCAACATGAGCAGCCTGCGTGCGTACACAAATGAGAACACAGAAATCATTTTTAACACACCCAACATGTATTAATCTTTTTCTGTTAGATTTTACTCTTCTCTGCTTTTACGTGCTGCTTTGCGCTAGCCCTTCTTATAACTATCAACATTCTCCATCTTTGACTCATCCACTTTCAAAAGACATGCTTGAAATGCGAAAAGAACATGCAGGAGATGCCAATGCTCGATAAAGTTAGAGGTGCAGTAAAAGACGGTCTTACAGATTGTCCGGCGCTTCTTCGGTTGTCTGAATCGAAATCTCCTCGTCGCGTTGTAGCATACTACAAAAAGGTGAAGAAATATTTAAAATAATATTGAAATTTTCGGATAGAGTCGATTAGCACATTTTGGAAGTGTATAAGTCTAGTAATTTCATTTCAAAGCACTCCAAGAGATTCGCGTCTGTTCTGCGCAAATGTTCCCTTTCAGAAGTTTCAACAAGTAAGGAAAAATGGAAAGAAAATTAATTAATGTGTTTGTTTTAATACACACATTTCTGTAAAGAGCCTTATAAAATAGCATCGTGTCTCACAGGGCATTCTTCTTATGCTTCTTTTGGAGGTTAAAAAGCACCCTGAAACAATTCAACTAAATTCCAAATGTATCAAATTTACGTGTATATCGTAAATATGTTAACTTACTGCAAAGTCAGTAAATTAGTAGTATTTACTAAAATCTAAAATTAATAGCATATTTTGATTCTTTAAAAACAAAATTTTTTAAAAAGAATGCGTCAAGATAATTCAGACCATTTTTGATGTGAATAAGTCATTTTTCAGTTTGCTTACCCCTCTTCCAACAGTATGTGAGTCATAATCACTGGAGTTCGAGCTGGTGGCATAATAGGTTCCATTCTGATTGTGCGTCCTCCCCATAGTCCCTCCATTGATTTGCGCGGAGGAAGCAGAGAGGGATCGACTGTTCGCTCCTCTACTAGGCACTTCGGCGTTCACCGGTCGCGAGAGTGACCTCGAGATGTGCATTATGGATCCACCGGAGTGACTGTGATCCAGCGAGGTATTGCTGTTATGAGCCGAGTTGTTATTCTTCAATGTCATTTCTTCCACCTGCCGAATGATCTCACGCACAGAGGGCAAAGCCTGGTTTTCATCGTCCTCACTCTGTATTCATTCGATTTTGGTGAAGAAAAAGAGCATCTGTTAATATTATTTTAATTGAGTCTATTTTATTCAACCTTTTCTTCTCCTAAGTCGATTTCTTGCGTTTCAGAGTTATCAGACAAAATTTCGAGCAAAAGGACACGCGTGGTTGGATGGATGAAGATTCCTGACTCAATGGTCTTCCAAACGGAAATAAAACTTGGTAATTATTTAATCATTATTCTTTAAAAAATTATGCAAAATTCATTCATTGCGTCACTTGTGCCTTCCTTTGCTAACTGGCTGAGATTTCGGCTTGTAGATTTGAAAAGTTCACGATGATCGGTTAAGAAGAACTCAAAATTCGAATATTTACAGAAATGAATTCGAGCTTATCTTGAAGAAGAGTAGACTTTTTCTGAAGAGACGGCAGGAAGTCTAACGCTGAAAAACACCCGGAAAATCTTATGATGCTGCAGGAGCGGTTTTCTGAATGTATGAGCGTGAAAACTGAAACATAGGATGTTTTCTTGCCTAAACCACCTGCGGACTCTCTGGTTCTATTATTTCATGGATTTCACTAATGACTCAGGAGCAGATCATACTTCTGCTAATTGGTTCGTAAAGTGTGAAGATATTTTCCGAGACGATCTTACCAATATTCCAGATTATCAAAAAGTTAGACTGCCGTTACGGAGGTCACGAACGGATGAGAATGAAAGGCTCAAAGGTTTCATTCATTCTATAAATATTTCAAATGTCAATTTCTCTCTCTTTCTCCCTGATTTATTTTCTCAACTTCGAAAGTGTTTTAATGTTCTTTTTTTTCACTAAAGAGCATGACGAAGACTGGATGTTCGACTGTTTTTGAAGTCTGTGATTTTTCCGCCACTAAGAAGGAAATGTGTAGTGTTTTTGGGTGATCTTCGGGAATTTTTTCAAATTTATGTCTGCTGCCAGCTTCTCAGAATGATCGAAGCAAGTTTTAAAATCATAATAGAGAATATTCTTAAAGAATGCATAAACATAGACAACAGAAATTTTGTGAAAACTGTTCTGTGAGTAGATCGTTTGTGAAGGAATTTCTAGGAAAACGGTGTTCTGAAATGTTGCTCAGCAAAATTCCAACGTTTTCCACTTTGCCCACCTTTGCCCATACAAATTTCATATTTGCAACTGCCGTTCAACGAAAACGTGGGGAAACAATGGGCTGATCTAAATCAGGAATCAGAAAGAAGAAGGTCATCATGAAAGTTAGATCACTGCTCAGTTAGGTGACAGAATCAATGGCCACCTCGATGAAGAATATGAAGCGGCATGAAAATCCACAAAGGAATTTTCATAAAAATGTTACAAAACGGGCAGAAGGAAGGGGAAGAAAAGGAGGTAGTATCCAAAGTTAGTCTCTGCGGTATTTATTGAATCGAAAGCAGTATCGAAAACAAACGCTGTCAGAAAGACAGAGAATGAAAATCTTCCTTCAAAACCAAAGACGAATCCAGTGCTTCTCTCAGAATATTCGAAGCAAACGCTTCAAACCAAAAGAGAGCAAAAGGACAAGTCCTACGAAAAGGGAAAGGAGCTGGAAGCCTTAATCGGGAGCTTCTAGAGAGCTACTCATCCATGACTTGGTGGAGGGAGATGACCAATGCTGCATAAATCACTCAAGTACGATCCTGAAAAGGATTAAATAACCAGGAAGGAATGCTGAACCAACAGAAGGACTTCAACCAAACTCAAAGAAGTTCTACAAGGAAGGAGCGGCTTAAAAGAGGAGGTGTCACGAGCAGTTATAAAATATTTTATTTCATGTTTCCCGTTAATATAGAAATAAAGATTGACCCTTAAATAATTAAAGTGAATTAATATAAACAACGCCGTAGGCTACATACTTCAAGCTGTGCTAAAGGTTTTCGCTATAGCAACGAGAACTTGTATTTTTCCTCCTCCCAAGTGGGATGTCGGCTTGCGGATCGTAAAACAATCCTTTCAGGCAAAAGATTAGAGCTAAATCGTAGATGACCAATCAAATTAGCAGTTATTTAAGTAATATGAAAACAATTTTGCATGAAATACCAGTTTTCTTTATAGTAAAAAGAGTTGACCAAAAAGTCCGACCTGACAAAGGAATAAAAAATTTCCTCAAAAATATTGCATTGTTAAAAGCGCTGAACGACGACAAGTGGAAACTTGACAACTTCTACTTGAAATAGCGTGGTTTAACTTATTGAATGAAATATACACTGCTCAGTATTAAAGAATGATTCATTAGGAATAAGAAATTCCTTGACATGAAATCGACCATTTACCAACTTCAAATTGGCCACTTATTTGAGATATTTGAAAACGTCTGCAAGATATGCAGTCACGATATTACTAATATTACCCACAATAATACAAAAAAGTCTCAACCTTAAATTGGGGGAGGAGGTGAAATCAGTTAACGTATCTCCAATGAATGATTAAGGGTGGTGGAAGAGGGGGGGGTCAAAAGGGAGCTGACAGCAAGGTCGAGGTATCACAGAGTCTTACCTCACGTGACTTGCTGATTTGAGTTGTACAATATTTACTGAATGGTTGGCTCACATTTCAAAATTCAAATTTCACGATTTGTGCCCTGACGACGACCAATGTCCTACCACTTCAGTTCATTTTTCGTCTAATAGTAGTGAGGGCTTAATGATTTTACGTGATATTCCGTAGTTTACGGTGTTAGCATAGAAAAGCCAAGATAGCAGAGCTCAGCAAGCTGTGTTCTCTCAAGGTGAATTTCCTGCAGCTGTGATAGCAAATATTTCGCATTCGGTAAGAGGTGAGGTAAAAAAATCTTACACCATTTCATCGTAGAAGAGTATGTGAACCTCTTAACAGCTAAAATTTCTGAAAAGGCAGTGGTGAAGGGAACGAAAGACTAAGAAATTTGAAATTACATATGAAGTGGAAGCATCAGAAAAATCTTACTTTAACAGGTTGTAGAAATTAAATTGTACGCTGTTTTCTTGATTGATAATTTACCACTTCTGTTCAGCTCCTCAGGATTTTCTTAGACTCCTCAGTTTAGCTACTGCTGATCAGTGCTTCCAGATAGTTTAGTTAATTTTAATGCTTAATCATACTATTTGAATGACTGTTTTCCTTCTGACAACAAAGACGGCGGAATGATATTTCCAGTCACATTTGAATATCTTAGACAGAACCTAAGGTCCTTAAATATGTCAAAATAGTCAAATTGTGCGTTTCTAAACTTTAAACACCTTGAAAATTTACCTTCAGTAAATATTATGGAGTTAATATACTTTCCGTGTCCATATGTAGCTTTATGGGTTCAGTTTTTCTTAAATAAACTTCACAAAAATTAGGAATCGGATATTTTCGTAAAAGCCACGAACTAACCTGCGGACCATCTACAGACGAGGATGTATTATTTTTCTGCGGGGCGCTTTGAGGAAGAATTACTTGTTGTGAGCGCACGCTATCATCATATGCTGTACCTCCGCCTCCTCCCGCCGCTACTCTAAAGACCTGTCGGGGACTTGCCGGTCCATTAGTGGGACTCGTCTGTTCACTTCGACTTCGCACAGCAATTTTCACTGTTCCTGCCTTTCGACCGGATACATAGAATTGGGGCATCAAAGAACTTGGTTGCTAGAGAGGAATATGGTACTATTTAAGGGAAGGTCACAAATTAAGCAGCATCCTGTTATCAATTTTTAAGGCTTCCATTAAGAGAACGAAGAAATATGTGTATTTAATTGGGTTTAAAGTGTTAAATGGTTATGGTCGACTGCTCAAATATCATTACAGTAATATTTTAAAGTAAACAAATAATAAGTAAAAGTACAAACTAGGTAAATTCTAAAAAAATAAATAAGACATTAAAAATAAAGCAAAATATATCTTTGAATAATATGCAGCAAGTTTTAAATCGCAATAAAAATTTAATCCAACAACTTTCAACTAGACTTAAAAAAACATAATTTAACAAAAGGATGCCAATTTCTGGACACTAAAAATACCTTATTTATTATTAATTATATAAAATTCAAAAACATTCTGAAAATTGTTTATTTATTTTTGAAATAAAGAAACTCAGAGCGTTTATTCAAAACTGACAAATCAGGTGCAGTCTAATCAGCATCAAGTCAATCAATCAAATCAATACACTGATCAGACTAACAAATAAATAAATAAAATGAAATTGAAGAGCGCCTACTGCGGTGTTCTACTAAATAACTTAACCAATAATCACCAAAAGTGGATGTCTAGGAAATTTTCCTCTCTTATTTCCCACGGACAAAACAAGATTGAAAGTTCAAATTCGGTTATTTATAAACGCAAAGTCAAACAAAATTTAATAAAAATTGAGGCGGTTCATATAAAAACAGATTTCACCTCCGCGGTTCATGAAGACACGAACATTTAAAATAAATAAATGTCCGAAATTGATATTTTTAGTATTCAGAATAAAATAATATAACAAGAAATGTATTTTAAAGTATAGTTATTTTGATATGCAGTAGACTTGAGTAGCATTTAAAGGGACGTTAAAAGTTCCTCTAGACGAAAGAGAAAGAATTTTTTGCGACTTAATTGACACAGGCATTGATCACTGTCATGAGGGGCATTAAGATGAACCTACGTGTAATATTTAGTAAATAGAAATCCTGTTCTCCTTCTGTGCAAATTGCACCTCCCAGTCGCCACCAAAGTAAATGATTTCCCACCGACGTATGCAATCCACTCACCTATCACCCACCTGCTAACAACCTGATTGGCCAGGTGTTTTCGCGCACTCTCGATGGTCACTATCTTTTTGTTGCCTTCTCTTTCAGACAATGTGTCCTGTGCACCATTTGTTCTTTTTCTAACAATGATAGGAGGTTTATCGCCAGGAGTCTACTGTATAAATAATGCCCTCTTATAATATTATACAGTATACGAAGAAGGATGACATTGCAATGTCAAAATCACTTGATCTAATTACAATTTCGAGTTAAAAATACTAACGAAATCTCCCTCAAAGGTGGAATTTCATGATTTCTTAATATGGTAATAAACTTGCGCATATTTATAGGGCGCTCGATTTATAGTATACATTATATTATTCAGCTAATCGAAGGTACGGCTTTAATGCGACACTTTTTGGGGTGGGGTTGAAAGGTTGACCTTCTGTAATTCGAGATTTCGTTTACGACTTGGCTCGACTTAAATTATGCATGCGTTTATTTTTCACTTCTTCTGAAATTTTGACAAATTTTCCTCCTAAATCGCGCATCACTTTCAAAAGTTTCCCAAGGCAGAATAACTTAACACTAATTTTAGGCATTCGTGGCGGTTTAGAAGTTCTCGATTTTGGAAGACTTGAAACATTCATAAATTTGATGAATGACATCGTCGTGGATTGCCATGATAGTGGGAGGTACTCTCTGCGATATTGTAAAAGCATTGCTTTTTTGCGAATGATTACATACATTTGATTGGTTTAACTCTGGTTCCCCCCCTCCACCCTCCACTTTGAAACTTCATTTAAAATGTCTAAAAACAGAAGATGAACTTCTGAAATAAAGTCTTGAAGTATCGTCAAGACCATACATGCCTTCAGTGTTTTAAAATTAATCTGATTCAAAACTTCCACCATCTCACCGAATACTTCGCTAGAATATTAAATTCTAATGGTTGTAAGTTAAAATAAATTCAAAGATGCGTTCCGTAATAAAAAATAATGAAAGTTTTGAAATTTAAGTTCATTAAAAGCTAAAATAACATTCTTATTTCAAGTACACCTTAGTGAATCGGAAATGTAGCAAGAATTCATTCAAATATTTCTTTTCATGATATATACTGTGAAGTGCGGTGATACTGACCTGGGATTTTTCCTCCATATAGGTCATGTCTAGTGCGTTGTCAGAGGGGTAGCGTTTCTGATTGATATTCGAGGTGCCGTAGAGGGTTTGTAATCGCCGGAAACTTGGACCTTTTTAGAGAAAGAATGATGAATTCATTAAATTATGATCAGTTTCAGTTGAAGAAAAGTCTTTCATGAAAAGATGGGAACAGTTTAAAATTACTGGTTTCGATTCTCGTTGTAATTCGATTCATTCAACGAGCATAGCAGAAGGCAAATTGAAGGATTATTCTTCAGCCACATTTCCCAAGAAAATGCTTCGATTTTTCGTCCACGAAGCCGCAGTGATGTCTCTATGACCCAAACCCCTGTCTGTAATGTCAAGACGAGTCCATCGATTCTCCTTTTCTATAACTGTCCCATTTAATTGAAAGGTACCCTCACGCTCATATCCCACTCGCGTCCTTGCCAAGTGACTCGCATACACACAGCCTTCATGATTTGAGTAAAAAATTTACACTTTTGACAATGGAATATTTTCTTCACCTACGTATTCTAAGTAGCTACTGAAGTAGCCCCCAGTGGGATTATGTTTTCGCTTGAATATGTACAAAACGGAGAATATTAGGTTAAATTCTCGGTTTTTACGTTAAATAATATGCATAAATATTGAAACTTGATATTGTTATACAAGAGGGGTAAAGCAAAATGCCAGAGCGTCCCAACTTAAACCAATTGCGTGGACAAAGTTGTTTATATTCAATTCAGCCCAAAGGTCAGTATGTGATTTTCACGAATATTCAAGTAAGTTACCTCACGATAAGTACGCAATTTTAGTCTTCTAACTCCCTCAGAGCTCAGAGTTATTTATTTAATAAAACAAAAATTTCAATTTTTCACAAAAAAATAAATAGATTTTGATTGTTACGTGGTAAATTCTAACGCAAAATCTGGAATTCGGAAGAATGTCGCTACAGTGTATTGACTCCCCCTGTGTAACCGCAAATAGTTCAAAAAATACTAGATCATAACCGTGAATTATTTCAAACAAAGTCAAATAAGTTATTTATAATTTAAAATGCTTAAAAATTTTGGTTTTTAGCTCACAACTAAACCAGGCACACATGTCAGAGGTTTTACTCTCAAAACAGGGGATCGGTTGAGCTGGGATAGTTGTCTATCAAACTGAATTTCTGAATTTTTTAATAATATAAACTTGTCTGTTAAAATAACAGTCATATACTCATCGTACGGAAGATCAAGGTCAAGTACTTAATTTGAGAATGTGGATCTGCAATATATTAAAATGTAGGTAAGTTTGTATCCCTTCAGTTTTATTTGCAATTAACTTCTTATCCTAACCAGGTGTCTGTTTTTATACGAGGTAATTTAATTAACCAGAAGTAATTTGGGTTCATATTTTACCTCCTGCTCTCATTGTTCCATTAGGGTCCATTCTTACAGTCGAGGCAGTATTTATTGCTCTTGTTGGTGGTTCGAAAATCATTTCTGTTGAGGAAGTCGTTGGAAGCATTAATTCAGATTGATGATGGGGTTTTGAAGACAACGAAGTTGTTGATGTTGAAACTGCAGTAGCGGTTCTTCGATGATACACCGGCGAAGAATAGTCCTGATTCACCGGAGCATTCTTCAAAATTGGTCGCTTTTCTCTCGACCGGGATGTGCTCTGGAAACGATTTTGCAGCTCCTCAATCACTGAAGAAGGACTGGATTGTCCCACATATCGTGTTGATCCCCGACCCCCCGTTGGGCTAGTTATAACAGAGATGGAACCGGATAGGTAGTCGTTGAGTGCACCTCCATTTCCAGTACTGTTATTTATAGCAGCGGTGGAATTGCCACGATAATCCATGGTCTGAAATTTTCAAGGTGGAAAGAAGACAGGTTATTGTGGATTATGTACAGACCCTGACGCGACGAGTGTGTAAGCGTTCGTTTACGTGCATGTGTGCAGAGGTTTGGGTGGAAAAGCGGGAAATCGATCATCCAGCTGAAATCCTATTGGCTGCGACACTCGCAAAGGTGCGCATTTTTGCGCGCGTGGTATGAATGTGACTGATGCGTCATCTGCCACAGGAATTTTCTACTTCCCCTCATTTACAACTCTTTTTATTTTTTCTAATCACCGGCAAACATCTATTTTGCCTCCGAGAGGCTCTAAATTTTCAAATCTTTTTGTATTTCATTGACATTTTACTTTTACCAACCCACAATCCATGAAGATGCTAATTACATTTACTGAACATTAATAATTTTACTCATTTCATAATAAATCTTTCAATTATACTAAATCTGTTGTTTATTTAAATTATATTATTGATTTTAGTAGATAAATATTTAATTTTTGTTCACATTTTTAATCCCAATTCCATTTTTGAAATGTTTATTTTGCAATAAATTTAAGGAGAGGCAAAATTTAATACCCGCTTACTTACACATTCTACCTCAGTTCAGTGGAATTTAATGATGTTTGCCAATCCCCTTTCCCCACTATTAAATTAAAAATCTGCGATTTTTCATGGTGAGGAAGCAACCGAAATTGGATAGCAGTTAAATTAAACATGGAATAGGAAGGGAGAATTAAAAAGCGTAGCGAATTTAGGCGGAGTTTGGGAGAGTTTCACTTGATTTGTTATTTTTTGAATTTGGATTCATATAATAATTAAGTTATAGCTACTTCATCCCTTCGTGTTCAGAAAATCGATTATCCTCTGGATTACTTGACGATTTCTTGTCCACATTGTCGAATGCATACTGATTGATTAGAGCGTCTTCCTCCTCCATAGGGCGCGAAAACCGAATAATCTTAGTATAGCAGAGTCCATCAGATCCAAATGAAAATTATTTAGTAGTCACTGGCGTATGAAGACCGAAAATTTGAAAAAATTCAAAGAAGAGCGCGTCATTTTTAAAGTTGACGGATAGACGATTTCCATAAATTCTGGAAAAACTTGAGAAACTGGCAACTTTTTTCCCCGTTTTCTAAACTCTGCCCCGTAACACTAATCATTTGCCCTCTGGATAAATTACTGTAGGTTTGATTAAAAATAAATGACCCAACTTTTCCCACATCCACAATAAGTTGTATAATCGGCACTTAAATCGAATATATAATGCATTTTGAAGTTACTCTGATGAGAAACTCTCATTATTTATGCAACTCGTCATGTTAGCCAGTGCTGTCGGTCATCCTTATCGAAAATAATTGATTTCGTGACCTCTGATCAGGAGAAAATGCTCATTGACCATTGTGCGATCGGCACACACAAACAATTATTTTAATTTTCGATTGCCTTTTATAACCTCAAGGTCTGACCACTTGATGAATTACTTTTCCTTCGACTTGCGTATGGCTGCCTTCCACTGTCATTTCCGACTAAACGGTTTTAGTTGGCATAACCACATGATGAATGCAGAATTAATCTATTTTGAAAATACCGAGGATGTCAGCAAGGCACACTAGTTCGTAATATGAGGTAAGATTAAATGTAATGTTTGTTAACTCCCATTTCAGCTTGTCGAAGTTGTTTTCAGCTTGAAATTTTACTTCCAAAACTGCTTTTCTACGTCGTCTGGTGAGGTGAATAAAATCTCACGCCTCTCATCTCCTTCGATGGCTATTTTTATCTTGTTATCTTCTGTGACCACAAATGTAAAGTTCATTTCCTTCAGGTTGCATGTGGACAAGGGATTTTTTCTTCCACCAATAGTTTTAATCAATAGGTGAACTACAGTGCTACACCATTAAATGTCAGGTACAAAACATCCTATTGGAAAAACGTTCTTGTCTCCCCGAATGGCATTTCATTTACAGTCTTTATATTTGGTAATAGGGGTATTTAATCAATTTAATTCTGTTCTTAGTTGATAGTGTTTTGCTGCTGACAAATTGAGCTGTCGCCTCTATTTTGGTGAAAAGAGTTGGAAGAATCGGTTCACTGAGTAAAGAATTGTGATTCATCACCATTCATCTTAGAAGGTTATGCGCTGTGCTTCAAGAGTGGTCTATTAAATTTAATACTAACATTACCGATCCAAATCTGATTTATCTCGTTTTAAGCGCCCCAGTTCTTTGTAATCTATGAGGCATTCTTGAAGGGAACACTTGAAATCCTTCTAGATCGTTATACCTCTGAAAGAGTGATCATATCGAATGAGCTGTAGCACAGCTTTCTTTACTGAAGATATTCGCATGCAACTGACAATCTTGCACTTTACTGATTTTACTCGAATTTCTTGAGATGTAGACTGCAGGAAAGGGAGTTGATATTGTGAGCACCTTGGCCATGGCAGATCGATTGAAACAAAGTCTAGATTGACGTGTTAATTGATTTGCTCCAGGCATGAATTTCAGTTAGGTTTCTTCCTAAATCTCCTTGGAACCAAGTGGCTCAAAAGAAGTCTGAAGATAAGAGAAGTTGGCAGACTTTCGAAGCCCTCTTTGTTATGGCTTGGGCGCGGTATTTCCCAGAGGAATTTGCTGAGGCAGACCCTGCGAGAGCGTTCGCCTTAGATTAACTTGTTCGCTGTGGCTACGAGGGTCTCAAGTCTGCTATACAGTTTTTGGAACTTATGTTACTGATAATAAAAAAACACCAGAATGTTAGTAATGACCTACTTCTATAAATAGCGAGTGTATTTGCTGCGTTGCCATACGCCAGTTGGCTCTTTAAGATCAGTTGCTGAATGCAGACTAAATATATGTGTATACCTTAACCCCCAACAACTTATCTCTCGCTCTCACCGTTTTTCCACAGATATATTACCAAGTAGTACAAACAAAGAATGATTAATTGAATAGAAATCAACAACGCCACTGATAAAAGAAATGAGCGAGGGTATTCAAGGAAATATTTAATTATACTTCTATTCGAATTTGGAGCATACGAAAGGAGTGACAATTTGATTGTTCTCATCTTCTAAATGTCGGTTTCAAGAGTCATTTTGTCATAAATCAATGTTTTCTGATGTCTTCTGAAGCAAACTTTATCTTACTCAAAATCAACTTGGCACCTCGTGGAGCGAAGACCATTCTTAAATAATTTTGAAGGAGAACGCATTTCTAGTGAAACCCATCCAAAAACGGTACATTTCTTCGTTCTCGATATTTTCGGTAGGTGGTTGAAAACGTTTAAAGTAAGGTATTACGATGCTGAAGGTCACACCTAATTTATTTAACAACATGTGGTCACATTTGAGCAATCTATTAATTCTCAAACAGAATTCTGTTTGTATCTGATTCAAGGTTGTAAAGATAATATTCACAGAAAACATCGCGCCCTTAAGATCTCAAATTGCCTTCGACGAAAGAGTAACTCACGGTTAAAGACACCCACCACTTTACTCTCTAACTGAGCCAACTTAATTCCCAAACGCCCGTTCTGGATGGTCAGGGATGAAAGATGTGAGGGTTATAGGTGACGATTTAATCCCAAAAGGAGCTTTAAACAGAAAATTGCGATTTTTGTTTTCTCGCAGACAAATTTTGTATTTAATTAAGTGGTCAAGTCGCCGATGCAAAATTGGTTAGGAATTACGGAAGTATTTACTCCTTCAAAGAAACGGATATAAATTTGGCAGACTGTTCCGGTAAAACAACTGTTTCCAACCACAATCCTCAGTCAGACGCTTTTATCGCAACTTTCAAGTGCTTAAACTTATGAAAATAAGTGTTCATTTTGGTCTGAATACCAATGACCGCCTTAAATATGATAGTAAAATTGTTTTTATTTAAAAAAATAATCCCACAACTTCTCATTATCTTCTGAAATTTCGAATTCTCTTTCATATTCCAATGTTTCAATAAACAGAGGTGGCCCTTTGCCATTGGACGCCAATATGTTCACTCTATTGTAGAATGAAAATCCTGCTTTTTCTTGGTGGAGATCTGTGATCTTCCAGTAATTGCATCATGTCAGATTTTCAGCATAAAAGGTACCATCCACAGGAGTGTTGAGGGGCCCGACATGTATTTCTGAAAGCAGTGTTTTGCGCTACAGTCAGGTTTTATAATTCTTCAGGTTCATTCGTTTCCGAGCGTCAAGAAAATCCTGCAATTTCTTCAGAACACAGTTCCAATTTCAGTTAGTTTGATAACGGAGGGTGAAACGGAACTAAGTGCTACCTTAATGTTAAGGATATCAATGGAATAGTCTGGAGGGAGCGTTTATAGGGGAGTACAATTTCAATTCTGAAATGTTTTACAAATTGCAGCGCTCTTTAGATGACTTTAACAAAACAAAAGTTGGGTATCAGTTTGAATCATTTAATAGCTTTATAATTTTTAAAATTATTACATTAAGCATATGACAAAATAAAAGATATTTTTTTCAAAATTATTTGACCCAAAAGGAGTAACTTCTCAAAAATTTCATTCCTTATTTGCAAAATTCATGGATTATTATTTCTAACCTTGAAAAAATCACAAATTCTTGGCCCCCCTGAAGGTACAATTTCCTTGCATTTTCTTCTAGTGGAGATAATTTAACATTTCTTTTAGTTTAAAGTCTTGTTTTAACTTCCCCTTTTCCAATGGTTCTAGGAAAAGGTGAACGATTGGAAAAATTTCACCTCAATTAAATTGTTTCGCTTTAATGACCTTGAGCGTAAGTGAATAAGAAAGTTTGAGTTCACCAAAAATGAATGAATCCGTAACAATCCTGCTTAAAGGTGAAGTATAGCTTACCTGTACCTTCCAACCTCTTGATTTCCCTCTATTAAGAAAGGGTTTCAGTTAGGCTTATCGGCTACTATGTCCCTCGAATTTCATAGTTCGGCTTTCTGCTAACTGTTGATTTCGATTTTAATTCTGATAAAGACGGATTTAATGTTCTTCTTACTACTGCGAGACTGCTGATTCTAGGATTAATCTCTCACAGAGCCACCACCTGGGAAGAAAAAGTTCGTTGGATTCCTTTGGAAAATTCCACAGTTAACCTTCGACGAAAAAGACTTCCACTTTAGGCTGTTATGGAAGGTCTTCCATTATCCTAAGACTTCTAGAGTCATCAAATTCCACGAAGAATTTAAAAGAAGGCTTACCCAAAATCAAGGCTAAGGAAGATGGAGTAGGTCATGAATAAAAGTGCCAACAACATCAATTCCTTTCTCTAAAAGTGTGAATCCTCCGTGAAGGCAATTCTGGCGGAAATATTAATATGGAGGGCTTCCAAATGTATGCAAATGTTTATGGAAAAAGCAATTCCTTTGTAAATCAGCAAGATTATCAAAAGCAACTTTTGTTACCCTTTTTGCGTTTGTTTGGAGTCCAATAAAAGTCAAGAACGGTTGAAAAGACATTTTATCAGAAGGTTTCCCTAACATTCACATCAGATTCAGTTAGAACCTCTTCAGTAGACCCTTTAAAAAGTGATAGCATGTATTCTTTGAACTTAGAATAGAAGGCGTGAAATCCTGAATACCAAGGATAAAACCTCCCAGCTCTGTCGAAAAAGTGCTTCTCTACTCTATCCACGCATCTGGACGTTGAAATGTGCATCATATGTATTTGTCTTTGTCTTTAAGTTCTTTCTTGGTAAAAATACTGGAAGCAGGCTTCATTGTAAGCTTTATTGTCAGCGAATATCCCCTTTTTTGTACAGACAAAATATCAATTTCCGCTGATTAATAGCCTCTTTTCTTGCCAAATGGAAGCCAGTCTTGGTATAAGATACTTAATAAAGACTAGATGGAGGGGTTTGTGTCAGAAAGGAGAGGATGATATTAAGTATTTTGGGCGTCAAGCATCTTTCTGTCTCTCTCCCCCCTCCCTTGCAAGGAGGGAAGATGTTAACTGTTGGCCACAACTTGCTCCGTTGGCTGTTAGCACACTCTGTTCTGGCCATTTGGCGGGTCGGTGATTCAGATTGTAGGCTCGGCGTTCACCTCTTCCGATCCCGCCATTTTCCCTCTCCCTCTCTTACGATCGGACAGAAAGACACAAATACAAAGTCATGCCATCATACATTGTGCTAGCATTGATCTGATTAATGTGTAGACCTTCCGGAACTGGAAAAGAGATCATGGCATAAACCGTTCCGTTGAATTAACTATTTCTTAGTTTCAGGGAGAAACTTAATTGGTATAATAAAATGAACTTAACAATAACAGATAATGGGATTTGTATTTTGTTGTAAGTATTACTGAAAATTGCGCCATCTGTAATCATTTATTTCTAATTTATAAAAAAATTCTCCACAAACTTCAGAAATACAACTGAAGAATAGTTTTTATATTGCGGGCAATATTCAGCAAAGTTGAATTTGTTAATTTAGTTGGAAAAAATGATTCTTAACTGTTTATTAATAACTCTCCGGGAAAAAATTTTCAGGCGCCAAAATTAATTTCATGAATTAAAAAAATTTTTCTGTCATGACTTTTTAATGTTACTGATTATCGTCCTGATCTGAGACAATTAAGGTTGTTTAAACAGAATCGCGAAATTTGCGAAATTAACTTTTTTCTTATTAAGTTAATACTGAATTATCTTAAGTACTATCTACAAAATTTCCAGAAAAATGCTTAAATACTGAATAAGTAGTATGAAATTCACAAGCAAGCGCTCGACAGGCATATAATCAAGAAGTTCTGCATATTTTCTCTAAAAATAAATAGTGCCAATGATTCATTCAAATTTAATAAATGAAAAGTTATTTAGGGAAGTTTGGATGTTAATTTAAGTCTGACCATACTCGTGATCTTAATATCGGAGTTCGCAATCTCCTCCATAGACCAGAGGAAATGGCCAAATACTCAAATTGATCAGTGAAATACCCAAAATTTGTAGATCCCTGCTTCACACGTCCATTCTAACATTAGTCTGCAATCAGTCGAATTGATATCAGCCAAACTGTGTAAACTCCACTTTTGGGTTAAGAAAACTTGAAGATGCGGGTTCCTTCAGGATTTGCATTTTTTAAAATTTTGATCTCATTGACATTTAATGCTCTCCGAAATACTGCGTAAACTGAGTTGTTTTGTATTTGTTAAGCAATTTTTGTGCAAAGTTCATTTCTGAATGTGCCTCTTCTACACCTTGATTGCGTTTTCGTGGTCGTTTACGTCACAGCTCTAAAATATCTCACTCAAATTTCAATCTCACTTTGATCTCAGACACAAATTTTACTCTTGTCTTGCTATAAGGTTGTCAACTGAAGGCGAAAGGAATACATCCACCAAAATCATTGAGTGGAATGAAAATGGAACTTAAACACGACCATTTAAGTAGCTAATATTGTCAACTACAATTCCCAAGCCCATTTAGGAAGGTATTTTCACAAGGAAGGTAGAATCATAAAGTCTTTTTGGTTAGAAACTCATATTCTACCACGTCTTTTATTAGTTCAGACTTAACTATTGTGGTTGGTCATTCTGCTCACGTCGTGTGGCCCGATGAGTTTTGTGAACTTGATCTTTGACTTTGGAGAGAAGGTATGTCAAAAACTAAATTATTTGAGTTAAATTTAATAGCATAGATTTGCGAATGCGTGTCTGCGTTTTCAAAAATGGGTTTGCTTCATTCAGATCCACTTAACATTGAGGTCATAGGTCACTTACTCGATCATTGTATTCTGATCTTGTCATGCAGTTATCGGCTGAACGCGAGGGAATAATGACGGTTCCACTTTGCCGTCGCTTTGTCCCATATTGTGGCTGCTCTTGACTTCTTTTTAGGGTGCCACTGTCTGCTGCCTTTCCAGCATGGAAGTGAGTCTAGAAATAGCAACAGAGATGAAATAATTGATAGAATGATATGTAAAAAAGTATAATTTTCACTAATTTCATACATACGACGTATTTCTGATATAGAGGATGAATGATCTGGGATTTTGTGAAATTTAAACTTTAAAATTGTGATCAATCACAATGACAGTAAGTAGAATCAGATGCATCAACAGAAGTAATTTCTTTTAATCTGTCATCAGTTGAGAGATTTAACGCATCGATAATTTTGCACATGTATCCAGAAGACACCTGAAGCTTAGCAACAGTGAAAGTTCAATCATACTCATATGACATGTCTCAAAAGAGGTTTATCGCATGGTGCACCACTGAGAGTCCAGATAAGTTGAGATAGCACGGAAAACCTCCAGATTCTGATTATCTGTCAACAAAAGCCGATTTAAACACAGAAAATCTGATGCGTCTTTTAGAAATCTAAATGCAGAATTATAATGCCAGAAACCTGACAAATTTGGGATTCTAATGCCACAAGACGTTACGTCATTCATTGCCTTCATAAGCCCTCATATTGCTTTTCCGTCATTAAAACTGCAGTATTTGGTTTTGTTACGAATAATATTATCTTTAATTTCTTGATAAGAGGGCAACTTAAACGCACTTTAACTTTTATTTGTATAGCACCAAAGATGTGCCTTAAAATTTACAACATACATCTGATTTAATTGAACACAAACTTATTCACGGTGATCCATAAATTTCTCGAATGTTTACTCGGAAACCTACCAGTTCGTCATAGTACGGAGGAATGGGGTAGTGACGACTGCCGGATGTGGATGTATTCCCGTAGTCCGTAGCTGCCTTCAGGCGATTATGCTGGTAGTCCTCGAGAAGTCGCCGTTTGATGGTCTCAGCGTCACTGTTGAGCGGTGGCTGCTCCACCCCATTCACCTGCATTCTCTGAATGGTGCCTCCATTTGAAGTGTTTAAGCATGATCCTCGTCGGGAAGACGTTGTATTATTTTGGGTGGCCTTTTTGGACGGGAGTTTCGCCATCGCCGAAAGTTGTGAGTACTTAAAGTTAAAAAAGCAATGGCTTCAAAAACTTAAAGCTGGTCACGTTAATGGCGACTAGTCCTCTCTCGAATAATTGCTAGTTCGAAATTTCGATTGAAGTAGCTTAGGAAGTCAAAGAGCTACAATACTGATAAGCTGTTTTAAACTACTTCCTAAATAATTAATATTTACTATTACATTTATGATTATTGATTGATGTGGAATCGAAATCGAACAGAATGACTTCAAATTTTTCTCACAAAATAAATGATGTCCAGACGATTCGTCTTTCAGCATTTACCCAAAGACATCCCAATGAGGTATCGATCAAACCTATTACCTCAAAACACATCAGCTTTGATACAGTCACAACCAAATGGAAACCCTCGCTTTGCTGGACTTATTACACACCTGACAGTCATCGTAAAGTGTAATATTGAAAGGTTAGTATTCGCTTTTTAATTGGCGACCGTTGAATAACTTTACATTGACTCTTGTTTGTATTCTGGAAACGAGTAAAACCATTTAAATTTTACATTCATCACACATTAAATAAACGTGACAATAATGTAAAGACTACTTTGATTAATTTTTACTATGTTAAAAGAAATGTCAGTTATAAACTCACCATATTGTCAGTTGTTCTGGAAACATCGGGTGTCCTGTTCAGCACATTGGGTCGTGAAGGTCTGAAACAAACAGTTGTAATGAGTGGAATTCTTTCCATTTGAAATCACACCTGATTGTAAGTGTAATACTTTTAGCAAGCACGGACAGAGTTTAATTAAAAGAGAAAAAATTAATATGATATTGAATTTTCTATTAATTTGAATGTCTATCTTCACGAAGGGGCGGACGCAAATGTGGATCTTACAAATGACATGAGAAGTGAACGGCTCATTTCACTGTTGTAAGCATAATGTGGTAATTCAGTAAATTAATGTGACTTGAATTTTATAATAATTTTCTTCTCAAAGTGCTACTGCTCTGTTCTTATTAGGTCCATACCTCCAAATGCCGATGAAACCGTGCGTGATACATAGACTCAGAAACTACCCCTCGTTGCATACTTCTTGCTAGACTCAATCCTGTCTTTTCTCTTTTGTTTGTGATAGAGATATTAATAGGCAAAATCAGTGGTCTACGGCCACATTTCGTCTTCGAAATACCAGATCCTGTACATAGTTTCTGTTCCACAAGTCAAGCTCACTCTGATTTTGATCGCTGACTGACAAAAATGTCGGCTTTCTCTGCCTCGCATATTTTGATTATTGGTTTAATTAAGACAAGAGCACGGCACTTGAAATGGGTACCTTCGCATCGGAGATTCACTGAAGTAGGTATTTGATGGCTGTTGATGGCCAGTTGGGGTGAGAGGATCTGTGCCAGCTTCTTCCTGCTGATAGGGGCTCATAGTGGAGGGAGAGAAGGCAAAGACAGTGGGAGATTCGTCAAAACCCACCTGCGGTCGGAAATTTTGGCTGAGGTAACTGTGCTCCGAAGAACTTCGTGAATGCCAACTGCCTTCCATACTTGCGGATCCTCGGTTGTCATATCGAACCTACATTATCAAAATAAAGCAGGTGCAAGCATAGTTTTATAATGACGTGCTATGACAACGGCCTAGATAATCAGTTTATTTGAGCAAAAATTTGTATTTATATTCCCGCCTTTTATAGAATATTACTAATTACTTAACAGCAGAATGACGCTTGAACATTGATGTCCACCCAACTCCACAGCTATTTCGACGATTATCTATCAACAAACTCATTCGTTACTGTAGTTGAAAATTGCATTTGGGGGTATTAGCTTTATCTCCTTGATTACTAAAACCATTTCACCATAAAACAATCCGAGCTGTAAGATTCCGTCAATGCAGCAGCAGATTCCATGGAGAATAATGGAGTTTCTAGATTATGCAATCGAAGAGGATTCGTAATTTTCCCGAATTAAATATAGACCGCTGATTTTGTAATCAAGTTATGAATGAATTCCTCCATTTATTAGTTTATTTCATAAGTTTGATTTTTTATAAAATTCAAATAAAGCGTTCTTAGTTTTTTAGGTCAGATCTATGACGATATCGTAGAAAAGCCTCATTGCCTATATGCGTTACTTGGATGAGACAAAGCAGATCTCTTGGCATACAGTTCGTCTGATTCATCGAAGTTGATCGAAACATGACAGACACATACAGCGTTCAGAATACCTTCAGTCGGCATCAATCGGATTAAATTTAATCCCATTGGGATCGGTCTCCATATTCTCTAATTTTTAAAGATTTTTATTCTCAAACCTACCTCTTCTATATGGTCTAATTTTTTAAAACAAAGAATAATTTTTAGCAAAAACGCAAATTCCAAACAGATTGCAAGAAAGGAGACGGTTAATTAGTTTCATAATTGACAAATGTTATGGCTGGTGAAGCCCAGTAGTCAAAAGATATGATAGGTCTTCTACTATGTACTACTGTCATTTAGTACCGCAGTTTGTGAGACTGTTAACATACGTGCCCCACGTTCTCTCTATTTGCCCGCCGTCCTGACCACTAGTTTGGACAGGGCAAATAATTAAAAACTTCTGACCTTTTCTGACCTTTTTTCATTCGTTATCTAAGAAAATCTTTATCAAAATTAATTTCAGATCGAACTTTAGGAAAATTTTTTCTCTATTATCAAATTACCACAGATTGGGCTCCCTTTTTCGAACTTCTACTTGCATTTTTTGACTTCATTTGCAGGTATTCATGTAATCCCTTCTCTCTGGTTTGTGTTGAAATTTGCGACGCATGGAAAAGCATGGATAAGTGTTGACTTAGAAAGTGTCTTTGAAGCTGTAGCTGCTTCTTCAATGCTCTGATATCGAGAGTTTTGAGGTGACCCCAAAATTATTTTATAGAAAAGCACTTCAAGGTGTTTTGATCTAGAAAAATTAGTTTTCTGAGACACATCCCTTCTGAATATCAAGGAGCATCCAAATATATTCTAATAATAGATTCAGGTGAAAGATAACTAATTTTCATACAGATATTCTTTTTGAAAAGTCATTACCTGTTTAATGGAAGAGCGCGGAAAAGATCGGTCGGATCTGGCCACAGGTGAGGTAGGTTTAGCTACAGAATAAGAAGACTCGTGGTTGATGACTCTCGCAAGTGGCCCGGGATTTACTCGAAGGGGACTGGTGGAATCTACTTGGAAGCTCTGTGAATTAGACACGTTCGCTGGATAGTTAGCTGTGCCTCCTCCGCCACCTCCTCCAGAAGCGTACATTCCTCCCCTTGAATACCTCTGCATTTTCTAATTAAAAACGCATAAAAAAGCAAATAAATCACAGGGACCAACTTAACATCAAATATCAGATAATGTAATCAAATCAAATTAAATGTATTTTTATTACTATCATTAAAAATTTGTTTTTATGACCTAATCATCTCTGGTAAATAAACCGGTTTATTTTAAATTGTTACAGGCAAAATTTACAAACATATGGACATTTCTAGGACGTGACAGCCACCTCTTCATTCACTGAGATAATACGTTTGAAATGAAATAAAGTTTTAATTTTGCATCCAGTTCCTATTTTCGTCGACAAGGTTAAGGTGAATCTCCCACTTCGAATGCGGTTAGATGCAATGACATCACTACTATAAGAGGCAGAAAAGAGCGTTGAGGTAAAAAGGAATAGGTAACATTATATTTCCTCCAAACTGGGTGTTTAAAAATACCACTGAATGCAATAATCCAATAGTAGCGCATTTCCGATCAAGAAATGAGGATGTAATACCTCGGATAATAGTCTGTTGACCCCCTCTCCACCACCTGTGGAATCACAATAAAGCACAAGGTGACGAGTTTTTAAAGTGCCTGTCATTTCCAACAACCCGCAGAGCCATTTCCCAAACTGGACGTTATATGCTCCACAACAATAATAGGTTCCGTATATAAAAGAAATTTCCGACATTTGGCTGATGAGAATAATTTGGCTAATCACAGTAATTAAGTCTGAAATAAATATTTAATGAGCATAATTTATTACACTGAAATAGAACATGGTCTAATCAGAGGGTTGGTAGAGAGAAAATTGTGGAAAGAGGCTCATAATTTTTACTTTTTGAACGCTCAATTTAATATTTTTTGCATCATACACTTTGTTATAATAAAATACGCTTTTATGGAATCGATCGATAATAAAGAATGAGAGGGTCAACATTTTCACTGGTTTCATTTTATAAGTAATATATTTTTGTGGGTGCACTACACTCAGAACGACAGATATCCAGCCTGAGAAAAGAAATCTGGAAACACCGATATGACTGACTGATAGACATTTGGAGAAGCCAAGTTGGTTTCATAGAGTGGTAATTTCCTACAAGAGACTGTTGAATCAAGTCCAAGTCCTGGGCTATGAGAAATAATTACAATTTTGCATGAAATTACCAGATTAGCGGTCAAGGGGCAAAAGTTACACCCGTGAAAATGTTCAAAATTTGATTGATTTTACTGATCCCACTGATCCTGGAGAATTTCAGGACGTCAGAATACTTAAATAGACTGAAAATGTGGTAAAACACGATTATTCGTAACGGGTTACATAAAATTCGTGTTACCTAAAAACTGATATGTTGATTTATGTTTAAAGTGAAAAGATGACGAGGCCGGTTAAGGAAACGTCAAGCACTTCAATTCACAACTTATTTTCTTCGTCAGTGAATAAAAATTTCAGTTAATTGAGGTGAAAATTTTTCGAAAATATTCATTAAATTTTAATTCGATGAAGTGAGGCAGAGAAATCACCACATAAACACTGTTGAACCACGAAAAGGACGAAATATTACAGAAAGAGGACACTTCATAAAGGCGGATGTAGATGAGTTATGGTGTTAAAACACTGGCAGTAGTTCACACCTGCTGACACCGGTTTCTTCTAGAATCTTCCGAGGTTCCACTTAAATATAATATTAATTGTTAGCATTAAAGTCTTTCCCAAACAACTCTATAATTTAGGTCTTTTTTTAATTTAAAGTAGTTCTCGAAAATTATTACATTTTTGCAACATTATTTGAATATTTCTTTCATTCCATATTTATGTAAAGATATTGTAATTCAATGAAAATATCAAACCGTATTCTACTACTGTTGGTGTTCATCTTGAAAGGAAGCTAACGAGCTTCGACAAGGTTCTTGTTCTTTTCTACAAATCCAATTGTTATTCCCGACTGGTGAATGAGCCATATTTCCAAAGAAAAAAAACAACTTAATATATTTCACATTTAAATTCGTAAATCTTGAATTCAGAGATTGAAGATTAAAAACCCGACAGATGAATTTTAATTGGTTCTGAGAAAAGGTTTTCAATATTAATGTAAAATAAAATGATATTTTCATTTTTGTTTAAATATTTGGCCTGTTGAAATGGTCAAAATTGCCGCCGTGTTGTTTATATTTGGCATAAATCAATTTTTCAAAGTTCCTAGACAATAAATTCCTCACTGATTAAGTCATGAAAAGTGGGCAAAAACGTTTATTTGTTCTTAAATTGAGAAAATATAAAATTTAAAGAAATCACTTCGGCGAGTCAACAATTTAAAGAAAAAATTCTTAATTTACTTTAAAATAAATAAATAATAAAAATTTATTTATAATAAATAAGTAATAATAATTTATAATAAATAATAATTTATTTATACTAATTTTCAAAATATTTACAAAATTAAAATTGAACACTTCGCGGTATTGAATGATAAAATTGTGCTTTAATTATTTTTACCTATACAGAAATTTTAAATAAATTTGAAAATGAAATGTAAAGTTGGAAACAATTTTCATAAGCAACTTACGGTCCCACTAAGACACAGAGAGACGACGAACAGATAATCGGTAAATTGAAAAGCGCTCTTACTTCAGACTAGAACATTTAAACAAAAAGGAATCCACGTGTTAAATTTCCATGCGTTTTATCAACTGATTAACGGCTAAAGAATTTTGCTACTGAAATTACACCGGAATTAGAAAGAAGGAAATTACGAAAAAAAGGTTGGAAATTTATTGAAGGCGATAAAATTGGCGCTTGAGAATTGTTTGTCGGATGTCACCGATGAATTTCACCAGTACACTTCTCAAAAAAGCATATTTGAGTGCTGACACATGATAGTTGTAATATTTGCATGACCCTAGTCGAATTAAATTATCATGACCACAAGGCGGGAAAATTTTTATCACAACTTGATGCTTTGATTGTTATAATTAAAAAATAATTCGAAATTTATCATTGCCTCTTCTGAAGACATCTAGAAAATTTCGGAGCGTTTTAATCGAAATGGTCAATTAAAGGGGCGTTTCAAAGAGAAAAAATTGTTAAACATGCCAAAAAAGGTACCTGCTTGAACATTTCATTTTAATCTGATGTTCAATCAGAAGGGTAATTAAAAAAATTAATAATTAATTGTACATTTATTTATTAAATCAGTATCTAAAAACTCAAATTATTTAAAATGGTAAATAAAGTAATACATTTTCAAATAAATGTGGAAAACTGAAGTAGTTTTATTATGCGACAGATTTCATTTATTAAAAAGTGATTAAAGTACTTATGTAAGTGGAAATTGAATGACAAAGATAAAACAGACCCCGACATGGGACTCACAGGAAAAAATTATCTCAAGTAATCGAAAAATCACACGGTCGAAAATGGAGATGGATGGCAGAGAGCCTGAGGGAGAGCGAGATTGCGAGAAAGGGTATTAGAGAGAGTGGGAGAGCCAGGAGGAAATGCTGAAATGCTGCCGTAGCAAATGCCGCACTCGATGTGTGCTAGGCAGAGAAGTCGTGTGCCTATGTGCAAGGCGAGCCGCCCACAGCCGAAAACGGTGAAATGGCTGTACCTGCCCGCGCCCACACGATTGCAATCGACAGTCAGCAGCAGCAGCGCACAATTAGGCTGGGCAAGCAATTAACGGGGTCTTCATTGGTGCAAACTTACCCCAGACAGAGGGAGTGGGATGCGGACGAATTCGGCTGCTGCTGCTGCTGCTGGGGAGACACATACAACAAGGCACCATGAAATCTGCAATCACTTCCTGATGAATCGATGCTCGAAATACCTGTTCAAGTTAATTTCAAGATGTTAAGATGTTTGTCGATGACCTCACTATGTAACAGCACCATGAAAAAAAAATTACTTTTGTTCCAAAATGTGAAAGTACACGGTAAGATTAGAATGCGACAAGAAAGGAAACTAACTAATTAAATAATCCCCTGCAATACAAATGGCTATTTCACCCGTTTGAAACAACCTTCCCAACATCAGGACGATTGGAAATAGCAAACAGGATGCTATTTACCCGAGTGTGGAGTTTGAACAAGTCATATATTAAAAGCTCTTAGTCGCATCTCAAGGTACACACCAAAATGACCAATGTAAGGCTTATTGGGAGAACAGGTGGAAGATCCCTCGACTAAGTTTCAAGGATAAAAATTTCGTCTTTGAGATGTTATGAAAACCCTGAACTATCTGATTCTAAAGAGGTCAGGAAATAACAATTATGGAAAAAATAACCGAGACACCGTGAAAATTTTTAGATTTTCCGGTCAGTCATCGGAAATCCAGTCAGCAGCATGAATTCCTGACTCAGGAGGATTTGACCGAAAACAATGAAGTTCAAAGCTGTCAACAATATGCCAGTGTTCACAGAAAAATAAAGCAATGCTATTAATAATATCGATAGGATCACCGCTTCTCAACCACGGCGATCAACAGTCACCTTGTTATAAAGTCATTTGTAATGAAAACGCAACTTATTTGAATGCCATTCACATGGCTGAGGTTCGATTTAATGCGACCCTTTGGAAAAAACCGCGTCAATTCTTCTGAATTGCTTAGAGAAAGAGATGGAATCCGAGTCCCACTGAATAAAACTCCCCATCCTACTCGCTAATGGAGTATCAGATTTGTACACTGTCTTTATAACTAATCAGACACATTTCTATCCCAACTCACCTCACATTATTTAGTTAAATGTTATAATTTCACAAACAAACTGTAGAGGAAACAAAAATTGTGTTGGAGTGAAAGTCACTGGTGATTAATGCGTAACCAAGTTCATGTGAATTGCAAGGTGTAAATCAAGGTGTTTATTGGTGACCGTGACCTCCTAGGTCATAGTGATGAAAATCTTGTGCGATCATAATTATCTTTCCAACTTGAAATATGAACAGGGCGAGCATTTTGCGAGGTCTTATAATTTCAAATTTTTGCATACAAACCGCCAAATCAATGTTGAACTATAAGGACGGGATGAATGCTACCATCCACTCCCCTACATTTGATAAAGAAATTACGACTGGCCTTGGGAGTTTTCACTTGTCACCATAGTCATTTAAAAGATTTGAGAAAATTAAGTAAAATCCATTTCTCTCTGATCATTTTAGTTTTGCATGTTGGTTATTCGAAGATTTTCATTTTGACCTCTAACCTTCACTCACAGTGTGACAGGGGGACTAAAGAGTTTTTTATTGGCTGAGCGACAGTTTGACTCGAAGTGAAACCGAATCCTACGCAATCGAATTCTCCATATTTCGTCGGTTTGTCTCTAGGGGAAACTCACATCCAATTCTGAATAATATTTCACGACTCGTTTAAATGGATGAAGTTATTTGCAATGTTAATAGCTGCTTAAAAGTACGGACATGCATTTTATATGTTTTCTTCTTTTTCCGTGTCCTTTTACAAAATCTGTTTGCAGATGCTTCGAGTGTAGGCTGGCTGGTAGATATTAGCAGAACATTTTACTTAAAGTACTTAATTTGACCTCGTTTCATCAGTTTACCTTTGCATTAAAATGAATTTTTCAAGTACTTAAAGCAGCCACGGCAAATGTCCCCGCGTGTACTGACACTCATCTGATTTAAGTAATTAGACATATTGTCGCTTGGATACAACTTGACGACCCCTGCTAAAACTAATTTGACGCTGCTCAGATGTGAAATTGAGCGGGTCAACATTGACCTCATCAACTGATCAAGAGTTAAATCTATGTTAAATAACAATAATACATGTTAGTAACGGTTATCGGACCCGGATTTGAACCCTCTAATTATTCATATTATTGGAGTGAATAAGCTTAATTAAACATCGAATTTGAGATTTCCGTCTCCAAAATTCCTAATCCATTTTCTACTGGAATTCAAGTGGGTAAATTTGCTGTTTGTGTAAAGTGAAATTCAGGGTCCTGTATAGTAAGTTTAGTGGAAAGAAATTTGCCACAGGCGAAGCAATATTAAGGGTGTATATGTTCCTGCAGTGTTTCATTTTACCCTCTTCTTACTTTTTGCTGAAGGGCAGCAATTAGTTCTAACGGTGTTGTCATTACTGAACAGAATACAAAAGCGGCCAACAATCAGTGACAACATCTCCGGTAATATACATTCATCTGAACTGATGCGTCTTCGTTTTGTGCTAAATGTAGCTTAGATACCTACGAGTTTATTCAGAATTAACTTTCCCAATCTTTCCAATCAGCTTAACTAAGCTATTTTTCTCCTCTTCCACCTGTGAATATCTTGAAAATCCCTTGCTGTACCAAAAACTTCATCTTAGCACTGAATCAATCAGTTTTACCCAAACAGAACACAAGTTTGAAAATGTAAAGTTTGATCCTAAAGGTCAATGCTAAATTGATTTCAAGGAGGAAAAAACTGCACGAAAGTTTGGAAAGCTAAATACAGACGAATGCTGGAAAAAGAAGAATGTTCCTCCGGTGGATTCAACAAGAAGGAATGTTTTATCGGCTTATTCCTTTAAAGGGAATTTTAGCGTTTCTTATCGAAATGCGAAAGTCAACTGACAATTAAAATCGGAATGCTTTCAATCGGCCAAAAAATGACGCTTTTTATTTATATCCAACACATGTCCACATAAACGTCCCTTTTCAGGAACTGAAGGTAGATTAATCTTTGCAGCTTTTAATTCAATTAAATTACAAATTTTATTAACATGACCCGGAGAAATTCAGAAAATTTTACAAATTTCAATTATAGAAAGGCAATTGAACTCAAGTATGAGAGGTACAGAGAGAAATTCTCGGAGGAGATCGAGCAGAGAACTCAATCACTGTCACAGCATTTGATGCTTACTTTCTGGTCGATTCATTGCCTCAACTTTCTGAAATTCGAATGTCTGGCCTTTAAGGTGATATTTTTAACTCTCGAATTTCCATCACACTAATATAAACAAGAGCATGGGTGTAATTTTTAAAATTTTTGTTATAATTTGACTAGCCTTCCGAAATAGTCGCAAATCTCAGAACTCAACGGCGACGCACTAATGCCTTAAAGGTCAGCTTTACTCCATAATTCTGCGGGGCGGCGACCCTGCAATTCAGCAAATTTTAACAAACGCACAAATTGTGAAAATTTTCTTTTTTTGGATAAAAATTGCTCCTTTATATCCAGCTATGATCGGTAAACAAAAGGTCCAATAAATGATAAGGAGTGATGGAAAAGATGTCGAGAGTGAAGGTGGGATTTCTGTTACTTGACCTTTGAATTCGGATCGAACAACTATTTACCTAATGTTTATTTCGTGTTGAAAAATCCCAATCTTAGGCCTTGTCAACGATTTACAGTACCTGTTGACCAGTTGTTTGGTAATGGTGGTCGATACTGATACATCAATCTATTTATAGTTTCCAAAGGTAAAAACCGTTACGATCTTCCACGATATTAATCAGGTGAGACGAATCAGTCGAATATTATTTTTATTCAAGGGTTGAAAAAGTAGAGGAAAATGAGATTTTATCATTAATGGAGTTGTGACAATATAAATGGCGCGATTATAGCAACTCGCATGATATTCCGGAACCACTTTAGGGGTAAGTACTTCACCAGATCATTATTAATAATCTGAGTAAATATTTTTACCGAGCATGTACGTTTCAAAATCCTCTAATCAAAACAAATCTACAACTGAAACACATAGAGAGATCGAGAAGGCTTAATACGAATACGGCAGACGGGATGTGCATTTACAAGACTGCCTATAAGTAGATTATGACAGGCGAGGAAGTGGAAGGAATAACGCAAATGCCCCGATGTGTGAGTTGGACACGACTTGGGAGTACGTAAAGGTACCTGCTTTGAGAATGTGCTTCAAAAAATAATACATTTCTGATTGACGAATAGGTAATAATCTTACAAGTTCCACTCGTCCAATCAAACTCTGTGCATCCGTAAAACCTTGTCACTTTGCTTAAATATCAAGCAATTATTTCAAGTCGTTTCTGTGTGCCAACCTTTTAGTACTGAAATCAATAATAATATTATTAATGTGTCTTTTGAATAGGCAAAAACCAGTCTATCCCCATTGATTAAAGTGCTGATGAACTACCGGATTCATAAATTCGATACATTTACTGTGGTACCGATATCCATCGACTTGCTTCTGACTCGCATATTAGCCAATATGTCACAGTAAAACTCTCCTTCAAGCTCACACACGATCACACGGTCATCTGTTGGTCCTCGTATACCTAATTAATGTGACCCGATGTTATAATTAGGCGAGGCAGTGCTGTGGGTCACCACCCTGTGCGTACTACGCATGCATTCTTCTTCGTGGATGGAAGCTTTCTTATTTTTACAAGTTAACTTTTACTTATTTAAGTAATAAAACCAAAAATACCATTTTTTCTCCAAAACAGTTTAAAGTAATTGGTATATTCAGGAGGAGGTAAAAACTTTGTAACAAAAGCAGTCTACTTCCGTAACGCAACTGGCAATATTTTGGAGAGATTACCTGATGAAAAGGCCGAAGAAGGATAATTTGCATTCCAGGCGATTAAAGAACTATGAAAATAGAGAGCGGCAATAAATTAGCAGGGATATTTTATTGGCTTGAATATTCTGCCGGAAGGGTGAGGTAATATCTATTCGTACTTTATCCGTGTTCATTTAGCATTTATGATGAGAAATTTTAGGATAATTTTCCTTTTCACGAATGAATGTTGAAAAATGACTACATTTAGTGGATATGGGACTAGTTCATTGATCACCGTAATATTTTTGAAGGTTGGCATTCGTTGACCTATTTCTTCCCTCCCCTACCAATCATCATTGCGACTGAGGAATAGAAGGAGAGCGGTATTTGGCTGTGGATGTAAGAATAGTGGATAAAGTATGTATTTACAAAGGGGGAGTATATACAGTTCAGTTTATGGCTTGATGGGGCATCCAAAGTCGTTTGTTTGTCTCCGGCATGTGGACACCACAAGCAGGATAGGAGTGGAGTTTCGGCTGGTGACAAGCATGGAGTCCGTGGCTTCATGTAGAGAAGGGACCTTAGACCCCTTTGGTTATCAGATGAGGGTTGGACTTGGTTGGTTCATTGATAAATCATTCACTGTTGAAAAATATTTCAAGAAAATTAGAGAAAATAAGATGATGTAACTAATGTTTAAAAAATGAGCGAATACTACTAAAATCAAACTGCCATAGCCAGCAGATGTCTACCAACACATGACGATTAGAAATGATTGATTGGCGATAAGATCTCCACTACGGTGTCCACAGGTGGTCCCACCGCATGTTTGCGTGTTTGCACATAGATACCTAAATAGATGTCGATCATCACACCGAGACACCGACGACGAGACATGACTGACGTCTAATGAATAAATGTTTTATATATAAGCATAATTTACTTATTAATAAATTGGTGTGACTTGCTTGCCACCTCCGAACTGATCTGACGACTTGGGTGACTTGACTTATTCCTTCTATTCGATCGATGTGGCCTCGAAGATCTTCCAACGTTATTACGCAAATCCACCCAATTTGTTAATGAAATACCCATAAGATCGGCTAGCTATGAATGCAACATCATGGTTTGCCCTATTCCAATGACATTACACGATTCAAATAGTTTAACCTTACCAACGGTTTTGAATGTCTAGGTAACTATGAACGACAATCGCGTATTCATCCATTTAAGGACGGAGAAGCGAAGAAAGAAATGTGATGTTTTAAAGAGCCTTCAGGTAGTCATCAATAAAATTAAATGTAATTTGATCAAATCCGAACATTTTCTTCTTTTCTAATTGCCTGAGTGGACGTTTCTATTCTATTTGTGTCTGTCAATGTTAAATTTTCACACACACACACTCTCTCTCTTTTATCACTGCGATGAATCTCCCTAAACAATCAATCATTTGTCTCTCTACTTAATAGTCAACTATGTGACTTCGTTTAAATTTTTTTAACTTTGTAAGTGACCTTAGAAGAAGTGGTAAATGCAGACCTTCCTCGGTTTAAAATACAAGCGCCTGTGGATAAGCTGATGTGTACAGTTATGAATATCTGATACTGCAGGTAAACCTTGAGGAGAAGGATTTGTAAAGCGTTAGTGTTGTGCCATGTGTCAGATAAAGTGACCCGCAGTGCTTTCTTTCGTGTGAAACAATTGATATATTTTCTTACCTGCTTGTAAAAATCTTATAATGCATCTGGAATCCGAGATCATGTCCCACTAATGTCTCGAAGGCAAATATTTCCACATGCACGCTCGCCAAAAGACGCATTCCATTCCTAGCTCATTCTTTATCCGCAAATGAAACTAAAGATATCTAAATATGGAACAGTGTCGTTAATCCACCTAAGAACTATATTTAGTCACCTACGTGGAGAAAAGGAACTGTTTGGCTCTTAAAATTTGATGTGGGACTTAGTAAAGCATCCTTATAAGTGGAGGGATAGGAATATTTGTATTTTCAACAGAGATAAGAAAGGTTTTCTCGAATTCTTAATATATTCTCCATTTTTCTATAATTTTTGTGTCTAAATGGCCCTCAATAGCTAGTCATTATCTGATTGGCTGAGCTAAGATCACTATTTATCTGTCATATTTCATTGCATTCGAAGTAAAGTATCGTCGCAATGGATTTGATGAATATGCGAGCTTAACTGGCATAGCACTTTCCAGGCTTCAGTTTGGAAAAAATATACTTCTGAAGAGAACTATATCCTAGCGATCAGTGACGAGTATAGGCTTCTCAGTGGACACAGTATCTGTGATCTTCGATTCAAAAGTCGACTGTCACGCTGATGCCACCTTAATTTCAATAAAATTTGTCAAAATTATACAAAAATTACACTCGCAGAAATTTTTACTTCTTCAAAAATATTGCTCCCGCTACAACTCGTGTTTCGACTACCAATGATGTCAGAAGAGTGTACAAATGAATAGAAAATGACTGAAAATAGTGAATCTTGCAATATTCATTAAGTATAATCTCGATTCATCACCACACCTCCTCATGACCGTATCCTCCAACCAACTATCCGTCAAAAATTCTGTGCCAAAAATGCGAGGAAAACGAACACAAGAATGTTGTTGTCAATCAAGTTCATTCATTATTCACTGGACCAAAACACTTACAAAACACCATCAATTCATAAATCTCAGTCCAAAACAGTCTCATTTCAAGCTTCCAGTATTCTACCCTCTGCATCAATGCCAAAGACAAGCAAAATATTATGATATGAAAAACACTGGAAATCCAGTTTGCTTACGCACTAGACGCACTGGACATAATTTGTGGTTCTGATTAGAATATTCAGGACTGCAGTCATAATTGCCTGATTGGAAAACTTAATCTTCTGGATACATTTATTTGTCGAATGGAACGGACTTGGACATTTCCCTTCTGATTGTTCCCTCTAATTCATCGATCAGTGGAACGCTATACCAATGCAATAGGTGCGTTGTCCGTTTTGGCGTTCACAAGCATCCATCAACACAGTGGACCCAGCATTTTATCACTACCTTGTATTTGGACATAATTTAATTACCCTCAGCTATGCGCGATGATTCAGTCTTTCTGACCATTGCCACAGTAAATAAGTGAATTCCTGAATAACGAAGGCCTTTAATCCAACTGACAATGCAACAGTTGTTTCTCAAAAAACTGTTGTGCTGTAATATTGCAGCCAAAATCAAAAAACTGCCCAAAGAGAAACGGAAAATGGGAAGAAAGTCAAAGACAAATGCACAACAAGATGCAATAATTTTATTTTCCTCTCTTGGATATTTTTCCCTAACTTTATCCACCGTTGGGGTTGGCTGGAATGATACTGGTGTATCAGAATTCGAATCGGGGTGGAGATTTGCGTCCCCATCTCTTTACTACTGATAGTGACAGTTTAAGCATATACCCGTCAATGCGGTTAGATTTGATATTACCTAAATATAGTAAGTATATAACGCATATCAGTTATTGAAATAATATAATTTTAATTTGTTTTCATTCTCGAACTCCGACTTTTTCATACTTCATCCTAATTAAATGGGCCTCCTAAAATTAGATTTTTGCTTTGAAAATATGCGTAAATGAATGAATTTGTGGTGCGTATTACAAAACCAGCTAGAATGGTTCTAGGAGATCACAGAGAGATGGATTTATCTCTTCTAGTCCATGAGGCGGGATGGAACTAAAACCGCCATTTGCGCATGGAGTATTGAGTAATTAAGTGATCGAAACGTATTTGAGGAAGTGTTAGTGACGCTTCTCTTCGATAAGGCGGTTTTTATGAGAAACTCACATTCCATCGCTACGGTCATTAATCAGAATCAGTAAGTCGGGATGACCGCCCACCTATGGTTGTCGATCTCCCATCCACGAGATTTTTGAGAGTATTAAGGTAATAATTCCAGCAGATGTAGAAGATATTTCAATATAAAGTGTTTGTGATCAAAGCCCCGAACAAGGCCCGATTTGCAGAACTTAAAAACTCCCGTAAAATGACGGCTAAAATTAGCAAATCTGCTTCGTGTATCTATACTACAGTACCGCATGGGAAATCTATTAAGAATAGGACACTGAGGTACCTTTTGTGGCCACAATTTCAAAAATATGACCTGATTTGATTTGTCTGGACTATTTATTGAATGTCACTCAAATCAGTCGCCATTTTTAATAAAAAAAATATTATTTTTCATGTCAGGTGAAAAAGAAGGAATGATGAATTTCGAATCGCTCTTCACATTTTTAATTTGAGCACCTTCCCACGATTGTTTGCTCATCTTCACTCCACTTTCATCGCGGCTAAGCAATCTAAAGTGGAAATCTCTTTGGTAGCTTTCAGTTGAAAGGTTTCCGGCGAATTCAGCGAGAATGTACAGTTAATGCATAACATTTCTCCTAGTCAATGTATAAAACCGACCATAATTCCACAGAAGCGCTTTTCTCAGTGCTAAATGATAGAATCTTCAAACAACTCGACATTCTTAATGACAATAGTCGTCATTCATCCTTTTTTGCACATCGAAGTCCAATTTGCCCATCGAACTTCAAGACTTCTTCTACCAAGTTGTCGTTTGTACATTTTGATGGAATCTTTACCGTTTTATTCGTACCTTTATTATCAATACAATGGACGGTTAAAATCACTATTTATAATTATTCAATGGAGGAGAAATTTAAGTTTATTTGAGGAGCTAATCTCTTTTTGAAATCAGTACTTTCTCTATGAAACCCTGAAGACGAAATTTCAACGGAAAGTAGAATTGTAGAACACGAATTGATACACTTTGCTAGATCGTTATTCCTTCCCTTTGACTGCATCCTTTTATTGTCTAATTGGCAGTAACTTGATACTTTATACATTTGAGTGCACAAGGCTAATCAAAAACCATTCTCTCAATTACCCTCCAGTGAAAAACCGTATTACATGGGAGCATTTGCTGTAATCCGATTAATCTCTTTCTGAGAGGGGGGGGGGAGCCATAAGAATACTCATTATTCATCGTGGGAAGAAAAAATTACATTAGATCAGTGCCTAGCTAACGATCATAGACGTTGGTCATTCTAATTGAAACCTGTCTCAAAATTGCGTTGTAACCTCTCTATGAGTCAAACCCCTACTTGACATACCTTGACAAGTTTACCGAGTCTCCCGTTTCTAAACCTGTCCCGTTTCACCCGCATTCATACCCCCATCCACGTTCTTCCCCAAGTGACTTATAAACTGTCTTTGTAGCTCTATCCATATGATATAACACATTCACGCTTGTTGATTACCAGCTCCTACGATTCCCTCTCATCTCCTCTGTTTCTCATCTCTTTCTTGCTTGAATGCTCATCGGATTTTGTTCAATACACAGTGGCCTAGTCAGCTCTTCGTGTTCTGCTCTGTAATTGTTGTTGGCGTTGTTATCTGTTGGTTATAATCCTAATTTCTACAACCAAGATCTGGTTAATTTGTTCCTGCAATTCGCCACGAAGGTTTATCAGACGCGTTTCTGTTACGTCATCGATAATCTCGTGGAATATTAATTGAGATATCATATTGCAAAGTGGAAATCCCTTTTCACCTTCTCCGGGAATGAAACCAAATTTTACTGAATTTTTAGCCATTATAAAAGGGAACACAGGATATTGGAAACGTTATTAATAAGGAGCTTTTTAATATGGCCACATTTTGATCAAAACTTTTCCCTTCTTAAGTTTTAAATTAGAGTAGAGATGCTCAGCATCGCAATTTGATGATGTCCCATTTCGTGAAGGCATTCTTATATTTTTTGTTACTTTCTTCCAATAAAAATATGGCCTCGTTATTCCCTTCGCAAGGTCATATTTTATTCGTACCACTTACCTTAAACCTCCGACAACGATACGGGTTCTTTCTGTGCAAAGATATTCCAACATTTGTATAACAGTAGGTCGCAATTTGTTCTATTCTAGTCCACTCACTGAGGTACCCACCGGCTATTGTGACTATCACTAAAATAACATATTTATGACTGGTGTTTTATTAAATTACCACTAAATGCATAAAATTATGACGTTATTGATGTAATACAAGTTTAAATGAATAGGGTAATGAAGAAATTAAATCAGGTTTTCTTAAGGACGGAATATTTATTGATGACAGCGTCTTGATCGATTGGAGAGAGCAGAGAAGGGGCGTTTGTAAGAAGACTGAGTGCAACCACGACGGAAACCACTGTGAAGATCACGAGAACTAGTCGATCAATCACTGAAGCCGCGTACTTCCACTCCTGAACTACCTTCAAAGTTCAAGTATTTCATTTTAAATAATAGTCTAAATAAATTACTTCTCTTATTGAAAAATTAACGAGTAAAGTGGAAATAATTCCGATTTCAAATTACAATTTTTTGCTTATTTCTTGTGAACTTGGAAAGTTGTATGAAATCCATCAATTATTAACAATATTTATTAGTTCGGGGAGATCAGGCTCAATGTCTGCGTGGTAGGAAGTTGTGGGGTTAAGATCCATCGGTGTATCCAGACAATGTGGGAATCCGATTCATTTGAAAGTTCTAGAATATTAGTTTGTCCACAGTTCGCAGATTATCTTATCTCTGCGCACTAACTTCAACGTTGGTCCTCTTCTTGACGTCGAATAATCGCCTAGAATTTGCTATAATTTCGTTATAACTTTCAATACTATACGCATTTTCCAAATTTCCCCACAATAACATCATAACAATTCCCGTTAAGACCTTCGAGGATCTTGAGAAACGCTTTTGCAATTCAATCATGCCTCAGCTCCAACACAAGTTTTCAGACCGCACAAATGTATTGGTGTAATTATACGCATTGAACCATTTAATCCCATTGTCAAACCCTAGACTAATTCTACCCAAACATTGACGTCTTTGCCTCACCGAATCATTTCTACCTACTCGGATCGACCCATTTTCCCCTAAAATGCATTCCTCGTTATAATTGAAGCAAATACCTATATCGACGCACACGCGGACATTGGGGCTCTCGAGTTCTTCTCTGAGTATTTACTCTCTGTTCCCCTTCCATATCCTCCTATTATTGGAAGATTGAAAGGAAATAGCTTAGTTTATCTAGGAGCTAAATACCAAGCCTCTTTACCATTTGAACATTCATCTGACTTTATTGTTCCTTCTTCCAGCTTTTTACCTTCCAGGTGATTCTTAGATGCACCTTTTATGTTGCCTATTAGGGATGATTCAGTTGTCACGTGTATTTTATGAAAGGTGCGATTGTTTACCATTTGAATGTTACACCGATTTTCAGCCGGATAAATAGAATGAAGACGTCTATCCACAGTAAATGTAAACTCTCTTCGCACTTTTCGAGGTATTTTCCTTGATAAATCTCAATTTTTGGATTAAAAGCCCTTCAATAAGGAGTCTGCAGTGCTGGCTCCTTAAGTGAGTTGAAATGATTTCTAATGGGACGAATTGAAGCACACCCTATATGTATGGTTGTATTTAACCTCTGATGACGCGTCGCAGTTGATAAGAGCATGACCGGTGCAGACAGTGCTCGATGTCAATGCTCAAGATACTGTCTACAATAATCAGTCGGCTTGAAGTTATCTACGTAGCGATTGGCTCGTGGAATCTAAGCGACTTAAAGACAAAGTAATTATGCCTTTCTGAGTCACTTCATTGTCAATCACAAAACTCGTCTTTCTTCTTAAGAGCTTCGACCTTTGGGTTTAGCGACCACCTCAAAATGACATAAATGCTACAGCATCTACCTTCTAAATAAACCTTTGTGATTCAAGAATGCCGATCATACACAAATGTTTAGACTCATGATTTCACACTTTTCAAAGGAGTTTTAGAGCAGATATTGTTATAAGTAGATGATAGGTTTAAGCTAAATCAAAATACTGATGAATCCTTATTTTCATTTGAAATACTATTTTCACACTTAAAATAATAAAAAAATTTTGAATGAATGCAAAACTTTCCAGAAAATTCAAAATTCAACTATCCGTAAACCATGTTATATCATTGGATTTTATACCGACAAACCTGACCTCAAAATGAACTTGCAGCCAATTTGCGTCACCCTCAAACCCAATCTTTACTAGCACCAACAAATTATATAAGTTACAAAATTAATTTTGTAACAATATCAAGTGTGGATAACTTACAATTCTGTCTTTTTCCTTCTTTTCCAGGCGTTCGGAGATGTATTCAATAGCTTTCACAGCCTCCGTCAAGGCAAACCCTCCACCAATTACACCTTTTTGTGCTGACGAATTATCGTCCTTTCCTTCACATGTTATGCCCATCCTTCGCGATCTTATTCCGATGCGATGAGGTGAATGTTTCATTTTTCTAAGTTTTAGGCTTCCATTTAAAACTATTATCTCCCCATCATCTGAAGTTGTTGATGATTCATCACTTTTGCTGGAATCGAAAGGCCGACCAGTAGATACAGATAAGCGCTGGGCCGTCAGATTTTCATAAAAATGGCCCCTGTTGAAAGTCGATACTGATTTCGGTCTACTTTCCTCGGAATCGGTAGATACTGACGAGATAAGATCAAGAGACGCTCCCTCTGGAAACTCTTGTATGAACGCATCCTCGTTTTCGGAAGAGTATTTATTAATTGTAAAGTAAGAGGAGGGAAAATCGCTATCATAATCCTTACTATATAAATGCTCAAGACGGTTCATGAAGAGAAAACGTGGCAGGACGTCCAAGAAGACAGTTTTAATCCACTTTGGCATTGTGTGAGTTCTCGGAGATCGATAATTCCAATTGACAACCAAAACAGACATGAACACGGCTAAGATGTCAGATACAAATGTGAACATTAGATAGCGAGATATTAAAGGGACTGTAGTTGAAGTTGGAGGCAGAATCTTGCTGACCAAAATCAGGAACACAACCAAAGCTACAACAATACTAATTGCAAGAGTAACTTTCTCTCCTGCATCTGATGGCAGATAGAAGACAAAGACGCTTAGCAGAGACAACATAACACAGGGAACAATCAAGTTTACTGAATAGAAAAGCGTCTTCCTTCGAAGTTTAATGGTATAGACTATGTAGGTGTTGTTGACTTCTCCATTTGAGGTATTCACAATCCTAGCTGGAACATCAACCAAATCCCAAGTCCCACTTCGCCAGTAGTCAGATAGGTCCATGAACTCCAGAGAGGAGTAAAATCCCATTGATATCTAAAAGAAGGAATGATGGCGAGTGGAAACGTAGTTACCTAGTGCATTCAATGACATTTCCGAACAACCTTCCAATAATAACACAAGATGATACGCTTGGCATTTTGAGATGGATAAGAAAGGGGGACTCTACACTCATTATTTCAACCAAGCCAAAGAAAGCCGGCAATATTAATTTTTAATTTCTCTAGACTGAAGTTTATGAGTCATCAGATCGAAAACGTGTCTTGTGCGAACTGCACTTTCATTAATTACTTCATACCACCGAAGTAAATTTAACATTTTGAATGAATTTATTGGAATCAACTTAATTACTAGGAAACAGAAAAGAGTTTCCCTATAATATAATTGCCTAGCAGATACAAATGCGAAATTTTGTTTGATCTTGCAGAATTTGGCCTGATATGAGTGAACTTCACATTCGCTATTGGAAAAAACTTCGAGAAGTAACGATCTTGCTAAGACTTGCAGAAAATGGCAGTCCTTCCAGCGCGATAAGACCAAATGTCAGATTGAACAAGTGTGTGTTGAACAAATGTGGATGAATAGGAGGAGAAAGGATAAGGTAAAGGAACTAGGAGGAAAAGGGGGGCGTCAGTACTGAGCGAGGACAATCCAAATTTGAGGAACAGACGAAATGAGGTACCTTAAGGGAGGTGACCGATTTTGTGTTTTTGGTATCATCACGTAATCTTTGGTAAATTCCGTCTAATGTTCAAACAAATAGGAATGGTTTGAGAAACATTTGAAAATAGACATCTAGTGCGATTGTCCCTCAATGGTCTCAGAATTGATCCCCAACTGAAATGGATCTCATAAGAATCGTATTCCAGAACCGGTAGTATCTAGGCTAACATAGCTCAAACCACAAAGCTGCTGCACTGTCTCGACATGAACAATTCCCTCAGGTGGTCTTTAGATCATATACATCCCTGTCAATATGCAAGCGTTCGCTGTTCCTGACACCTTGACGGTTAGCTGGGGCAATAACCATCATCGGTCGGAAGTGTTCTGGCCCTTAACATCAATGACTTTATTTATTCAGTTATCCCCTATGGTGTTAATAAAATATTTTAGAGTAAGGGCACCTCTCTTTTTCCGGATCTGAATGAACAGTTGCTTAGTTTTATCTGTTAGGCAGCAGAAATTAAGCCGTTTCTCGGTATCACGGATTATTCATCGCGTATTTATAAAACGACCCATGCGTGCCTCCATTCACAATTTACGGTGAGGAATTGACCACTAGTTATTCCTTCATGCATTTTAAATTACATTCTGAATGCAATTTTTGTTTTAATGAAACTTACCCTCGAAGCATCGAATGCCCAACTTCCAAATTTCATTTCGCATTCCTGTTCGTCGAAGGGGAAGTACTCCACGTCAATTGCGCAGGAACTCTCATAAACTGCTGGAGGCATCCACAAAATGGATCCATCATGATGCACAAGAAGGTTTGGTTGCCAGAGTACTTCATAGTTTCCATCTGCACTGAAGCAAACACAGCGGTAATCCAGACATTGCTAAAATAACTGCATTCAAATATAAACAAGCCATCAAAAGTGCAGCACTGGGTTTGTTTTTTCTCCTTTGCTGCGTAAATTTTCTCGGAGCTTTTTTCCTCTTTCTGTTTCTAAATATTGTCCCCTATTCAATTCGACCAATCACAACCAGCCTAATTTCTCCTCTTTTCGATTTATCCTAAATTAGGCTAAATCTCAGACAGTTTTGTCCAGGCAAGCAGGAAATCATGAGGAAGCTTTAAGTTGACATACCAATAAGAACACGGTTTGAAAGCTTCTAGATAAATTCAGAGATGTCAAGATGCGGTATTTTTTTATGAGAGATAAGTAATGAAAATAAAAGGGCTTATTAAAAAATCCACTTTAAAGTAGAATAAAATTAATCTAAATATTGTGCCTATTGTGAATTAATATTCTTTACACGAAGTTATGGCTACCAAATCAATCGATAATTTATCGACCCTCTTGTCGCTATTGTAAGATGCAGACGTCTAGGCTGCGGAGTGGCCCGGGGAGGTCAAGGATCGTGTCTTAAAACCAGGTCAGCTGTGCAGATAGTCATGGCCAAACTCTATGAACACTCCTGCCATTCATCTTTGTAATTTCGAATAGCCATTAGTGAACCATTACTCAAACCCCGTTAAATGAAAAGGGAAGGTACATTTAATCTGTACTCTTTTTGTCCCTATAAGAACAGTTGCTAAATTTCCATTAAAATTATGCAAAAACGCAGCTAATAAATGAATTGGGTTCGTTTGGGCCGCCTCTGCTACTTTTCTGTGCGTGAAGATGAATCAGGCAGAGGAAGATGTCCGCAAATGGAATCGCGTTAGACGGCATGTAGGTTTATGGCACGTGAAAATATCTGAAAACTCTGATCACCAAGATCATCAATCTTTCAGCTACTGAATTTGCAAGATGTGTGTGGTCGGACTCCATAATTCACCTATTTAAAATTGAATACTGCCATCGTTACCGTCCGCAGTTTCAGGTGAAATCTTGTTGGCACAGGGAGACAAATGAACGTAGGGTATTCGACAAATGAAATAAAAGCTTTGCATTTCCTTTGACCTTGGCTAAAAATTGCAGAAATTCCAGATGAAATACCATTGGTTGATGCATTTTTTGTGGAGTTCCAGAATCAGTGAACCTGAAGAAATCTAATTATAACCATGCAACTTAGCTACCTTTAGTAACTGACATTACATTTGATCCAAAGTGTTATGTAATCGGGAAAACATATCCAGTTTTATTATACATATAATTAGTATGTCATAATGCACTCGTTTTCCCTTTTTAGCATTCTATTTTTCATCCAGAGTGGGCTGATTTGGCTGGTATTTGGGTGTTGCAGTGGTTAGTCTCTTGGAATACCTTCAGTCTTGTTAGTGGTCTTTACTCTAGAACGGCAAGATCTTGATGGATTGAATGTCTAAATCCCCTTGACTCCATCAATGGTCCGATCTGCAAGCGAATGGTGCATTTCAATCCAAATTTGAAACAACAATTCCAGAGTTATGTGACATTTTATATACTTATATGGGCTATTTTACAACGAAATGGGTTTCTCTGTGAATATCCTTTGGTAATTTTATGAAAGTACTACTTGATATGTATCTGAACGTTCAAAATATTACTAAAGGATAATACTAGATGCACTAGAGACAGCACCTAACGCGCTCATCTTCGAAGTCCGGGTCACAGACTCGATGCCGCAGGTGCGCAGTCAGTGAGCAAAATGGTCACCACGCTAGCTAAGGTTGACTGATAAAGTGCCGGACATTTCAAATTTCTCCCAGATCCTAATCCCTTACCCAAGATGTTTGTTTGAAGACACTTTCCTAAATGGCTTTTGTAGATTAATGCGATAACTGGCTAATTTTAAAACGATATATCGGTGCTTGCAGTGACAGTTCCTCTCATGGAACCTTCCAAAGAGTGGCAATGTGGTAGTATATGGATCAAAGTTATTAGGATCCCTTAAATTTATCATTTTAATCGGTGGGTGAAGAGGTGCTTGCCATGCTGAAGATATACATCTGACTCGCATTTAGCTTGACCTATTAGAAAATAATCTGAACATTTTCTTGATAGTGAAATGACTGAACTTTTGAATTTGAGAAGTCACAAAAGATATTTCAGCAAACATGGAGTCATAATTCTTTTAATTCGACTATATTTAGTCTCTATGTCAAGTTAAGATGGCCTAATTATTTGTTCATTGCATACTTGAGACTTCACTCTCCGGGATTCCGTTTTTGTCAAAGGCGAGAGCTATTTGAGAACACACTGAAGAAGGGAACTTTCGCGAAGTCGGCGTTTTGTAACTTGAACTTTCGACGCACATCTGAACAAGTTCCCTTTAATCTACGGTAAGAACACGGTTAAAGCACCTGTGATATTAATGAGTATATGGTACCCATTTTCCACATCATGTGAACGAAAGGGGTCTTGGGAGTTAATAATTTTAATGCGTAACTATTCTCCGAGCTCATTTCTTTCAACAGCACATTATCTCGATGTGGTTCAACTAACAAGAGTGTTGAGTGATTGAGTCTTGATATAATTATTTAATAAGCTTTGTTTTAATTCATCAGTATTAATCACCAGATGGATAAACTCGGCTGGGAATTATTCGAATCTTTTAACGAGGGGCAGAAAACCATGATGTAACTCACTTATTGAAAAGGACGATATCGGGCTTCCAAACGCGACTGTGAGGAACTCGAATCACTTTTAAGCCTCCATATTTCGCTGGATCCCATGTCAGTTGATAGTCCCGCCATACCTAAATAGAATAATTTTTAATAAACCCCTAAAATATTATAGATCGCATAAAAGCCTACACCTTTATTTGCAACAAAGCCTCATGACGACCCATACTCTGCGGATGAAGACAATGACCAAAAAATTCCAGACAATTTAGAAATACCTCTGAATTTACTTCTTTACAAAAATCTAAATATAGGTTTCTAGTTCACTCATGATTTAAAATCATTATTGCCATGGTAACAATAGTCCCTATTCGGTCACTTTACAGTTAAGATCCCTCTCTGGGTCAATAATCAAACGATGACAGCCAAATTAATCAACAGGAAAACAGAAAGTTAATGTTTTCTTACCATTGGTAGCCAAACATTACTCTTCATGACTTGGCGTCGTTCATCCTGAAAACGAACAGGGAAGTATTTATTGCAACAGGGCACTTTATAAATGATAAAATTAAATACAAAGCCTAACTCAATGTCTGGCAATGGCAACTTGAAAAAAAACTTCCCATGAAAAAGTGCGACTTAAGAATGACTGACCATCCAATTAGTTGTGAGTGACACATAATATACGAAGACGTACTCTCTCTGGCGACCTCTGAACGCGTTACAATGTTCAAATTATGAAGTTAATGAGCGGGTATCCGCATATGAGTGGGTAAATCCCAGAAAAACACCGCCCAAACTTAATCATCTTGTACTGTGGGAATATCTGTTACCATCCTGTACCTATTAGCAAGATCGACAATCTAATCGGGGGAGTTATCGCAGGATAACTGCTTACTTCCTCTCCGCATTTCCGAATTTAATTTCATCTGGGAGTCCGTATCCCTGTTGTTCCTCCATATTCCATTAAATACAGTTGAAAACATTAAATTTCTCTTAATACCAATGGAAATTAATTATTCCATTCCATGCATTCCACTTAGCAGCACGGATGAATTTTTGATGCAGCGTGGTTTTTCCTTCCCTCAGATATTTTGAGGAAAGTGTTTCTAAAGGGGACCCGGATGGAAATGGCCCACCATTTTATCCTCCAAAAGTTTCTCTTTAAATTTATTTGTTGTGAAGATAAATAAGTCGATTTCGGTTAACATTCTACTTAAATGAAATTGTTTAAAATTTGGCAGCCAAATGGAGACGTTTAATTTAAGCGAATAACTCAAGCGAATTCTTGGAGAGGAAGTTAAATTAAATTCCCTCTTTCATCAAGGTCAAAAAGTTCTGGCCATTAATTTAATTGAAGTAAAATTCATCTCCAATCCTATTTAATCCAAGTAAACAGACAGAGGACACATTTCAGCCAAATTTGTCGTATTTACCGTAAAAAGAAATGCTCCATCTGAAAAGAAACGGAGCAGCCGTGTTGTGTCGCCCATTTAATACACTATTTGTTTAAATTGGGAAAGAGTTGTCATGAAATATCAATTCAATTCAAAAAATCTTATGACCTCTGTTAAAATAACCTTTGGGAAATTTAAAATTTAATGACATTTTGCACCGTGAGTTATTCAAACAATGTATGGAAAGGGTTTCTTCAGATAAAAACGATTATGTGATTAAAGTAGCTCACAATGTGAATGAGGTGTATCATGCAGAGTCCGAGGTCAACACGCAGAGCTTCAGAGACATTCGCAACTGGACGTATCAGAGGATTGTAGCCTTGCTCGTTGAAGAGATAATTTGTCAGCTCGTATTCCTGTTCCGAGGCTATTTTGGTCTGGGCTGTGAATAATAATTTCCATAAATTTGCCATCAGGGATATGGACAAATGAGAAGATATTCATGAAATCTACGGACATTTATCTCTTCAGCTCTTCCCAAACGTTGCAATCATGGTACTGTTTTCTGTAAATGAATACTTTGTAGGAATGAAAGACGTGTTTCAGAGGAAGAAATGGAAAGAGCCGCGATAGTCGACTCCACAGGATATAAAAGATACCATCAGGCGTACAAATATACCTGTAGAAATTTATAAATCACCATTATTCAGCGTCATTCCATGTCATATCAAGCGATTTGGGGAACAATTTTACTTTGAATGAATCTTAAAAGTCTCCTGTTTTAGGCAAATTAAGAGTGTACCGCAAATACTTTCCAACAGCAAGTTTGAGGACCTTCTAAATTGACATTGGCAAAAACACTGGACATTTTTACATTTTGCTTTGTCGAATATTACGAAGGGGTCATTCTAAGTCAATGAGATATTGACTCTGACATGAAATGATAAAATGACATGAAGTCTTGAGCAGTCCCTTGGTTTCTCTCATAATCATACCACTAAAACTGCCCATCTTCTTTTCTGAGCATGTACGTGTCAAGTAATAATTTCTGCATTAGAAGTGAAGAAATCGTAATACTTGAGGTCAGCAGTGCGTAAACTCGAATACTATTAAATAATACTCATATTGTTAAAATATTATTAACTAATCAAATTCTTACAGCCTCGTTTGAGTGCGCCATACCACCATTTGTCATGTCGAACTGGTAGTTTCTTGGATTGGATTTCTTCCTTGCCCGAATTCTTTGCATCCTGTTGATTGACCAGCTGACGTTCTTCGACACTAACCACTCCACCTGCCCCTTCACATGCTACTGAAATGCTTAGTATAGCCAACAATAGCAGGAGAAGCAAATAGTGCGCGTCATTTCTCATGACTTGACGTATTCAAAGTGACTGAGAGTTGCGTGTTCGGGAGGTAAGTGGAGTGGGATCAAAGTAAACAGCCAATCAAATGCCAGTTGAATCTGTCTGCCTCAATTAACGTAATGGGGACAAACTAAAGTTTAGAAGCTCTTATTCATCTAAGATGAATCACTTTGCAGTTGATCTCCTCCAGAATGATCAATTCTGTTTGTCAGAAAACTACTAGAAATGTAAGGAGCTTCGTTCTGACTTAAACAATCTTACACAGTTCTCAATTTCAACGTTTTTTTCACGATTCCGTCGAAATTTTAATCAAGATTTCCATTTATAACAAGAGATTCATTTGAACTCTTCAACTATTCTTAATTTTAATATATTTTTGCTCCCTCCAAATGTATAATAATTTAAAATTTTATCCAATTACTTAAACACAGGACGCCAGTGTCTACATTAATTTTCTTCTTCCTGTTTGTGTAATTAGAAAACTAATCAGTAGCTTTGTTTTAATGTTTAACAAATCCTATTCGTTTTGGGCTCCTTATGCAGTCTTCATAAGTTCACTGCTTCTGTTGCTATGAAACTTAACATACTAATCGCATTCCACGGAGTGGCCTATTTGGAACTCAAAGAAACTAATTAACTGGACATATTCGAGAACAATGTTCTCCATTAAGTGTTTGTTTCAGTTGTTCATTTCAAAAAATTTAAAACGAGGAATCCGATTTAAAGCCTAGTGATTATAGAGATGGTAACAATTTTTATCCCTTCTCCATTTTTCTCCATTTGCCAGGGTTTAAACTTTGAACCTCCGTTGATTTCATCCAAGAATTATCCCCAAGTTTAACCGTTCTTTTTCGATTTGTCGACGTTGCTTAACTTTGGCACTTTGCTTTTTAATCTATACCACTCCTTTTATTCTGTCACCATCTCTATGTACTTCCCATCTTGAGGTAATAACCTTCAAAAGGTGATTGTATTGGTTAGTTTTTGGCCTCCATTATTACCTTCTTAACAGGCTTATCAGATTTCCCTATTTCCTTCGGCTGGAATATTCTGAGGTTATCTTGTCCCTGACGTCCGAATAACGCGATTATTCAAGAGAACAAGATTTGCCGATAGATTCTGCCACCTTGTTTCGCACCAATCACAATATCAGCTTTACTCACTCAATGAATAAGTCATTTTTCTAGGATATTCAATGAACCAAGGTCTTAACTTGACCTTCTTAGCTACCATTTGAAATTGACAATGTTTCATAAAAAATGAAGAAAAGGAATGGAAGTTAACCGATTCTGATGCACAGATTATTAATATTTGCATAAAATAAAGCATCAACAGTTTGTTTGATGTCATCAATATTCCAATAAGGGCGAATTGGCATCCATTCGGCTTGAACATTTATCCTATTTGAACAAAAGGCCGTTTATTTCTAAAATGAAAGAAAAGTTTTGAAGATTAACACATAACTCCATTATAGGAATCAGTTAAACGTGAAGAAAAGTGTCATTTTAAACTTGCCATTCATACCATATATCTTGCTCAAAAAATGTCAAATTGGCGCCTTGACTTTGCCTTGGAGGTCTTGGTAAAGATGGAAGACTATTCCTAAACGGTGTTCCATTCACGAGAGATTTGGGAGGTCGGAGTTGTGGTCTACCAAGCTTCTTTCCTGCTGAGTTTCCGGAACTTGACATATCGATGTGTAGAACTGATCTGAAGGTCTTGTTCAAAGAGGACTCTCTAATAGCTGGTTTCGAACCCACTGAACTGACACACGGAGTTGAGCCAAAGGTCAGTCTCAGCGAAACAGGGACTCCTTCATCTGTATCCTCCTTATCTTCTAGATCAGCACTGAAATCGCCGACGAAACTGGGCCTTTGAAGATCATCTGCGGATGCCACTTTGGCAATACAAATCTGCTTTCCCTTAGCTGCAATACTGAAAGCAAACGGTGTTTCTGTTTCAATACAGATGTCTTCGTTAGAAGCTACCCGACCCAAAATGAATTTCTTTGGAGGAAGTGCTTGAACTCTATTGGATATTTTGCTATTATTATGGTTAGTCGTGATAATTTCGAGCCCTTTTGACAGGTCGGTGACAAGAGGATATGAAGTGGCGTTTGGTGGAGGGGGAATGATTGTCGGACCGACACTTCGACTTCGTGTTGTCACCATAAATTTGGGACTCTTTGCACGCGTTGGAGTGCTTGAATGTGGCGACCGAATATTATTTATATCGGCTAAGGGAGATGGCGTTAAATTTATGTGATTTCTCAGTGGCGTCGAGTGCTTTGAAGATGGCTCCGTTATGGGTGTTTGGATTCGAAATGCGGAAGGAGTTGCATTTGCTAAGGGAATTGATCTAGCAGGAATTTTTATTCGCCCAGTACCGTTGAAGGAGATAATATTCGATTTACTAATTGGTTGGTCATTATGACCTTAAATAATGCAAAATGATGAAAAATTTATTCCAATATGGTAATAATTGTTATTTTCAAACTTCAACATACCATTTAAGCAATTTACAGTGATTGTATGGGTAGGTTGTGCAATTTTTGCAGGCTCGGAGTTAATCCTGTCGTCTTTGAAGCCATTTTTATATCCGTGTGGTCTAAACTGTCTTTAAAGCAGAGGAGTTTATACGTATATTCTACTTATATATTTTCAGTAGCAAGTTGTTCAGACATTGCAGAAATAGATGAAGAGCTTAAAGTAGCGGCACATTAATCAGTTACGCATGCTTCAAGCAATTCGATAAGGTAAACAATCAAAAGAGAATGATTTTTGAAATCACCTTCAGATTTACAAATCACATGGCGGCCTATTATGATTGCCATATAGTTCAAATTATTGGAGGTACTATGATTAACTCAAGAGGTTTATCTTGACTTCTGCCAAGGTATGATAAACAGAAATTTTCAAAAACGATAAATTTGACATAATTAATTGATTTGAACTTTTTTTGTATTAATTACTCAAGTGATGGGAAAAGTAAAAGAATCTAAATTTTATGCAAGATAATCGATTTTTTAAAGGAGCTATTCATTAGCGTTTATGGCGCAGTGGTTAACGTGCTCGTCAGAGGTCACGGGTTTAAGGCCCATCAATGCGTACCAAGTGAGCGGAATGTCCAACCTCACGTGTTAGGTTTAACAAATAGAGGAGGGTGGAAAAAGTTGATTTTCTCATCGAGAAAGCTCAATGATGCCTCCCTCTAACACAAGATGAGCGCTGGAAAATGCTTTCCTAATTGGGCTTGAAAATTGTGAATCTTCCTGAGCCCTCTTAATGATTCCTAAGTGCGTCTGGAAGTGTCTATTACTACTCATTCGGGTGATAAGTAATATAAAGTGAAATGATATTATTTGGAAGACCCTTCAACTCCCAAACATCCAACACGAATAATCACCCAGAAACAAATTTTTGTTACTGCCTCTCTAATTATAAAGGGAGTAATTTGGAGCTTTATTTATTTGTATACATCAAAAAAAAACGGACCGCCTAATAAAGTTTAATTTCTCCTTTATGCTATGTTGGTGATTATATGGAAAGGCCTCGTGTTGCAATTTTCAATGTTGTTAACATTATACTTAAAAGAGAAAAATAATACCAATGTAAATGAAAAGGATTTATTCACAATGGATGTTAAAATTCATTCAATCTAACAAAGCTGACAAGAAGTTTTCGCACATGCATTTTGAAGAGGGTATTTGGCGAGCATTTCAAATTGCAGTCTCCCGAACAGAGATTGGCAGAGCCATGCGAGGACGTGCTTTAAGAAGGAAAGAAAGAAAAAGAGAAAAATACAGTTCATGCATCTTTAGTTGGTAACTTACTGGTAACTAAGGGCATCGTTTGTTTGCGACGCCATAGGTCGTTGGAAAGTGGGCTTAGCTATTTGGAATGCAATGAAATACCTCTCATTCATGTGGGTGATGCATGACTTAAGACCTCGTATTTTCTCTTTGAAAGCCTTTTATAATATGCAAATCTGCATGCAGAATTTGACTGAATTTCGAATATCTTTATTTACCTGCTATTATCAAGCGAACAAAGAGCGCCTAGTACTCTGCTCTTCTTTAAGTTGAAATCAGTGAATATAAGAAACTCTCGATGTAAACTCCCGGTGGCTGAGGTCACTTTTTGACTTTGACTTTGAGATCCGTGAAAATTATTTGAATGACTCTACTATCTATGCTGATCGGTATGAAATAAGATCGTTTCAGAAAATATGCTTATCCGAGTGGAAGCATTGCTATCTAATATTTTGCATATCACCGCCGCAAGAACTCAGGGTTCGAACTAGCTCAATTCTGAATGCTTCAGCATTAACAGTTTCTTCTCTGATCATTTTTGAAAGATTTTCAACAAACATGAATTCAAATATCTTCGACCTTTTAATTTATCGATTTTCTACTTCTCTACAACAACATCGTCTTCAATGGAATATTCGGATTCCGCATAAAGACAACTCTTGTAAAGGCTTGTAGCTTTCAAATTCTTGCACTGAAGTGTGATTTCACTACCCAATGAATTTACAATCTGAAAACACGCTATGAATTTCTGAAACACACTTCTGACCCACTTTGAGCAAATCAAGTGGATTAACTTGATCACAATGTTGAACATTAAAGTAAGTTCAAGCTAAAGGAGCTTTCAGTTCGCAGGATACTTAAACGTATCAAAATCAGTAGACGAAGAGGTGAAGTAGCAATTTCAGTTTTCACTAGTGTCAAAGTGTTCGCTCATGGCATCAGTCAACATGGAACTTAGTGTATCAAAGTAACTCGAGACTTTGGGAAAAAGTTTACAGAATTTGTCCATTTTGATGAAATATTAACATTTTAAATTGATGTAAACTTTTAATTAATTTAAAAAAGGAAATTTTTTGTCGGGTAAAATTAATTTGGCGGAAGGAATTTATAAATAAAATATGTTTACATCAACGACCGTGTTAGTTTCTGAAACCGGGATATATTTAATTTTAGAATTTATAAATTATTTAAATCATCTATGCAAATTTTAGGTCCAATTAAACGAAATTATCATATTTATTTGTTAAATTAACTTAACTATTCTCTAATAGCGCAATTCATTTCGAATTTTCAAACCGATTTTATCGATTTTTCATGCAGTTGTCATGCATCTCACCAGCGTATCCTCCTCGCATACTGAAAGCTTCTGATAGAGCGTTGTTAGCAGCTGTCGCCAAGCTTAGAGCTTCCGCGTATCCAGAAAGGTCATGCCGTGGAAATGAGATGCCTGAGTCTCTGGTGTGATACGATGGTTTTGTGTCCACATTCCAGAAAGTGGGAACCAGGACACTAACTATAAAATCAACGTCATTTCTTTTTTTAAATATAATGCCGAAAATGAGGAACCTGAATCGTTCAAAGGTTGACTTTTATTTATGTTTCACTAGTCAAGCAGGTCTCGGTATTTCCGTTTACAGACTTCCGGAAAATCAAAATTTTTTTGGAGAAAAACTCCTAATTCTGTCTGAAAATCCTATATTTGCTCTTGTTTATATTATCACCGTGCTTAGTGGAGTTGATAATTTTGAAAACTGATGAGTTTCAGATATTACTGGACATGAACTTACCTTTGGGATGAACCTGCGTTGGAGAAAGCGAGTTTTTACCGTTTTGTTTGCTGAGGTCAATAACATGGTAGACGGGACTTTCTCGTTTAAAGTTAGCTGATTTTGAAAGCTCCGGGCTGAAAGAAAAGCGCCATAAGATTGTTATCATATATTAATCTAATTTAAAAGCGAATGAAATTTACGCATTTCCTGAAGGAATCGGAAGAGGTTTAGGAAATGGAGTTTGTCGATTGCCAGTTGGATTTGGAGATATTCCGAAGCGTCTTGAAAACATATCGTTCCGAGTATTTTCGCCGAATGAGAGAGCCGATGGTTGTAGCAAGCGCTGCTTTAAAAAGGACAAGCTCTTAAATATACTTTTATTTTGGCGATCGATTTTAAACAAAATAATGGCTTTCTACCATGCTTTCTAACTTGTTTCCAGGACCTGGTTGGGAATTACATTCAAACGTCCGAGTTGTCACCATTGTTGGACGTTGTATGATAGTTTTTTGATCTGCAACAGGTCTATTCCGTCTTTTCAGCGGTTTCGGTCTATGGGACTCAGATATAATTGATTCCTCTCCAACTTCGTCTCCAGGAGAATTAATGAAAGTTCCATTCGAAACGCCATTCTGCATAGCCAAATTTACATCAGCTTGCCATTGAGCAATTTCCTGGATTTTTCTCGCCCACTCGTAATCATCTTCGATGGATTCCATATTCTTCGGCCTCTGAATCACCGTCTGAATGCGCGGTTTGGGCGTAATTTTCGCCGAGTCTTTCCTCTCACCGGACTGCCCTTCGCAGGCAATCGGTACAGTAACAACAGTTGTAATCAGCCCACGGCGTTCACTTTCCGCCTCACTATCTTCTGATTGGTTCACAGCCTCGGCCAGCTGTATATGGTCCTCTTTTCCCAAAGTCGCGGCCGAATGGGTAGAAGACGCGTCTATTTCTTTATCGCTATTTTCTGGAATTGTAGGAGACGGCTCTGACGGAGGGGTGGATATGATTTCACTAATTGATGTTGTAACAGAATTTGATGAAGGGGCAGGAGTTTCAGTTCTTTGAGGAGTCCTAGGAGGTGGGGTTATTTCTTTTACGGGTCTGATTTTTGGTGTGTCATCTTGGATAAAGACAGTAACTTTGTGTGAAGGAACATGGATAACTTCATTGACAACTTGTTCAGATACTACAGGTGGCGAGTAGACACTTTCAAAAGATGATCGTCTATTTCCATCTAGTGAGTAAAGTTGACGCTCAACTCGAGTGTCAGGAGCGGTGTAAAGGGATAACTGGCAAGCTTCTTCCTCTTCGCTTCCAGTTTCCCCAATCTCGAGGCTAGAATTTAAACTCCATTTATGTTCATTTGGTGGAGGTGCTAAGAGGTTACTACTGGTTTGGGGATTATCGCTAAATGATCCATATTCACCAAAATCGGCTGGAGAAATTCCAATACCGGACTCTGGACCGATATCCTGGAGACAACGTTCCAAGTTATTGATCGCCTTCTTTGTGGATTCAGACAGCGAAAGTTCGGCTAGAAGGGAGGGTGTCGAGGTTGATTTGGCTTGAAGGTACAACGTGCTGAGACCAGCACTTGTGACGTTGGTTGTATCACTCCGCATGGTTTCGAACCCTATATCGTCTGCAGCATCAAGGACTTGAGGAAAGTTGGCATTGATCATGCGATCGAATTCACTCGGTGAGAGTGAGGTATCTGATCGAAGAGTATTATGCCTACTGACAACCAAATTCGGCACTGTTGAAGTCACCTCAGTCACGTCGCAGTGATTCTAGTTTAGATGAAAGGAATATAAAAAACTCAATTTTACCAACAGCTTTGAAAGATATTCGTGCAAAATATGTGAATCGTACAAAGTGAGCCAGTGGAGCAGGTGTTAAAGAATTCGTTTTCGAGTCAGAGGTCAAGGGTTTACCGAGAACAAACGCACACTCGGTGGGGAGAATGACCAATCTAACAGGTTGGGGCTGACTAACAAAGAGGGTGACAGAATTCAGATTTCTTAACAAAGAGACTCCATGATGCTACTTCACCACCCAACACCTAAAGGGACATGAGAGTTTGTTTTATCGCAGTTTAAATATGAAAAAAATTTCCCTACTGGTATTTTCTTTGTTGTGCCATTTTTTTTATAAAGACATCTAATAGGACTTGAATGAAGTTGTAAAATAAGTGTACTAGTGTCCCGGTTGTTCAGTTATAAAACTTCTTTGCAGACTGTGTCTAGACGGTCACCTGATATTTAACTGAGAAAGAACAGTTGTCAGAGACCGTCAATGAACTTCAAAATATCAGGAAATACCGGAACAAGCACAAACCCCAAGAATCAAGATGTTGCGTAGGAGCTGCTATGAAGTTCCCTAATCGTTTTGTTAATACTGTGTAATGGGAATTATAAGAATGATTTAAATGTTATTTTAGGGATTTGCTATTTGTGATTTTATTGTTATTGGGAAGAGAGCAATCAAATCTTGGCGGGACAGTTAATTTGTCATTAAAATATGCGTCTGTCTGGTAAAAGGAAGGTTAGCAACCGAATTTTAACTGAATGTTCTAATAGTTCATGCTGATGCGCAATATGTCCTAATAAAATTTAAAGTAACCTCAAAGACGGTGTTTAATCGTGTACGCAACTCTCCGTCTCGATTTTTCTTGCGCCTAACATTGACCTTCCAGAATCATTTGCCGAGAAAGTGATGCAGTGAAAGGGAAAAAACTGTGAGGATCCAACAAGAAAATGTTAAAACCGGCAACGATGACAACAATTTTAGAAGGAGCGTTCTAAAGGATCGACTAGCAACAATGTTAGACAAACAGACATAGTCATCAGAGTTACTTTTAGAAAATTGTCTGAGAACTCGCCCTTCGTTGGCTAATTCCCTGATTTTGTTTAAATTTCCCAAATGTGGACTTTTCGAATCTCTATTTGGGACATTTTCAGAGCTCCGAGTGCTTGCAAGTTCTGACACCTTTATTCATCAGGAAACGATGATATGAGTAGGAGAGATCATTCTTTTCTAGTGATTACTGTGCCAGCCTCTCCCAACGACAGTTAATGGGGGCACATTCGTATATCAGGGATTCATACGAATCAGTACCTTCTGACATGTGTAGGAAACAAGCATACTAGACGATGGGCAAAACGTAGGCGAGGAAATTAAATGTGACCACAATATAATTTAATTGTAATAAATAAAGGTATTTTGGAGATATTACTGAAATTCAGTTGTTGTTCAATGTTATTTGCGATATAAAGAATTAATTTTTGAGAATAAATAGGTGAGTCTGATCAAACACCGGTTTTCTCGCCAAAAATAATTAAATTTAAACTTTATTAATTCCTTTAATCCGATAATTTATTTAATTAAACAAATGTATCCTTTTCATTGCATTTTATTTTTTGGAAAATTTAATTTTTGAAATGTTCTAGAGGGAAGTTATAAGGGGAATTATAAATGGGGAGACAATGAAAAATTAAAATAAACGTGAATCAGAGCATATAAGGAAATTTTTAAATGACAATGGCCCTTTCTTACCGAGAAAAGCGATTCAAATTCAATGGAACTGATAAACTCTATCAGAATTCTTACTAGCAATACGTAGTCTCCCTCCAATCAAAGGTAGCCTCTCATGTGATTGGCTAATTCGAGATCTTCATGCAACATCCACTTCCGATAACAAGACGACGAGTGTGCATCGCCTCAGAAATCTTGGCTCTTAAGCTACCCACGTGACCTTGCACTGTCGTGCGCTGAGAAGCTCACAAACAACTCGATATGAAACACATTAAATCACAATTTTGTTTGAGATTATTACTACTTGTAAGTTTCAGTACACTGATGCTCATTATTATATTGAATTAAATTAATCTCCAAAGGGATACGCGTTGTAATTTATATTTGTATTTTGAGGAACAAGTATGAAAATACTGAGGTACTAAATGGTTTCGAACAAGGGTTCATGGCTTTAAATTGGGTTGAAAAGAAAAACGAGATTCGTCGAGAATATCTTTCATTAGGTAAACATTCTTCTCTACGATTTTGATAGAGAAATATTGATTGATTTGACTTCTTTTAGTTTCAAAAAGTCTATCTTTTTTAGCCAATGAATATTGTTTCAGCCCTGAGCATTCGCAAGGAAATGGAGCTTTTAATTTCATTATTATTTGATTAAAATCAAATGAAAAGTGAATTTGCTTAGGAGGAAGAAAAGCGCCTGAAATGAACAATCTTCTGAAATGGCAGTTTTTTATAATTTATGCAACGAGGAAGGTGAAAAGACGCGCACATAAATACCAAGAAAGGATCGTTCATTTGTACTATGAGGGATGAGTCACTTGTAAGTGAACCGAAAATACGCGGGTTTACCATTAGCATATTGTCTGATCGATTAACTATACGCACCAAAAGGCGCGTGAATCGAGGCGCCATTCGCTGAAAGTCATTGCGTATACCCAGCTAATGAGCCTCAAGGTCACATATTACGTGTTCCCACTTTTTGTATTCCTCCAATGGCTGAAGTTTCCTGGGTAAATAAGGCTGTATCATAGGATGAGACGGAAATAATCGTGCGAAGTTTTCGGAATTTCCCGTTGGCCCACTTTTGACGATTGTTATAAACTGTTTTTGGTAACAAACAAGAGAGAATGTCCTTGTCCGCCTAATAAATGAATTGCGCAATTCTAAATTTAAATACGTTTCGCGTTGAAGATTGTTCGATAGTCCTTGTTACACTACTATATTCTTGTACAAAGCGGGGCATTGACAGGAAAATATGTGTGAGTATACCAAACACCACCTTCAATGAGTTCTACTAAGATATAAAATCTATTTCCCACGGAGCTGTAAATATGAACGTCTTCCAACTAATTGCCTTTCTAAAGATGGGAGTGATGCAGCATCCCATACAGTAAACTCGCGCCATTTTAGATGCCAGCTTTCCTTCTGACATTTGATAACTGCAAGAAAGTTCAAATCTCTAATGAAAACCAATGCAATTGTCCCCCAATTGCCTTGAAAACTAACCATCAAGAGAACTGGACTCCTCAAGCATCTTGAACATGTTAAGGATAAAGAGGTACCAATCACAACTTGAGTTCTAGAGATACTCTTATTTTTCAAGGTCGGCAGCCTCATATTTTAATTTCCTCCCTAATTTGCAATAGTAATCTTGAGAGCTACACACCTTTATATCCATTGTTGGCCGAGGAGGTTAACTTGGACATGTACAATAATTTTATGGTTTTCTAGTTTTACTTCACCATTAAGAAAAGATGACCGCTCCGTGAAATGCAATTGAATCAAAAGCAAAGTAATAAGTCCATTTAGCAATAGACCGTATGGTGGATGGGAATTGGACAAAGGACTGGACGCTTTCAAATCGTAGTGCATTAATTGAAGAGACCGACAAAATCCAGTGATCACCCTTCGCACATTTTGGTTTTTTATCTATAGATTTATCCTCTCTTCTCCTTTCTAGCTTTCAGTTATTTTTTTTCCTTTCCGATGGGACGGAAACTCTTTCCCCTTCTAGTATTCCGCAAAGCATTATATACATTATGGCCGAATTTCGAAGGCTGGTTTCATGATCACAAGTCTGTTGTATCCAATGAGAATTTGATTCAAAAAAATTCACAGTTAAATAGATTTCACATACTTTGAGCAGTCAAATATAAAAGTTCGAGTTGTTGTTAATGTTGCTTTCGGAGGAGGTGAGTCGCAATTACATTCACTTAAAAAACCAAACAGTAATCAATATGAGAATAACAAGCCAATCCCATGGAGAAGAGATCAAAGATTCCGCCCATTTCATGTATTTCAGTTTTCGTAACCAGTTATTTTGATTGTGAAATGGTCATAAATCGAGTCAAAATGAGTTTTCTATCAAAATTCAATGAACTTGATCTCGTAATAGCATCCTACTTCCAGAATTTTAACTGCAAATATTCGATGGAACAGATTTTCTAATTTTAAACAAAATTTAATCGAATGAAATGGATGACTCGGGGGAAGAATCTTGACAACTGAATTTTGGAGCATGAACTGTTCATTTAGCAAAAATACCTTACAATCCCTATCAAAATATTATAAGAAATTGGTGTTCCATATCTTGGCATTGCCCTCTCTCTCCCTCTGGCTTTTGATCCCGGACTTCCGTCAACCAGTTTCAGTTGCTTTCCGCAATGAGAAGTTATTATTTATGCAAAGCTGGGTGATAATAATGGTTTGCCAACAAAGTAGCCAGTTGGAAAGGAGGCTCTGTAGATTGCGAACTCAACTCTTTTGATATCATGTCTTCTCAATTTCTACTCCCTACCTTCCTCTTTAACCACCAATTAGAATAATTTCCTGATTCCCACGGCTCGAGGCTTTCCTAAGTTGCACATTGTAGATTTATTTGCTTTTCCACAAGCAACAATATTAATGTGTACTTTAAAAATTATTAAGGTCAAATAAGTTACCTGCTCCTCAAATCTGGTCAAATCTGCATTATTAAAAAGTACACATTTAGATGAGATAGACGGCTCAGAAAAATACAAATTGAGAAACAACAATTCGTTCAGGATTCTGTCCAGGAAGCATTTTTACTGAAGAAAAATTGTTCAACTCTCGAAATAAGTCGAATTGAAAATAAGCACCTTAGCCTACACCCAGGAAATTAATTTCATTGGTTTATTCATTTTCGGGAAATTAAAGCCCCGAATTTGGAAAGTGGTAGCAACATCAGTTGATGCTTTAATAATATTATTAATGAATAATAAACGTTCTAATTTTAACCTGCAAAGTGAGGATAAGTGCTGCAATCCAGAATAAGATGCAGGCAGATTTAAAAGGGTAGTACAGTTAGTTACCGGTCGGGTAAAACAGAGATCATAACCGGCTTTTCTCCAAAAAGGGGTATGTCACAAAGAATTGAACACAGGCCTAATTGGCCATAAATTGCTAAAAATTACTTGATTTCATTCTCTCTAGCTTCGAAAGTTTCGTTACACTTGATAAAAATGGACGGCTAAATCTCCCGTCATAATTCAGGGGGTATCATACTACTTATTCAATAAAAACCTCGGATTTACATGAAGGAATTTAAGTTTGGGGGCGTCAAATGGTAAAATACAAACTCTCTTATTTATCACTAGTTAGGGTACAGAAATTTTAAAATTAATGACACTTTTCATGTGGTATAAGGCCCAAAATAGTTTCTCCCCATTGTTTTATAAAGTCAAATCCGTGCCACTTGTCAGGATGATCTAAAAATGGTTCCGAAACTTTGTTCAAATTTCTTAGTTATTCTACTTCCTCCTAAAATCCGGAGGAAGTAGATTTGAAAAATTATCCAAAAAGTATCATGGGGTTGTGTATATTTGTGGTAGTCTCGGCTACTCGCTTTTGGAGTGGCACGACCAACCATGGAATGAATGAAGCAGACATCAACCTGGAAGTCAAACAATGAGTATTTGACATAAAGTCATCACAAATTGGAAGTATTCATAAATCAATGCTTTTGGATTAAAAAAGAACGACTCATTCCATTTTTAAATCATCAATTTACTATTGCCGGAGCTTTCTCCTTCACGTACCCTCATGAAGTCATTATTGTCCCTCTTCTTGGAACGCTACTGATTGGTTAAAACGTGTCAAGTTCTTTGTTCTCTCATGGGGAAATGATAATATTTATATTAATATTGTGTAAAATTTTGATAAATTGCGGAGGATGGAAACAAAAATTTCAAAATTCAAAATTTTCGTATAAATTTGAATAAGACGAGCTTTTGATAAAATTTGCAATATTTTTGAGGAAATATTTCCATAATATTTCAAAAACTAATTTTAGATAGAAATCAACAATTATTTAGAAAGTAATTGAAATTAATAAAAATAAGAAATATTAAATTATTGACATAAAAATATGTGTTTATAAAAAATTTCTCAAATTTTATTATTTCGCAACCAAACGCATGAAGTATTTGAATGTGTTTTTATTCTCAAGGACATTTTTTTAATAAACAAGAGATTCATTCCGCTTTTTTGTGCAAATAAGCTCTGTCCCTGTCCCTTAGTGTATTTTTAGAAAGTGATTTATTGAATCTATTTTATTAATATTAAGGACGGAATGCAAAGCGAAAGGACGCAAATAACGGAAATGACCTTTACAATGCGTTTAACCTCACTGATCCTTCGATACGCACTTAAATGAACGCATGTAACAATTACAAAACGACACCGGTAGAGACTGTTGGTTCTTAAAAGTTCCACCGTGGAACTTCAATACACGTGGAACCGTGTATTGAAACCACAACCTTATTCATCCGGGTCGACTTTTCAAAACGAGCTATACCTTATGATTGGAGGCTAAGAAGATAGAAAAGGCCTTGAGATATATCGTCAAGATATGACTTTAAACTATAGACAGGGTTATACTTTTAATTGGCAAGTGCTTTCGTTGATCTAATGTGACCAAAGCGTTTGAGATTAGTTTGCGTAAAATCGATAAGATGCAATCGATATTGCTGTAAATTGTCAGTCTACCTACAAAATATTTAAAATCGACACATTCTTTGCCAACTTTGAAGGTTGGAGGTACAGAGTCATCATCTTCAGAGGCGGTAGATGTATCACATTATAATAAGAGCTAAGAATGTATCTGAGTGGAGATTCGACATCGAAACTGTTGTAAAGACGCCTCATCATCCGATTAGTTGAATCGGTGTATTTTAGTGAGCTCTCCACTTAGAAACTGGCATCCATTTGGAGATTCTTTGTCCTCTAAAGGAGTATTCTCATTAGGCGTTGACAACCCTGGGATTTATTATATAGCACCACTTTTCCCCCCTAATGTGATTCCACGCTGTTGTGTGAAACCATCAGGAGTTGTTTAGTTTTGTTTTCGAAATGATCTCTGACATTTAAACCACTAAGTTGCAGTATCCCAAAAACCTCGAAATTTCCTAATTCATCCTATTGTTTATACTATTGATAATATTACCACAATTTCATTCCCATCACCAAAACCAACCTACCACCGTTCAACCTCTTCTCTCCCCTAATACTTTTATTAATAAATCTATACCATGGGGCTTAATTTGAAGTATGAATTTGACTTAATCATTCATCTCAAGTTTCTTGAATTGCCTTGACGATGAGTAGTGCAGGAAAGTTCCCGAATGCTTTTCTATCGATCAGAACACATACTTCTGAGATGATCCATAACACTCTTTCCACCGGAATAGCTGATTTTTGAGCTTCATGTTATGTCAATAGCTTGACGGGTTCTTGAATGTTTAGAGGGCCGAATAAACATACTTACACACAGGGACTAAATTTCGACATGACGTTTTTTCAACGCATTTCTATTATCGCCTTAGACGGGGAATATTAATTACTCCTTGAACCTTCAACCTTAATCCGACGAGAAATTCTATCCACTTCTTTATAGACGCATAAAAGTAGACGTAAAATTTTACTCCAAAAGGCGCCAGCTTCACTTTTTAAACCCACAAGAAGATGGAGAATAAATTTTAATGGGGCAGCAGTCGCTGTTCGCGCATGTCAGCATCTTCAAGTGAAAATTTCATTTAAATGTTGCGCATATTGCCCGACTTGCACCCTCATTTCTACGCAGAAAATAAAACATTTGTAGTAATTTTTTGCTCAATTTTGGTAAAATTTAAACACCCAAAATAAACATTCATTCAAGTGGAAACGTAACCAACAGAATGGAGATTTCAATGCATGAAGAAATAGATAAATTGAGGCACCGAAACGAACCCTTTTTGATGGCATAAAACTAATCAATCCGGAGGACGAATCATGAAATTTGAATTTTCGATTGGGAACTGTTCATTTAGTAAATATTAAACAAATGAAAGAGAGTTTCTCTTGATACCTCGATGTTGCTCCCTGTGGTTTATTAGAGTTTTAATTTAATTTTAGCTAAGTTAAAATCATGCAGGCCAATTTCGGCCATTAGAAGAAAGACTTCAACTATTTATTCCAAATAACCCTAAATGTGGAGAGCCATCACCGTCTACCCTTTCAAATTTGGCCAAATCGGGTCTCCACTCCTAAAAACCACCATCCACCAAAATCTTCATCCCCTAGCCTCGAAAATCAAGCTTCAAAGAAACACCTTCTTGAAATTTAAAGCAGTAAGGCTGTAACTGCAATTGGAGCTTTAAAAAATATTTGATTTAAATATTAAAATTCTCTGATTTGCCTTTCTAAATATTAAATTGAAAGCTATTCACCCTCTGTTGAAGTTTTACCTCCGATGCGAACCTTTATTTAAAAGAATAAAGCATAAATTACAAAATTAATTAGAATATTACCTTTGATTGTGAGTCGTCAAGAAATGAGTTTAACTGTTACTGTGACAGTGATTTCATGCTCGAAGAAGGCAGAAGGTGAAAGTAAACTGATTTTATTTGAATACAATACGGAAACAGTTTAGTACACTTCAGGAAGTGATTTCTCTTGCTTGGTAAACATCTCTTTCAAGTGACAAATTACGGGAAGGATTAGAAAAATTCGAATCGATGGTAATATTCGCACAAAGTTCATTTAAACAAAGCGAGTGCATAAAACGGCTTCGCAAGGCCTGAACTGAAGAAATAAAGCTATTTCCCCATAGATTTACGATGTATTAACAGTGAAAATACACAGCAAATGATGGCGTTTCAAGCTTCTATCACTTCGAAATTTTACTGATTACATTTGGTGCCATTTCAATCCTCCAAGTCCAAGAAAACTGGACTTAAACAACTTATCGAACGGTTCGACAAAATTCAATCAATTAATAATACAATGAATACTCAGAAATTGGCCTGTCTCTCACCGCATACCAATAGTAAGTGAAAATTACTAAATTTGAGACGGCGATTCAACATTTCCGGAAGTAAGGTATGGCATTCCAATAAACATATTATTCTAAATCACGAAATCGGCTTCTGTGGTGCAAAAATTTCCATATTTGTTATTAAAAACAATGAATTATTTGTTTTAAATGGAAGAATATTATTCTAACGAGAAGAATATAAGAGCAGATACACAATCACAATATCGTAAACCAATCTCTGTTAAGATGTGCTTATTTCTTCACTTAGAATAGTACAAATGACAATATCAATCGAATACTTACCATTTCCATGGCACTAAATCCGAGTGTTTCACTTAATGGAGAAGGCGTGTTCCTGGGCATGTGTTCCTCATCCAGCAGTTCTGTCCGTTTTCTCATCAAAAATCGGACGAAATATACGCACTAGGTAACTGCGGGTAGAATTCCCGGTGCAGGCAAGGGTGCGCTCTCATTGGTCACCTTCGAGTTTTTACGCACGCGGTCACTTCGAATAATTTGGTTCACCGTGCAAATTATACTGATTATTAATCCAAATGAATGCTGAAATTAATTTGCTAAAATTCCTATGAGAGCTCCTTTTTGGGTGTTTCACCTTCCATAACTTTGCTTTGCTGCTGAATGGCAAGCTCAGGGCTCATATTTTTCCTCTTAGACCACTCGGTGTTTGAATCCTTATTTGTATTAAAAGATCATTTCCAAATGTGCCTCTGAAATGGGTTACTGGTCACTTTATTATACACTCATCTATCATGACAATTTTATTTATACTGGCCGAAGCCTGTACAAATAATTCTGGGACTCTAACGAGGGATACGAGGGATAACGATAGGTAAAAACAGAAAAATAAATTAATCCGATTTTACGGTTATCGTACATTCAATAAGAATTTACATTTTCCTTTTCTTATTGTTAAAAATTCAGAATTTACGAATTGCGTGTGCCTGAATGTTGTCATATGACTGCTCTTACCTGTCTTTGCATCTAACCGATCAGCTACTTTGACCTTAACGTGCTCATCTACCAAATCACGAAGGTCACGGGTGTGATTCCCATCGGGGCGTACTTAGTGACCGGCGTGGTTATTCGCAATGGTTAAGCCTGCTAATGCAGCGGAGATGATAGAACTTCAGGCTCTTATCAAGAAGGCTCCCTGATGCTCCTCTCAACCTCAAGATGGGTGTCGGAATGGACTTTGAAATTGTAATCAGTAATAACGTCTTAACATTCAAACTCCACGATTTTTACATTCAGTTGCTTTTGATCACTTTTGATATTTCTGGATTAAGATTGCAGGTCAACAAACAAGAGAAACAAAATACAACAAAAATTTTAAAATGATTTTTTTATAAACAAGTGGTATATTAGAAAGTATTAAGAAGAAGCACCATGATCCATTCTTTATCGCCCACTTCATTCATAAAAATCGATCATCGTAATGTGGTATCGGTATAATTCGTAGGAATAGAAATTAAAATTTTAAGAGGAAAAGTAATCAGTCCTCCTTGAATTCCCCATATTTGGTTTAAACTAACACGAACTAAATGAATTACTGTGTACTTGAGACAGATGGGCATTTTCGGCTCCTTTACAGGTGATTACGTCACCGCTACTTTCTCCCACCGTCTTCCACATCGTCATCACGGAAATGATGGACCCTTTTTGTGATGACCTTTTAAAACATTATGCCTGTGATTCATCACCTGCATTTTTCCCCTGACAAATTTTCCCCCGATTTTGCATCCGATGCAAAGCAATGGAGACTCCCACGTCTGACAGAACCCATACTTGTGATACAGTTTCTAATGACTCCAATAAAATTCATCCTCCGGGTAAAATTTCCACCTTTTATTTTCACTGCTTCACTTTGTTAATAATAATAATTTCCATTTTTGTAATTCCCTAACCTGTTTGGGAAAACTTTTCCCAAAACGTTCATCTAAGGTTGGGAGGTGGGGAGATGGAGAGGAGGGAGGTGACATTATTGAGCCGCCCTGACGAGAAACTTTATTTCTGCCAGCCTCGTTATTAGCCAGGTTTAACCAGTGCGGTTGGCCATTCCGTTTACTGGGTATGCTTTGAAACTGTGACCTCCGATTTCGCAGACGAGCACATTAACTACTGCCCCATCGGTGCACACCTTAATTTGTATTATTTTTTTAATGAAGAGACGAAACAGTTGTACTTTTAAAGAGGAAATTTTATATTTTGTTGACATATTTGTCGTCAATTTTATTGATCCACCTTTCCTATCCAATTGAATTTGAAACCTATGGATTTCATTCATCTACTGATTTTGTTTTTAAAATCAAAGTTTCTACTGATCATTTCTCACTTAAAATTAGAGAACAAAGGAAGGGTCAAGTAAGAAGGGAATTGAGATTTGCATGATTATAGAAAACAAGACAGGTTATCAAGATTTTACCCCTTCTAAATTCAGGGTTCCTCTGAAAGTCGGCATGTCACTTAATTGATACATTTAAATACGCCCTCTTCTATTTTTCACAGATCATACTCTAGAATGCAATCCTAAGATGCCAGATTGACAAGTCATTTCCACATTGTTGAATTAACTGACCAATAAATTGAAATTGAGATGTTGAACTTGACATTTCAATACATTTCTCTTTTCTGATATCTAACTAAGATGCATTTAACTTAGCAGAGATTACTAAAGCTAACTTAACGTCGACTCCATGAAAGTTTGAGATCAGCAAAACATCTAGTCAGCTGACTCACCCCTCACTGCACCATTTCTGTGTTCGCAGTCCCATTGTTGAAAAACGGATACTTGAAGCATTGTTTGAGCAGAAGAAACAAAGTGCTTAACATAACTTCATTCTTCTCACGTGAATCCTCTCCCCTTCACAAATGTTTTCTTTCTGACCTTTTAGAAGGTGGCATGTCAACGTAGATTCCTATCTAGGTCATTGGAATCGCATATGATGTCAAGGGAGATTTTGCATTTTAGCCAATAACCCATCAGCCAATCTTAGATAATTGAAAGAGTCGATAAACGTTATGGAGGAGAAATTACTTCGATTATGTCAATGTAGTCCCAACCAAAAAATGTTCTGCTTAAATAAAGCACTTATGAAGATACAATTCATGTCTACGGTGGTTAGAGCTTATTCCAACTTAATTACTTTGGATGGTTAGATATAACACTTGAAGAGTTTTTCCTCTAGTAGCCGAGCGCTAATTCGACGGAATGAAAGTAATAACTGGAGATCACCTGAGTAATGATAGATCCTAACACTAGAATAGTGAAACTTGAGGCATAAAGCGCTCAACCCGCATTTAAAACCAAAGTAACAGACTTTACTTACTGTGTCTTCTGGATCTCCTCCACCTTGCCCCCCCACGGCTGTTAACGCGTATAAATTATCTCGTCCATCTTTGAATTTTGTGGAAATGGGGAGGACTTCAAATCATTCAACCAAATGAGGACAACGTTCATGCGAATACCAAACCTCGCCGAAAGAAAAATATTTGTCTCACTGTCACATTCAGTTCATGTTTCAATGGTACTGACTTGAAAATTAAAAGAACAGGGCAAGATCATGTGTGGTTGGAAAAGTGCAAATTTTAGGAAATTGGGGACTTTTGACGCAACGTTACCAAGAGGAAGGGAAATAACTGCTAGCAAATGTGTGATATTCACGAAAACCGCGATTTCCCCTTAGCCTTGAATATTGAAGAAGATGTCATTATTAAATCCGAAACAAAGGCTCAAATGATCACGTAATTGAAGTGGCAACTTCCGCAGATCAATTCTAATTGCTAAATGTTCGTTTCTCAAACCATTATATTTGAGAAGCATTCGATTACAGTAGTGAAGAAAATAAATTCTTTTAATGAGTTCGCGGTTAGTGGAAGAGACAAGTGGGTTTAGAAGGTTCGATCAAAAGATCATTCTATTGACATGATCAGTAAGCGCTTGATTAGTTTGCACTCCTGCTCCTCTTCGTTCATCAGACTCTTGAATGTTCTCAGTTCTTATGTGCTTTTCCAGAATTTAAACTGGAAGACTTATATTTCCTTGCCATGGACAATATTATTGAATTTAGAAAAAAACTTTTACTTTGACATTTTTTAGTTGTCAGTTCCTATGCTGTTCAGATTGGAATAGCTGATGGTACTTCAAAGGAAATCTTTGAAATCTCCATGGTGAATTGGAACTCTTTTTCTTTCCCAAACAGAATTTTGCATTCAGAGAATACTTATAAGTAAATTCTTCAAGAAGAAGAAGAAATAGGACTTGTATATAAACTAAAGGAGGGAAAATGAAGTAGTCTGAACTTCGAAATATCAGACCGTTCAGTAGGCGGTAACAAAACTACTCATCAAGGGTCAAATAGGCAATATTTACTACCATAAATTTATTTATAATAACTCACATATTTGTTTTTATGTTTACTGGTCTAATCTAATCCACGTAAAAAGGCGGTGCCTTATGAGGTATGAAGTATGTGGAGAACTAAGCTACTAAGCCTGACCAAAGGGATCTCGTGCGCGTTAGAACATTCAGGAAAGTGCAGTCCTACTACTGATCATGTATAGAACAAGCGTGATCGTGTGTGCAGAGGCCTCCCAGCTAATCGGCGATCAAAATTCGAGCAGTACAGCAAAATTGTGCTCACAATTGCTAAGTTTTTCAGCAAGAACTCTCTCCTCACCAGACATTCTGTGCTCTTATTATGTAGCCTAGGCAACTGTACTTGTCTGTAGCTAATCAGACTTAAAGAGAATTATTTAGGGTTATTTGTGCAATATTCACCGCAGGTGTTTGTGTCATTTGGTGGGTACCCCTCAAAACACGTATTTCATATACTTTTCATTATTTGGCGAAGTCTGATTAAATGTCACAAATTATTCAATCAAGTAATGAAAGCAAAATCTTTAAATCGGGTTCGTTTTTAAAATCAGGCTCAGTTGATAAAGGCACAAATTACAAATTTTCAGGATAATTTTGAAATTGCCTCACTTGTTATTGGTATTCGCCTTCAGCCTCTCTAGGCACTCGGCAATCAAATTTATTGATTCCTCAAAGAGGTCTTGCAGAATGGCGGAAAAAGGTAATCGTATTAGTCCTTCAAGTCATGCCAAAGTCGTCGATTTTCAAGAGCAGATTTGCTCCTGCAGTCAACTCCAAAGGGAAAAATCGCATGTTGCTAAGCTGCTACTTCTGATCGGCCGCTCTTCCAGATCACCAATGGTAAATGTTTGTTCTGCTATTCACGAATAAAAATAATGGTAAAATACCAAGAAGTGTTGCCTAGTTTATCCATTAATCGATTGGTGGATTGCTGAGTACTTAAAATTAGTCCAATTTCATCTCATAACGTTGTGGGAAACCTTAGCGCGGATTCGGAAATCATTTAAAATCCGCCGTTATCTTGAGTCGATTTGCGCGGTATAGAGGAACCCTCTTCCACCTATGAATGATATTTGTGATGGTTCACGGATCTACTTGTGTGAACTCTGCTCTATCACTATGACAAATATTTTAAATTTTCATATCAAACCAACATCATTTCCGTAAATATCGCAGTTTTCAGCAGAGTGCTTGACAGAAAGGTGCATTTCAAACATGCCATTTCTGCACAATTCAGCAAGAGAGTGGTGCTTCCTGAGTGGACTTTCTGAACAACGAGCATATCTTTTATAAATGTGATTTTTTTACCCCTAGAGGATCATTTCTGTATTCAACAATGTGGACCAATTCGAGCAGATCTTCCATTGACTGTCGTCCAGAATCTGTGCCCTTTAGATGTGGAAGCTCTGAGCAATGATTAATGAAAGAATGCAAGTTAGCAAACAGGAAACGACGATATACACTTTCTTTCGCCACACTCCTCTCTATCGAACGACCTGTGCATTTGTCCTCTAGAGTACTCCACAGATATTGCTGCTATTACTCAGTGGAAGGTAAGAAAATCTACAATTTTACATGGTGGCACTGCAATTAAAGTAAGTTAGCTGTGAGTCCGGTGCTTCTAATCGTTTTTTGATCGTGATGGTCGGTCAAGCTGACTCACTTCATATCTTTGTTCCAAGGGGTGAGAATGCAGATATAATTAAGTAGCTTACAATTACACGACTGGAATAGAGATTTCTAACATAGAAGGGGCTCAACAGGCGGAAGTTCACTCGAGTCAACGACTGCAGTATTCAATGCAGATAACTGTCATTTCAAAGGCAGACACAGGAAAAACTTTTGGACAAAGGAAGACATTAAAGAGGCATAATCTTCTCTCAAGATAATTTAAACTGAAATTTATGAAACTAAAATTATTTTATTCAATAAAAGTATGGAATAAGACAAAAAGGAGGGAAAAATAGAGCTATTTAAAAATTCCCTACTTTGTCGTACGCCGATGGCTCGGTGGTCATCGCACTCGAAAATGTCAAAAGTTCAGAGGTCAGGTGATGGATGCCGCACTAGCTAATTTCGGCCAACAAAAATGCGAATTGCTTATACGAGTAACCCCACGATACTTTCCTTCCACACAAGTTAGACGTTGGCAATGTCTCTCCTACACCACTTGATTTCCGTTCTAGATAAATCAGGATGTACGTTTCATTACCGATTAGGTTAAGTTCGTGGCAGAAATAATCGACATTTGACAGTCTGAACTTCAGGAGATGGTCCAAGTATTCATGAGAAGAACGTTTGAGTTAACCGCCTGGTTGATTGAATTAGGAAGTTGATCAGGCTTGTCTCAGTTGATCTGTCTCTTTTGTTGGTTACTGCAAGATAAATAACGTATATTGAATTAGTTTAATTTCTTACTATTTGTATATACTCAGTGAAGTTATTAAGTGAAGTTGCCTCGATTATCGTTTTCGTTGAAATACACGATTGGCGTAAATTATTTGAACATTTCTGAAAGTAAAACCTCAGAGAATTCAAATTGCCTTCAATTCCCAGGTCATACTCACCTAAGCATCACAATCACTGGAGCAGAAAAGGTAGAATCCGTCAAGGACGACCGCAACTGATAGAGAGCCAGATTTTCAATATTCATTTGTTTGGTACATTGACATAGTGGACTTCCTAAAGCGAAGCATTGACTTAAAGCCACTCGAGGCCGTATAGTGAGCAAACCATGGAGAGGCTTGGAGAGGCTTGGAGTGGTTCTCCAGACTCGAAATCACCCTGAGACATGTACTGATTTGCATTTTGGGAATATATGAATCAGTACTTACTTTACATGTGCACACACATCTTCCAGATAGTTTGTGTCTATATTAGGCTCAACTTCTCTCAAGGTTTTTCAGAAAAATGCACTGTTAAGCGGCCATAATTTCGAAATGTTGTGCAATTGGCGTTCATCAGCTTATGCATTCATAGTAATCCAGAAAATATTCAACATTCATAAACTAATTTCTTTCTTCAAGGTGTTGTTAAGTATTTCCGACAATGCAAAATGTACTTTGCTTGTCACAACAGATTTACTAATTGGCGGTTTTGAACTAGTATCGAAGCATTCATTTCTCTTAACTACGTCGAGAGTGTCACTAGTTACAACATTTGCCCTGCCATCTGCCATAGAAAACGTGGTAATGTCGGAAGCGATTCTTCTTTTATGTCACAGAAGGGGTACATTATTGGAAGTGAATCATCCGGTGGAAACAGCTTCCGGCCTGGCCCAGTTAATGCGGAAAATTCGATATCATGTTCGCAGAATAAAAATATTAATAATTTTGTTACTGCTCGATTTATTCTGCCTGATTAAAAGAGGTGATATGGGGATTCATGGCTTCCGATAGGCCAATAGGGCAAAATCGATATTTGAAAAGTACAATTTTAAATTATCCAATCATGTGATCAGCCTTTTTCAATTTTGATGCTGTAGTCTGGTAGTGTGCTTCACATCTACTAACAGGTTTGATATTTCCCTGGTTTCGCAGTTAAATGTCAAGCCGTTTGTTTAGAGCGTTCACTTTTCTGACACTCTCCAACCGAGAAATTGTTTAGAATTTCATCTGACAATAACTAAATCAATTAGTTAATAATTTGCAATATTCCAGGTTCATTGGGGAAAGGGGAAAAGATTACCAAACCAGTCTGTTTTACTTTAATCAAAATACTTAAAGGTTGATCTAATAGCAAAGTGCTGAAGCGACTTGAACCGGAAATCTCTGCGTTTCAATTATAATTTTGTTAGAATTAGTACAAATCAGGACCAAAGGAGAAGATATATGAGCACAGATGATGGTAAGTCATTTTACTCTGAATAGTTAACAAAAACCATGAGATTTCCTATTCAAGTCCATCCCGAATAATGGCGTTCAACTGGAAAGGGAAACTTTTCAGAAACTTTGAACCACTGCTAGTGTTGCTGTTAAAATTAAAAATAAAATTTCAGTTTGTTTATTTCAAAGGTCTATAAATAACTAAAATTCATTAAACATAAATTTTCACGAAAATTAATTGTCGGACACACAATTCCTTAAAAAGTATTTTACATGTTATGTAAACCTATGGCATTCCAGAACTTTCCGCCAACGCAGTAGCTCTGCCCTTTCAATGTGTCAATGCAATGAGACCACACCTACCATATCGTGACGCCTCATGGTGGAAGTTTACGTAAACAACGGGGTCATCAATCTCTCAGCCTATTATAAATATAACAGTGACATTACTATCGGTATATGGAAGGTCACCAGATGTGGTGAACTGAATATCCCAAAGTAGTGTGGAAAGGAACGTAGACCATTGGATAGAGTCTTTCTTGAAGAACGAAAGCCGTGGAGAGGAAAATGGAGTAGGAATGACGTGTAACGATGAGGAATAGGCCTGCAGCGCTTATGCTGAGACCCGATGTATGTTGTGACTGAATATTTTGTTTAGCTAGAGAGTGTTCACTTTGGGAGGTAATTCAAATTGAGCACCGATTTCAGTAACCACTCATATTCTGATCGATCGATGATCAACGGGAAAATGATATGGTATCGCGGTCATCATATAATTAAGAGGACACGTCAATTAAAACGAACGGTACATAAATGTTAAGAGAAGGGAAACGAAACTGATAATGAAAATTAATTAATTAAAATTGAGATCCAAAAATTAGCGCATTTGAGAGTTACACCTCAGATTTGGAGGTGTATCAATGGATGCTTGCTTTCCCTAATTTCTGTCCTCTCATTTCGCATGAGTCTATTAAAGTACCTCGCCGTTCTTAACTTGAACTTGCTTGAACTAACTGCATATCTTCGAGATTACAATATTTTTAACTGCATCTCCTCGCTTGTACTTTCAAAATTCAATTTAATTTGAATTTTTCGCACTGATATAATTTATTTAAGGACGACTTGAAGGCAACACGGTTTCGATGCGAACGCAGGAACATTCATGCCACATTTCCAAAGTACAAATCGAAAGCAGTGTTTTAAGAATTTTATTGATTACATGCCTTATTTGGAAGCAAGAAGTTGAACACAATCAAAATTATAAATCCATCAAACAGTGGGATTATTTCCAACTGTAGAGTTAAGATGAATAATTGCTTATTCTTTATATTCATAATTTATCAGTTTGCAAAGTCATCTTATGATTGTTGATAAAAATAACATGACAGAATGTATTCTTGAACATAATTCATCAGATAGGGATTCAGCCGCTACGATGCGCTATCGAAATGTTTCATTTGAAATGAAGATAGATTATCTCTCACCAAAAGTTATTTTCGAACCGTTATTTTGATTAGATAAGGAACCTCCGGTGGGAATGAAGGATGACTCTCCATATATTTCCAGAATTACTCATCATTCGTAATCCCCACGACAATACTTCGGTTTTTCGTGCACGCAGCCGCAGTGACGTCTTTTATGGTCTACGACACAAAATCCCTATCTGTCATGTCAAAACGTGCCCATCGATTCCCCCCCCCCTTTCTATAACCGTCTCGTCTCACTTAAAAGTACATCTGCGTCCATATGCCCGGGCAGCCTTAACTAAGTGACTCATACAAAATTGATCTTGGTTTTCCACTCAAAACATAACGCACGCCTGTCGGGTGATGGTTCCTACGCTTCCCTCTCATCTTTTTTGTTCCTGTGACATCGTCCTCTCTGTCATATTCGCTTCAATCCTCGTTGTTGCTACCATGAATACACTTTTGTCTAACCAATTCTTAGTGTTCTCCTCCATAATTGTTGTTCGCTCCTACTTAAACAGCTACGAACTGGTGATTATTGCTGTTCTTAGTTGTTAGCTGCCAACAAGAACCTCTGCCAGACTTAACCAGTGCAGGTGGCCACTCCGCACACTGAGTGTGCACAGATTGGCGACGAATCCGTTATCTCTAACTTTACAGACTGGCCCATTATTCACAGTATTAATAGGTCAGCAAAGCCGGGTATTCCCACCAAGTCAACTCCCACTAGCAATTTCCAACATTCAGTTTAGGCAAAATAAAATGCCGAACTCCCTGGTCGAGAGTCTACCATTAGGTAATCTCTCTGTTAAAAGTCATTTTAGAAAGCCTTCCCATGGAAACCTGTAAATATGTTTACTTTGAATTGTAAGGACTTGACAACACTCTAATTCAAAGATGCATGTGAAATTTAGTAGCACGCATTTTGCCCTCAATGGGCGGTCAGTCAAGACTTCACTTTCTAATTGAAAACAATTTGCCCTTGTTTGTTGATGCCTAGCAAATGTACCAGCTGCAACAACTACAATTGTTGCAGCTGTTAAAAACAAAATTCTAATTTAAAATTAGTACATAATCTTCAATTTTAATCAACAAGTTCAAGTTTATTCCCCCGGCTACTCAAGTTTTTATAAATTTTTAACTAGCGATACCGTAGTCAAATTCGTGTCAATTTTAGCATAATTTCTACTAGAGAGAAATGTTTTCTAACACACCTTGGTCTGCGCAGAAGATGGTACCGCTAACTGGAAACGCAGCGGTGAATATCGTACCCGAGACCTTCGATCTTGAAAACATACGCTGACTTCTACGTCAGCAATAAAACTAATGCAGCAAACTAGATTTTCACCAAAACAACCACTGCCGCATTCCTTGAATTAAAAAGCCATTAACTCAGTGCATTCGTTCTTGAAAGCGGGATTGAAAACCAAACCATGCTCAGGGCAGCGGATACTTGAGGTTTCCATAAATTTTATGTTCTCTCCGAAAACCAGAGTTTTGAAAATGTCATAAGCCAGATATATTAAACTAACGTTTTAAAAGTCATCAAAAATACAGGATATAAAGACGAAAATTAAAATTAACAATTTACTTATATTTACAAGTAATATGTATACCAAATTATTTATTCATACTCTCCAGTTCTTTAAGCAGGTAGTTGATACGCTCCTTCAAGATTGGCTGCCCTTTTTTGGTCAGCTTGCACCAAGCCTTATTTCGCTGCTTTCGTTTCACATACCTCTCCTGTCGTTTCGATTCAATCAACTTCCGCTTTTCAGCTTTACCCTAAGTAGAATTAGACTACGGTGACGTTTCAATTACCTGTTCAATTTCCTTCTGCTTCTCCATCAATTTTTGAAACCGCTCCTTCTTATCATTAGTTTGGCTGCGCTTCTTATTACTTGTAGTTCTGAGACTGAATAGTTATGGAATGAGAACATAACTAATATTAACTTACCAATTTTTCTTCGACTTGAAATTAGGACTCTTATGCTGATCAGGACTACATACCTTTGGGGAAGGCATTTAAAATAGGCCTAAAAAAATGAAAACCCATTTACGTTCCGAAATATTATGAACGCAACTAGAAAAAGCGGATGGTGATATTTAAATGAAGTGTAACTTAACATAAACATACAAGTATTGAATTAAAACAGAGGAAGAAAATAACGCTGAATGTAGAAAATTGAAACAACAGATAAATATAACACAAGAAGATGAATACCAGTAAAATATGAATAAATCCTTTTGAAGTTATGAAAATTAAGAAATAAATAACGAAAATACCGACCAAGTAATTAGAAGAACAAAAACAACCAAATAAATGATAACACACCACACAATAACACTGCAACTACAGAAGTTCGCGTGCTGACTTGAGATACGCAGAAAACGAAGGTTCAGTCAAAGTCATAATTTTCCACTAAATTAAAAAATTGGAGTTTAATAAATAAATAACTTCACCATGGTATTTTTATATATTATTTTTTAATTTTATTAGATTACATTATTGCGCATTTGTGCAATTAAATTATTTTATTTAAGATAGAACTTTGATAAAAAATACAAATGTAAACGTAAGACAATTATAAATCAGGGTAGTATACTATTATGAAATAATATTTTTGTCAGTTTTGCAAATTGAATTTCGTCCATAATCAAACGATTTTTATTTGAACCTGATGAGATGAAATAAATTATAAATATAAACATATTTATAAATAATGCGGAAATAAGAGTGGTATAATTTCATTAATAAGTTTATATTCAATTAGAATATGTGGTTTTTAAACTTACCGCTATTGCTTCTCATTTGAATGAGCTAATTTTCAAATAATAATAACTATTCAGTTTCATTCAAGTTAAAAATTATTCGTATTTTTAACTGCTTTCCGGACATACTGTATTTTTTGGATACGTGCTCTCCCTTCCCTACAATTGGCCTAATTTAGCCGAAGGACTTTAATACATTCATCATTTTAGTACATAATCTACATAATATACTAAAGCAAATATACCTTAATGTTTTGACTTTTTAATTTACTCACTAACTTCATAAATAGAGCGCCCTTGGTTAAATAATTATGCCGATAGTAAACTTTTTTTGTTTCTGCGTAAACTACCTTTATGCAGAAGGGGAGTTCAATAACAGAGCTATTACTAGCATCGAAAGCAGGTTTTGTTTTGACGGGCAACACGGAAATATGGTATATTCGTGAAATTAATTCTAAAACAAAATTAGTAAAAGTATCAGTTTTTAATCTAATCTCAAATAATTTTAAACTGAATTAGTAGAATTTGTAAATTGGATTTCTCAAGTTTTCTTTAAACTTAATATTAGTCCACGGAAAAAGGAGTTTATTTGCAAATTCGGCAAATAATAATTTTTCGCATGCCCTACAGATTCTAAAAATATATCCGGCAATACTGTATTTTTTGGTTATATAATATAGTCGGCTTTCACTTTATGCTATTATTCTTTTTCATGAATGAACATAGAATACAATTATACAATGTGTTTCAGCATAATGAAACAAATTTTTCAATGCAATAGATAGCAAAATAATATTAAAAACGTGAAAAAAGCCATTTTATTAACCACAACAGCATCAACTGCAATCTTTAGATTTTGTGACCGTGAATTGTTTTTATGAATATATGTTTATTTATTCTTCAATAGACCAATTAGAATTTTCACCTCTTTGAATTCTGGTTGGTTAATCTTACCGATACAATTTTGACCCTTATTTTATGAGCAAATTTTTATTTTGTAAAATATCAACACATGCATTTATATTAATTCTGTTACGGATACAAATGGATTGAAAACTAGATTATTGCTGTGTTTGATATTTTGTGTTACTCATGACGTACTGTCTTATTTAAATTTTGTAATATTTTATTTTTCAATCTGCAGAAGTTAAATTATAACATGTTTGGGTCTGTCGAATTGTTATTACGACATGGATAAACGTGGAACGTTTGAAACTCCCCCGGCTCTTCCTCCGAAACTTTACAAGCTTCGCCAAAATGAATCCCAAAATATCAGTATTCATCATTCTCCCTTGCCGTCAAAGAATATTCAGAATGGTTTTTGGAGTTCGGTAACTGTCCTAATTTATATGTGTTATTGTTGTATATTTAGAGAAGATCTAGTGTTCAATCGAAGCAGTTGAGTTATCGAGATAAACGACTTCCAAGCATTTTAAGTTTAACTTCCTCGGACCTCAAGGGAAAACCGGTAGATTCTTAAACATTATTTTTGGTAATTGTCCTTTTTGTAAATAGAGAGATGAGCTTGTGTTGATGTTATTGCATCTTAATCATGAGAAGGCCAATCTGCTTCGATGGAGAGATTATTTCAATGAACAGATTACGAACCTCACTTCGGCGGCAGAGTAAGTTGGTCACTAAAACTAATTTATTTTAAGTCATACTGGGAAAATGACTAGATCTGTGCATCTAGCTTGTGTGGTTGTCAAGGCACGTTATGTATTACTCTTTCTATAAAGGAGTATATTACGTGTTGTGTGCAAATATATACCTCTTTTTGCGTGACTCGCTTAGAGTGCTTGTTGGTTGGATAATCTTATTTTGCAATTAGCAGTATGCGCTGATATCTAACCATTTAATTTTTTCAGCGTGCCTAGTGGGTATAATTTTATTTTAAGTTAGAATACGGTTTCCGATTGATCGGATATTCCACTCTCTGCTGTTATTTATTCTTTTCTTATATATTAAAATAATATTCATAAAATCGGATGCTATTTAATTGGAAGTTTTTGAAATATAAATTGTTTTAATGAGAGTCTGTAACTTTGAAATGAGACTTTCTTGCTCATTTCCATCATTTATTTTTTTAAGTGGACTTAATGTTGTTTTTGTTGCTTGATTTATTGCCAATTCTGGGATATCTAGGTATTAAATATGGCGAAATAATCGTATAAATGGATGAGAAATTCACATATTCAGATGAAAATTATTGGTAAAAATAGGGGAAAGTAGCCGGTTTCGTGTTGGATTATTTGAACTGTGGAGAGAGGCTGACCAAAGGGACCTCGTGTGCGCTGGAACATCCTGGAAAGTGCGCACGTGCTACCAATCATGTATCGAGTTAGTACGGACGTGCATGCTGAGATTTCCAGTCAATGGCAATTACTTAGCTTTTTCAGTAAAAGCTCCCTCCTCCCCAGACCTGTGTTCTCGCTAAGCATTTTACAGTAAAATGAACTACACACGATACCTTCTGTGTTCCAGCTACTTTGAACGTAGTCTAATTAATTTTGGGGATAAATTTATACTAGAAGGCTCTGCTAGAGACTATTTGTACTTGTCTACAACTAGTTGGATTTCTAAGAGAATTACTAAGGTTTAGCCAAGGGCTTTTCATGCAGTATCCCCCCCATAACCACTTCTTCATGTATGATCGAACATACTGAAGTAGTTTTGATTGCATCAAGTACGGAATTCTAAAGGCATTTTTTTATGTTTTTTCTTTCACGCTGCATCATTTTTCTTCGTTTTCTTAAATTTAAATGCAGAATAAATTTGAGGGTTTGTCTCTGGTATTCTAATTATGCAGAGTGGACGATGCGATGGTAATGTATGCATTTGAATCCAGGTCGAATGTGCTTTTGCTCTGTATGTGTACGTTGTAAGTGTAACTTACGTGATCGTTTGTATGCGATGAGTTGTCTTCCATCTCATTTCGAAATTTACGTAGCAGACCGCTGTTGCTCTCTCTGTGCTCAGCATTTTTCATGGACCACGATACCTAAGTTTTAATTAAGAAACAATTGGAATTCTCTTCTAGAATGGGCACTTTACCCTTATTTCCCGCTTATTAGTAATATTATTTCAGCAGAAATACTGGAATCAAATGAAGTTGGCGAAACGTCCTACTTTTTCTGTCTGCTCTTTTCTGATGAAATTGTATTTTTTTTCGAGGAGACTCCTGTTAATGCGGTAGTGCCTTTTCGAATGTTTTCACCACTGGATCCGTGCGAATTTTACTGCTGCTCTCATGAGTGTTAAAGATATTCATCAAAAATTACGCACACATTCGATATTTATAAATTCCAAATTGGTTTGGAACGCAGCTAGGAGAAATAAAAGCTTTTGAATTTTAAATAGGAAGAATTTTATGTTAGAAATAATATGATTAGTCCTGATTGAACAAGGAGCGTTCTCCATGCGGGACTTTCGAGAGACTTAGTAAATGACAGGCGGAAACGCTTGAAATTTATCAAGTTATCATTTGAACGCTTTTTGCCATCTTAAACAGATATGTTGGTGCCTTCAATTGAGATCAGCAGATATCCGTCAATCAAATAATTGCCAAAATAAAATAGCCAGTCTTTGAGTCCTCTTCTTCCCACACAATGCATCTATTCTACCAAAAATCCAGTAATGGATACACTAAGACAGGCTTTTATTGATTGTATAGGATACATTTGTGAGTTTCGGAGGCTTTTCCATTTTGCTTTTCTATTTTCAACAGAATGGATCCGAAAGCGGCCGAAGAGGTCGATAGACTCTCTTTGGAGTTGAAGGAAGTTGAATCGCAGATGAAGGCCTGCATACCCATCACCACCTTTCTCAACAAAAAGCTTCGCATGAATGACGTCTGTGGAGGCGAATACAGTATGCCAGGTTCTTCTGAATACGAAAGAGTAAGTTTGTCGTGTTTCCCCCTACCAGTAACTCCGGTCTAGTCGGGGACGATTTTCGTATTTAATTCAACATTTCCTTATCCGGTATGCTCATAACACAACCCCCGTAGAAAGTGACTAACGTTCGACTAAATCGCGAAGTCTTTCGATTTTCCACTAAGAGGTATCTTTTGCATATCTTTTCATATTTTGTACTTATTTTTGTTTCAAGAGAAGTAATTTTCCCACGTGGAATATAACGATGGTTTTTAAAACTTGTAAAAGCGCCTCTAATTCAAAATTTTGTTCCGGCTATTGTACATTACCAATGAATTCTTTGTTTTATTAATTCGGTTATTAGTTAAGTCGATTTTGAATGTTTCGAAATCCTGACAACACTTCTGTCATGATAAAGCCTTAGCTTTTGAAGATGATTGGTTGGAAAAAACACTCCACTCATCTCTTATCATCTACTCTCTGCTTAAAAGGAAGCTGTTGAGATTTTTGCTTTGAAGTAATTGGGGGAGGGGTTTTTCAAAGGTGATAATGAAAATACAACTGAATTCAGACCACCAATGTGAGCATTCCCCACGCCTCATGACAATTAATCCCTGCTTAGACCAAGGAGAACAATCTTGACTTCTAAAAAGCAATCATTATAAGTTATTTACGTCTTATCAATTTATTTAAAATTAGATGAGCTGCAAATGGTAATATTGCATTAATCAGACTAAATATTTACGTATAAGATATACACGAAGGGCACAATTTTCTAGAAGAATCCATTCAATTTTGGTCCTGGATGTCATTACAGTGGCAATGGCACTAAATGTGCTTTTCACGTTTGTAAGACCTTACACTTAAAATGACTATTCGTCTGTTTATTTCAGCCAACTCTATCACTCGCTCGTCAGAAAAGCATCAATTTCCTTCAACGTGAGGAAGAACGGGAGGTGTCACGCGCCTTAAAAGCGGAAATGGATCGAAAATCCGCGGAGCTTGTTGAGATCTACGGTGTTGTCACATCCTCTCAAATGCTTGCGCGTCGCAAACACCAACCCTCTGTGGAATCACCTCGCGACATCAGACTTAAGGACTATCCCGAAGAACCCACTTTCAAAGAGAGACGTTTGCAGCTGGAATCCGAGCTGAAAAAACTGGACGAATTGTGGAGGGAAGCGTGTGATTGTTTTTCCACAATGTCTCCATCGACTTCAAAAACAGTAAGCATTCACGTCTTAATAACCATTTCATAACTTATCGGGCTATTTTGCACTCCCAGATGTTAAGGCGCCTTCCTGCGATTAAAACAAGTCGTGTTTAGTAACTACAGAGTTTATGTAATTCGATCTCTGTTCCTTATTTCTAATTGCCATACAGTAACAATATGTCAATAACTCGGAATCCACCTCTAACAAGAGTTGATAGCTGGTTCTCTACCTCCTCGGTGAGTTTGCATTGTGAGAAAAATAGTAGTATAGTATTAGTAGTATAAAATAGTAGTATATAACGTCTAATTTGTACAGTATTTCACTTTTTACTCAAAAGTTTTATTCCTTTCTAAGGTGAGTACCAGTTGTCGTCGACAGAAGTCTTCAGTTTTAAAGCGCGTGGAAAGTCGTAAGCTGGATTCCTCTGAGATGACACGTCCACGATCCGCTTGCGATATGAACAATTTGGCCTATGTTCCTCGTCGTAGTACACGGCGTTTGCATCGTTCCGACCTCTCCTCCTCTTTCTCCGCCGATCTAGAACGAAGGCCAACGCGCAGCCAATCTCAAAGTTCTTTGCACCACAGTCATAGGGACGCTGAAAGTCCTCAGGGCCGCTCGATCAACCGAGCGTAAGTTTGCCAAAACAGATTCGTTTTTTTCTCAAAAAATCGTTAAAATGTAACAAACAATTAAATAATATAAAAAAGCCTCAATTCCGAAATCAAATGGTGCAAAAGTTTGAGGCATTTTTGAAAAACGCAAATAACAAGGGGATAAGATTTGCCTCAACTATGATTCAAAGTTTTGGCATAGTGCAAAAACCCTTCCAATATGTGGATTTTCAAAGTTGATGGAAGTTATTTAGTGTTCCTTATCCCCTAACTGAGACTTGGAACTGGCGCACTGCATATTATTTACCATAAAGACTTGGCGAATCACTTGAAAATTGAGTGATCCAGTCTTCAGACCGAAAAAATGTCTTGTTATCTGATGCCTTGCATTTACGCTTCAATTAATATGTTTACACCAAGATGCTGCATTTCACGGTAATTAAAAGTAAATACTATTTCCTTGCTATTTCAAGTGTTTCATCAGCTTCAATCAGTCACCCATTAGCAAAGCAGAAGCAACGCCACTCCTCGGAAAATTCTAGAATCTACAGAGCTCCCAAGCAGAAAAATCAAGCTGCTGCTTTCTCTTCCTTCCTCATGGAACCCACTCAGGCCGTCCAGTCTCGATGGAAGGTTTCCACTGACGAAGAAGATGGCTCTTTATCTAATTCTGTCTTCTCCTCATCCCCGCCTCCCCCACTTCCTCCACCTCCGATTCCTGGACGACGACAGAGTACCTCTTCGGCTAAATCTCCTTCCCAACTGAACCGGTGGCGTAGCTTCGGGGTAAGTAATCTGCACAATATATCATAGCCTATGAGTGAATACTACTTATTGAGTTCTTCTAAACTGAAATGTATGGCTATCTCAAATCAGTTTTATTAAGATCTTATGCTATCATGCTGCTTTCTCAGCCTCTGAAAGGCAAAAAACGAATCAATGTGGCAAGATCGATCATTATGGTTAAACAGTCAGTCAATCACTACTAGACATTGTGGACAAGGATTTTCTTAGTGAAGTCGGTGGACTAATTAAGCAATTAGAATTTCGAAATCACCCAATAAGGAAATATTTTACCATCCGAATCCAGAAAGTTAATGAAATTTTCGATCCCCTTCAATTTATCCAACATTGGACTTGCTGTTATCCGATTGTAGTTGCATTTCGACAAAAAATGACCATACTTTATTATTGTTATGGGTTGAAATGTAATGACTGGAAGTAATAATTGGGAAGGGGATCGAACGAAAGGGTAATGAAGTAATCGACCACAATGCATCCATAATCATGAAGAAAACCATGAAAATGTGGGATAGAGTGCTCTAATTGTCGGTAGTTAGTTATTCAGCTTCGGTGTAAGTCATCTATACACCTTCCATCAAAGTAAACGTGAGTTTTAGTCAGGAGATTGAACATTTGATGGTGAAGGGAATGAAACATATCATATCGTGTGTAGCAATTGCAAACAGGGAGAAAAAGATGGAAAGAGGCCACAGCACAACGTAACCGGGAATCCACGATTATGAAAAGGACTGCGGGCACGTTGGTTAGAGCATTCTCATTTTCACTACTCAGCGGTGAACGATTTAGCAGTCGTTTAAGTAATTCAACTTTTTGGCTTTCTTTCAACTGACTAATTCATACACAGTATGTAAATTCAACGCTGTTTCCAACCGATAAAAAATGCACGCGCTTTTCAGACACAAACACGATTTGAGAGGTACTTATCTGGAAAGTCATAGTCGCCTCATTAGTCAAATAAAAACGCTCAGGAAGGCGGCGTCTGATGAATAAATTGCCTTCACGTTAACCTTTTTTCACATTTGGTTAAGCTTCCATCCACTCTCATAGTATTTGGGAGGAATTAACTTTGTAAGAATGTTAAAGTAATATTCGAAGTCTGTATTTACCGTAAATGACCCACCCGGCTGGAAATGTTTTTCGATAAACTGCCCCCACCTCTTCTGTCAATCGCTGCGGTCAGTGTGTAGATTGTTCAGAAGTTTGAAGTTCGAGGCATTGAAATGATGACTCATTCAGAAGTCAATCCGAAAAAGTGAACCATGGCCATTCACGCTGCCCTCTACATCGATTCAATTCTTGTGATATTACCTGACGAGGACTAGTTAGTTATGCAGACTGGGCTTTGTCAAATTACAACTGATTTGCAGGTGTAGATTTCATCTGTCATCCTAATGAGTTTCCGTCTATTGTTTTATCACTTTAGGACAACCTAACTCAAGTTGATCCCCAATTGAAGCCCAAAATTAGTGGCAGTAAGTCCTCTAAAAGAACCGGAAATTCACGTCGTCAAATCAAAAGTCCCACAAGCGGTGAGTTTGCTTTTAAGTTTGCGGCGTCAAATCATTGCTAGATCATCAAGTCAAATTTTGTTTTGATGTAGATTCTAGCCAATCAACACTTCACGAGAGAGAGGGTGATTTAACTCCCATTCCAAGCGAAGATCCCTATGAGAAAACGCCATTTGTGGAATCCCAATATCTCACCGTGAGTCAGGTTTTTATGTGGGCTACTTAAACTCTCCTTTAGTAGTTGAGATAACTTCATTAGCACTTTATTTTTCAGCCTCGAGACCTGAACTCGTCTTCTTCAACGGGTGTAAATAGGCAAAATTTTGAGGAGCAACCACTTAATGCGAGTTCCCTAACAGCAGCTGTTGAATACATTCCAAGTGAAACAAATTACGGTAAGTTAGTACAATTTTTTTCAATCTGAATACGGTTCAACCAATCAGGATGTACCTCTGCATGAGTCTAGACCAACCAGATGGTTCATTTTAGACACTACTGAAGGCAACACTACAACCACCTGGACATATCCTCCCAATTTGACTGAAGAGCCCATCAATAAGAGGGCTCTTGCCCTCCCCAAACCTGTATATCCCCCCTTTGACCAACAGGTGAGGTCACAGTGGCCTCAACATCGATAACCCCAAAAGCACTCTTAATCCCTAACCAAATGCGTGTCGCTAAACCCCAACTAATCTCGTTTTTTGAGCATTTCGGGTGGAATTTAACAAAATTTATTTTATTTCTAGACTGGTAACAAGAGGAAGCCCCTAACTCTTCCCATCTCAATGTTCAGTGCTTTTCGCATTCCAGAAAAGTCAGTTGTATTGCATCAAACCCAATCGGCTATTTAGCATTCAATTATGAACTCTGTGATGTAAAGATTACCCGTTCTTTTGTCTTTTTATTTCGAATAAAGTCGATTATAAAGCACTTGCAAAATTGAGTTTTTTTTGAATATGTTAATTGTAAATATATTTTTCGTGTAACAAAGAACGTGTTAGTATTTTTTGTGTTATGGTGTAGAGCATTTCTTTGTTTTTGCATCCACCGTATTAGACTGCTCCTTAACGTCGTTCAAAGCGCCACAGATAAAAAAACAGTCTGAGAATTTGGCAAATAAATTTTCAAAATCTGAGTAGATTTTGACAGTTTATGCGCATTACATGATATTAAAGTTGACCAAGGAGAGAGCACACCCTCCAGAGTATGGACTTTACCATATTTAAGGTAAAACTTCCCTTTTAAAGGTTTTATCGGGTCGATCGATTAAAGCTACCTACTACTGATTGATACTATGGTACGGCAGTTTGTTTACCATAGAATATTAATACGTAGATGACCTAGAATGAGGTCATCCAATGAGTTAAATATAATGAGAAGGAATTAGGTTTTAATAACTGCGCAGTTGCCCCTCAAAGCAACACACTACTCCGACCTCAGGATGAAGAAGGGGGAAGACCTTTAGTCGAAATTACAGTTTTTTGTATTAAGAAAATAAACGTACTTATGTATGATTGGATATGTGCTAGATGATTGGCTACCCGGTTAGCCAATGATTATAATGCCATGAGTTCTTCACAGGTCATCTCACATGTCCAGATGTGAGCGTGAGAACTCAGTGACCGATAGTTCAGTGACCGAGAGATGAAGCTTGTGAATTTCTTTCGTGCGCACAGAAAATATTCCATTAGGCATCCTAAAACAGATATAGACGGTCAAAGAATGTCATCTGATGACAGTCAATTTGATGAGAGGAATCAACAATACTCCGTTCCCTCTCGTAGATAGGATATTCTTTGGTAAAATATCCTCCCGTTTTCTTTCTTTTAAAAAACTGACTCATCCAGGGCTTTCGTGCCCAATCTTGATTTTCACAGCTCCTCCCCCACTCATTGGTCTGTTTACAATGGAGAAACTCGTTTCCAACTATCCCCTAGAGTCCAATAAACGTTTAATTATATCAAATTCTTCATTTTACTCAGCGATATCCTAAAGAAAACTGGCTAGAATGATATTTCATTTGAGAATAAGTCCTGTTTCTGCCTTTAGTCCAAAAGCCATGTTCTTGCTGATGGATCCAGACCATATTTAAGGGAGCTCAAAAGTCCGTTTTGCATTCATCGCAAGGTTCAAGTTTTATAGATAAAAATGGTAGAGAGAAATTTTTCAGCACATGGGTATTATCATTTCTTGCAGTCGGACGACACAAACCGATGTAAACCCGCAAGGATGCACGAGCTGACGCAAAACCACAAAATTTCAAACATTGCAAAAGTTTTATTTTTTTTTCACCAATGGCAATGCGCACAACACCAAAATGGGAGAGAAGGAGATGTCTAAAGAGAGAAATCTCAAGGGGAGTAGTCAAGCCTCAGGAAAATGTAAGAAATGAAGAACTATGAGAATTAGATCTATAGTTTGCTTTATCACAGAGCATAAGGAATGACGGAAGTGGAAGTACATAAAGTGACTACAGTTGCTGGAATTTCGAAATTGGTCGGCTTATATGCACCTGCAAAATCAAAAGCGACAATCAAATAATAAATTCTACTGAATAAAATAAGTAGACAGTAGTTTTACTTACAGATATGGAGTGCGCGAGGTACGTCACTAATACTGGCCTCGATATGACTATATAAAAACAAAATACATACAAATATACAATGATATAGTTTGATCACGCAATCAATAATTTGATTTATTGAAATTCAGCCAATGAGAACATAACTATACGCTCATTATCTAACCAGTTTGGGAATTTTACTCACCATGCCTTCATCTTCATCGGAATAACCAATATCACCATCTTGTTGCTCCCAGTAGGGTTTATTCACGGGAATGGGACGCCTCTGAGGAAGGGAGAGCTGCTGATGATGCGAACGGTAGTTTGATGGTTGGTTGATAGGCTGGTATCGAGGTGCCACACCACCCATTATAATTGGATGGTGAACCGACTGTCTAGGATGAATTATGGAAGGTTTGCGGTGATCTTGAGCAACTGGTTGGTACCCTCCACGATAATAACCTCCACCAGCAGGATGAGGTGGGAGTTCTTCGTCATATTCAGCTGAAATGAAAGGATAAAAACAGAAACGAATGAGTAAAAGTATTGGATAACTGGAAATTAGGTATGGAGTACATATCTAAATATATTTGAAGAGAATAAGGAAGGAACATCAATGACTTTTAAGCGCATGGAATAGAGATGGCAGACCTTTATTATCCTAAAATTATTTGGAGGAAACAAATACAAGTGAGTACTACATAATTAAAAGAGATATGCAAAAGTATACGCCTTGAAGGTGCTAGGCCCATTTAACAGACTAAAGCGGATGAAACACACTCCATGTTACAAACCAGAGAAGTAACTCGGTCCTAGTTTATTTATTCAAGAGATAATGTCGAAGAAAGCAAGGATATCAAGAAAAGAATGCAGGTCACGTTAACAGACGGAGACTTCTACAGTCTGATTTATTTTCGATGAAATGCAGTTGCTGAATAATTCGAAGAAAATATTGAAATGGTTGACGAAATTCAGTTGCAGAGAAAGTATCGCTCCCATGGATATTATCCCTTTAATTAGAGACACTTTGACAATACAGAGAATTCCAATCCACAAAACTCGATGCGCAAACCTTCTAGTCAGAAAGTTAGTTGCTCTTCCAGCAACGAATTCAACATCTTGAGCGAAATAAATCGTGGGTTCAGATGAAGAAAGGTCCTTTTGATGACTACGTCATCTCTTTCCCTCTTAATAAGATTTCCTAACCATTCTTTGTGTCTAAATCCTTCATAATTAAAAATAGTAAAATCTTTCTTCGTCAGTCAGTAATATCGTCATACTCAACGGTAGATTCGCGACATTTTGCAATTAAATTGCGAACAATATCAGTAATCTGGAGGGTGAAATACCTTTTGGCAGCCAAAATCTAACCTGGTAATAAGTCCTAGAGATTGACAAAAGGCTTCGATGGATTTGGAATTCCTTTGGTCATTTGAAAGCAGTGCATTAAACAGAACATTAAAAAACTGCTACTCAATTAGGGTCTAACAAGTTTACTAACAAGACAATAGCTAAGAAAGTTCTCTGAAACTCACAAGAATTGAGATATTCCTCTTGGTCGTCTTCCAAGTCCTCTTCTTCTACGTCTCCTTCCACATCCATGTTGACGCCCTCCTCCTCTTCTCCCATAATTTCTTCATCCTCTTCCTCCTGCCACTGTCTTCTCCCATCGCCATCGTACTTATCACGAGGTCTCTCGGTTTCCCGTCTTCCCATTCTGGACGACGTTTTTCGCCTCCTAGGGGAGACTGACGGCGGTACACGTTCTGTAGACTCAGAGACATCTTCAGATAGCGGGGAAAGGAGACTTACACGATCCTCTGGAGTGGGAGAACGTGGTGCCGCAGTCCTCTCACCTGCATTTTGGGGCCCGCTTGGTGGTGCGCCGGAGTCTCTCACTTGGGAGGAGATTCCAAGAACGCGTTCCGCCTTCGATGTGTTGCCAATATGCGGATGACTCGCCCGCCAGTAGGCTTCCAAATACTCGGCGAGGTGTTCACAAGCATCTTGAAGTTGGTTTTCCTCCAGAATCACATCAAATTGGTCCTAGAAGGTGCACAGATTGTACCTTAAAAAATTGTACTTTTCCCCAAGTGGAAAGATGCTGATATTGGTAGAAGTTGAGAATCAGAGCGGACAATATGTGACGAAAACTCCAACTCACTATGACGTAAGAATGTGAAAAATTAATTAAGATTTAAACCACAGATTCATTTCATTTGTTTTGCTACAATCAAGCTACGAAACAAGCTGTGAGAGCATATTGAAGATATCTGAATACTGAATACAGACTGGCTCATGACTCGATCACTATTTTACCCTGTCCCAGCTGTAAAAATTCCATTTGAATAGACTTGAGACTAGTTTGATCGCAGTTAGCCTCTTTCCTCAAATAACTCTTCTGGTTCTTCTGATTATAAAATCCTAGAAAATTATCTTTGAAGTTGGTTAACAAGATGTACCTCATTGCAGTCTAAAAGATTTGACAAACGTTTACTCAAGATTACTAAACCGCGGCACCAAACGTGGGCATGAAATGGATCATTGTAAGAGAGACAGAAGAGTGTGATAGTGCAGGAGGCGTGATCAAGGGAAGGATTTATTAAGGGATGCCTTACAGTTAAGGTGAAATTATTGAAAGAACATTAAGGTCCATAAGATTGACAAAAAGGTTACAACAATCACTTCTGTCACCAGTAGCACGGGACCTAAAGATATGCCTGCATAATTATTCTAGCCCCTCAGTTACCACTATTGATTTGTGTGTTAGCTGGTGCTTCCGTACTGGCTTGCAAGGTTGCCAAAAAGATTACTTCTACCTAAATCGGCATGTGATTGGTAGATAAGTCAGAGTATGAGTCACTTGAGCATATCAGCCTGAGGGTGACTGGAAACGCACCTCTAAATGGGCGACTGACAATGAGTGTGTTTAATCAAACTTTGCGACTGTCATTTTAATCACCAAAATAGATCACAAATAGTTGAACAGAGGAAAAATTTAACAACTTAATTTTCGTATACCTTTAATTTCCTTTTCTCAAGAATCTCATGCGGTAGTTGCCAAGACACTATAATAACCATTTTCCTCACTGGTACGGTCAAGTCTAGAATACAGAGGGCGATTGAAAAGCAGCTCTTTATGAAGGTCTCCAGACGCTTAAATTCTCATGAAGGTGTCACATCATCAGCATACCAGTTGTTCGAGTGCCAATATAGCGATGGTTAGTGGCAGAAGAACGTGCTTAGATTGACACAAAGATCGTTCTACCTTGAGGTCCCCCAAGAGGTTTAAGAAACCGGAGATGAATAGGTAGAAAAAAAACCTCATTCTATTTGCATTCTTATATTTCATTTTTAAATGGTTAATCATAAAGTTCATTTATTAAATCGCGGGATTACATCTCAATTGTCATGTATTTTATTTGCTGGCTAGTTTCATGGGATAGAGGATCCCACGAGTTTCCAGAAAGAAGCCCTGGGGCAATGGAAATAGATGAGAATTCGAAGTTGAAGGATAAGAGTTATCCTAGCGACAACTTCTCAACCCGAAAAAAACTGGACGTTTTTGTGTGAGTGGTCACAATTAAAGCCTCCAATGAATACCAAAACCCCTCTATTGTGAGAGCCGCGATCAGGTAAATTGCAACTTACTCAAAGATATGTAACACATATAAGAGCGATAAAATTAGAGATAAAATAACTCGACAGAAGTAAAAGGACGCTGAGTGAATGTTACTAAAGCGAAAGAATATTAAATTCCCTCCGAAATGACGTCAAAACATCAGCGAATGAGCTCGTTCACATTCAGCCTCCTAAAACTCAAACCGCGTAGTGAATGTGGAGAGTGTTAATAAAGGAAATGTGAACAACAAAAGGCAAAATAAACAAACAAAATTTAAGAGTATCTAAGTTATGAAGGACAAAAACATAGTCTGTTGACGTATTTAACAGTCGAGTTTAACTTCTCGAACACATTAAAGTACCTATGTGATTAGAATTTTGCTTATTGACTCACTCAGGACTACAGTTGGGAGATTTCATGAAGCCCCATCAACGTTGGTAATGTCAAAAGGGCGCTAAGTTCGCTGAAGTACCTTCTGTTAACAAACTAGAAGACCACTTGTAAAATGGATTCTAGGATCACAAAATTCTTATAAGAACTAAATCCTACTTAAGAGTAGTCTTTTATAAGGTTTTGATGTCATGAATGCTGCGTTAAAACTGTAAAACACGGAATACCAAGTAAAATTATGCTGCTTCCTCAACTATTGGGCATAAAATGAATTGAAGCGACAAGATTGACCCTTCTTGATTAAGAAAAACCGATTAATAAGCACTGGACGTCGTAGACAAGGCGTAGAGTCATGCACTTTGAGTTTTGGAATGTGACATTGCACGACCGGAATCCAAGATCAAGTGAAGTGAGACGCTTTGATATCTCATGGTTGTTTTCTGCATAGTTTTGATTTCCACCTACTCTTTATCATTTATTAACCGATTTCAGTTGCTTCCATACAATTGAAAATTGTACAATTTTTCCAATTACTCTGGATAATGATAAAATAGAAGGCCTGATAATTGGAAGACCTTCCAGTGAATTCGAACAATTCAATGAAATTCCAAAAATAAGAACATGGAGCACTGGCCAGGCTTTCGTCGAGAAGAGAATTCAATATTCAAAATTTCCAAAGGGGCGAGCGTCTCGTACCAGCCAATTCTATTGAAGTTGTAGAAGAAAACAATTTATCAGACTGTAAACAAAACAAAACAAATCCCATTAGCTCAATTGAATAGATAGATGATGTAGCGTCGGGGAGAGCATTAACATCTTCCAAATTCATCGAGGAAATAACTTTCCTGCACAGAGCTGGGGTATTTAAGCTCAATTATTTCTAATCGGACCGAAGTGATTACAAATAACCCTGTTTTGAACCCAGTGTTAAAAAGAGTGGCACAAAAAATCCCACCTAGTGTGGATTTAATTGGGCCTATCCGGTGTCTATGAATTCGTTGGGTCATATGAATAGAACTCCCTAGGGTTGCAGTATTGAGCAACATCTCTCAGAGTATGTAAATCACCACCATCAATGTACCTAAAGTTAGAAGAGGAGTTGAATATTTTTGCTCATTTATGCAAATGAGGACTGCGTTTTAGGAATCCTGTTTCATGTTAGACTGTACAAGCCCCATTATATGGTCTGCAAACTCATTGGCATCGTAGACAGATCCAATCACTTCTGGTTCTCTTTTTTTCTCAGTTGCATGCTTTTACAGAGTAAAAAGTCAAAAAGAACTTGAAATACATTTTTTCTCCCCACAGCAGGTTATTTGGATCACTGATATATGCCACTCAATAGGAACACTTACATTGGTGCATTGGAGGAGTTTTTCCGCAGCGACCATCTGCACATTCATGTTGCGTGATTGAGACTTTCCGCGCGTTTTGATGAGCCGCTGGAGCACCTTGGTGGAGGAGACCTTCACGTAGACATTTACTGGTGCTAGCGATGTCTTTGCCAATTGGCTGGGATGGTTTATGGTATCACAGTCCAACACCACCAACTGCTGAGTTCGAGCTAAGTCAAAGATGCGCTCAATCTCCTGCTGCACTTCTACAACCGTTAAATAAGCCGCTTCATTAAATTCGTAAATATGTTATTAACGACCATCCAGTCCTCCTTATCTATCTTGTCCTCTTTTCATCAGACGGGCGAACTATTTGTAGTAAACAACCTTCAAGGTGAAAGCGTTTGACGACGTCACAGAATAAACACGGCAAAAACTAGTAGCGAAAACTAAACACTTTGCAGCAATGAGTATGAGAATGGTCCCACCACCCACTCCTTCAACCTGCATTCACTAAACACTATTGTTGTTGAGCGCAAATTGTGAGGGCTAATCAGAGTTTAATAGCAAAATACCGAGAGCTGACTAGGCCAAAATGTACTGAACAAACCGCAATGAGGACTCAAGTGAGTAGGAGGGAGGATTTAGGAACAGAGATCAGAGAGAAGCGTAGGAGTACGACCGGAGTGTCTGCGCGTGTGTATGTGAGTGGAACTACAAAGTTTATATGATTCACTCGGGCAATGACGCGAGTGAAGGCATGAGTGCAGATGTTACATCTACAACTGTCGCAAGTTCAAATTGAGCGAATTGGCGGTATCAGGAATTTCATCATTAAAACGCTTGCCAATAGAATATAAATAATTGAACTATAGAATGATAAAAGAATAAAAATTGTAAGAATAAGTAAATGAATCAATGCAGCATGACCAAATACTCAATTAAACCACCCGATCAACAATGTCTGACTATCGCCAGCATGAAGCAGTTCACCAACCGTCTAGATTAATCAACTGGGTAATAAGCTCTGGACACCACGAAAAAAGGGGAAAAGATCCTAAAATTTGGACCTCGCAGCAACAGGACATGGAACCATCAACGCGGAGTAAAGAAGTTTTTCGACCAAAATCTAAAGCTTAATTTTGCAAGGATCTTTTGGTGCTCCGACTTTAACTTTTCTACTTCAACTCTGTGCCCCTTGTTTAGACTGGACCACACTGGACGATTTTTTTGTCTCCTGTGTTTAGATGCTTTCCTGGGATGAAAACAATGCAAAAATTGTTTGCTTTACCGAAGGAAAGAAATGAATCAAAACATTTCAAAATGGTAGATTATGATAATGCAGTCATCCATAAAGTACACAAACTACTTCACGCGATACAACTCCCTCTGCCCTTATTCTAGCCAGACTCAGTGGGCCTACAAGTACATTCCTCGTTTTAAAAAGTGACATTTAAACACACGTCCATATTGATAACATTCGGCTCTACATACGACGTAGATACAGTTACCGATCTTTCTTAGTTCCAGTTGTTTTCAATTTCTTTGTCTGGGAAATTAATCGCGATTTGATCATCGATCGTTCAACGTAAAAATGTTAATATGGCAATAAGAGAAGGGATTGAGCTTACCGAATGACTGATTCCGAGTAGATGCTTTGTCCATGATAGCTCTTCTAGTTGGATTATTGAGGAGGGATCGTTTGGCCAGAGATATATCTGCCGTCACCCTTGTTATAATTATTCTACAACAACAGATTAGAGTAAATCTTGGATAGCGCTAACCATGTCCTAGACTGAAGTTTTGGTTCCAATTAGTAAGTAGTGTAGCCCTTATTTTGATTTGGGATTTTTATTTCCCACGACAAAAAAAAAAAATTTTACAACTTTTAATCGGAGTGAAACACCCTAAATGTAATAAGGGAAAATAGTTCAGTTCAAGATGTGCAGGAAGAAAATTATTCATTCCTATCAAACACAGCCCGGCAAAAGTTGTTTATCCATCCGTTTAAGCGTTGGATTCGCCTTCAGTCTTCTTTTGAGGCGTTCCAGTAACGGTCCGGTCGATGATTGCGGAGTTTCGAGGTTTCAAGGCATCGGGAGGTCATATGTGTTCAGATAAATCTCAGCTGGATTCGTTAACGATTTAAAAATTAAATGGAGATTAAATGGCATCGTGCAGTATCCGAACTGTAGAGAATTAGAATCTCTTCACTCTCTCCTCCTCTAGCGACACGAGAAGATGCCCTTTCAAATTTTCAAAAAATAGTTCATCCAGACCACTGAGATTAGGCGGAGAGTGTAAAAAGGAAATATTTGGACTTCGACAAAGTCCTCAAATCGAGCAGAAGAGAAATAGGTGACATTTGTGGTCAAAATCACTTCTGATATGTCATTATTGGCGAATACCTGGAGGAGGCTGTTGCTAGTGACACAAGTTGTAGTTGACTTAATAGATTTAACCGCAAATCGCTTTGATAAAGAATCTACTAGTATAAGACGAGAGCTTCCCAGGACAGTGCCAGTAAGCTTGAAATAAATATGTGACCAAGGAAGTTTCGTTTGAGATCTCACAAGAAAATCCTAGGGAGAGAGTAGTGTAGCCGTTTTCTTAAACTCAACTATATTTTGTGCACCACTTTTGATACTGATTTGATTGAGCAAAAAGGAGTATAGCAAGAGGAATTTGCACTTATCATTAACTGAAGTCGATCGCTCAGGACGGCAAACGAGCTTTGGTTTAGCTCGAATCTGGTTGCAATGACAAATGCATTTTAAAGGCCTGATCTGGGTAGACAATTTAGGAGTTCTGGAGGAAGAAAAGGTATAACAACCTCCCCCATGTCCCTTTAGGCGTGATCGGCATTTGTAAAAAAATATTTTAACCTCCCAAAATGGTCACAATCCTCAAAATTAAAAAGTAACACGAGGTTGAACAAACTTCCGCAATCAACTAAAAGTTTTCCAAGGCATTTAGCTGACCTTATTTTCACAAATATGCAAATTTTACGAATAAATGACAATAAATTGCTAATTTACATTTTCCTGAGTAAAAATATTAAACCAATGCGAAGAACCAATGGGCTGTAGATACCGGGAAAAAATTCCCTTTATCAAGCTATGAAACCCAGAGAGGTCTGTGGTAAAATGATGGAATAAAATGCTGCTGTTTGCAAACGAATGTACACAAAATGGAAGGTTGTGGACTGAACTCTTGATTTCAAAAGTCCAATTTTGGGTTGTTTCAAATCAGGAGGGTTAAGTAGGCATATTAACCTACAATTTAGATCGAATAAAATATATTGTTAATGCTTGGGACGGAAGGCTTATTCATTCGTAAAGGATGTAGATGGATAATATTAACAAACAATCAAAAAATGGCAGGTGCATGGCCTCCAGTTTAAACCTCCTAAAAGCCACGGACGGAATTCCTCTAGAACTTGCATGTGCTTGTCCAATGAGTGCGGTCCTTACTAACTTAAACGCTTTTGTTATTGTCATGAGCGATGAAATTATCTTTTACAAGGTTTTTGAACAACTGAATTAGAAAAACAAGTAGAACGTTCAATAAAATATGAAACAGGAGATGGCTTCAAGAGGACAAGGAGCCCGGAGTTCGGCTTTACTTGGCTTCCGAAGGCGGTGAGTTGTCTACAAACTGAATAACTTAAATACTGATGCAAGCTCAATAAAAAAGCGGTCAATTATAACAAGTGCGAAAACATGACGGCGATAGCATGAGTAGCCAAAGGGGGAAGCCGATTGGCTGAGAGGAAAGTGGGAAGGAATTATTTTATTGGCTTAGACAGGTCAGTAAGCGCTAATGCCGGAGAGCAGCAATTTGAGACTGCTGCTGTGATTCTTAAAGACTTACCAACCAGCCATCAGTGCTACTAAACCCTGCAAAAAGGATAAAATTAGCTAAAGATAAACACGAATGATTTAAATCGAACGACGTAGTTTTGAATTTTCACCACAAATCATTCAGAAGAAGAGAACTCACCACAAAATTGGTTGATATATTTATTAGAATGAACTAATTAAATAAAATACTACCAAAATTACTGTTTAACCTCTGAACTGAATCTCATTATGACTTCCCCCTCGCCCCAACTACATAATCCCCAACAAATTCCATTACATTCCTATTAAGAAAAAATATAGTCACAATAAATTATTAATATTTAATATTTCTTTCATACATTCTTCTCATTATTATGAAAAAAATATTAATCCATATTCACTAATATAAACTAATCGAACTACGATATACGCCGTACCTTATCAGCATTACTTACCTTTAATAAGCTTTCGCTAATAACAATGGGAACTTGTGTTTCCTCTTTCAGTTCCGCTTCAGTTTCGCAACAGTCCCATAAGTAATTTAGTTAAACTATATGTTGCAACAAGTAGTATTGCCCCTTGGTAAACGAATTGGAGGGATGTGTTTGTTTAAATGTGATAGGATGCCAAAATGGAAGTGGGAAGTAGCTCTAATTATTTCTGTCGACACACAGAGGGCGAAATGCTACTGCAATTGTTTACGGCTTTCAACGAGCAACTATGACGGCAGAAGCGTGCAGAAGGGTAATTAGGACAGTGCCTTCGCGGATGGGGTGGGAGAGTTAAACTCGGCCCTGATGGTAGCCTGCTGTCATATGATTTGTGAAGTAATAATTAATACCTCTCTTCAAATGCTCTCTCTTTCTACACCGATCCTCATTCCTTCTTGTTGTATTGCACTTTATTTTGTGTCACCTAATTCTTTACCTGTTGGGAAAATAGTGCTGAAATGCCCTACTAATAGTTTAAATGAGCTATAAATGGAGATAAATTCGAAAAATACATCAAAATGAAAGCAGTAATTTCAAAACCGACAGATTACGATAAGCCTATTTGCAAAATTTTGAAAGAAGGCTTTGTTTTCCTTTGCCTGGGAAGATTTTGTCACAAAATTTCAATTCTTTTACTCTCATTGGGGAGCAAAAAGGCCGCTTGTTGGCAAGAAAATAATATGGTTTATAAAATTTGCAATTTCCTTAACCAACACCCGGGAGCACTCATTGTTTGTGGTACTCAAGGCCACTGTTCACGGTCAATATGGCCATCGTTAACGATCGGAATGCACAACACCTCGAACGTTTCCGGGCATTCACAATCTCTTTCAAATATTTACATAATCATCAAATTGCCTCATCCTTTTCACAACTCCGAGTTTGAACGAATGGTCTGAATCAAACCAGTCTCTGGAGATAAAAACATATCCAGATACAACAAAAGGTTCAATGAGATCATTCAACAAAATTAAATGTAGTTTAAAATTAAGATTTTACCAATGCGATGGAGAATTGCAAAGGACATGAAATCTGCCAGTCATGGCAGGATCGGTGTTATGAAACCGTTGACGAACTAAAAAGACATTTCCAAAGTTTAACTCTCTTTCCTAATAGCATCCATATTGATTTCTAAATTTATTTAAAAAACCAACAATAAGCGAATGTGCTTAACCAGTTCCGTGACATTATATTCGGGCTAAATCGCCCAACTTCAAGTTTAAAGAGTAATTAGTTTCAATATATAAAAATATATATAAGTGATAGAATAAGAGACAAAGCGAACGGTGAGAAAGTAAAACTGACCTGCCCTCGAAGCGATGTTTGAGAAAGTCGAAGAGAGCCTTTTGCATCATATCTGTCACCTCATAGCCCTTCAACGAGGGGCCAATCAACACGACTGGTCGCATTGTAGGCACAACCTCATACGGCGGGATGTTGTCCGTCTGTAATGAAGGCATCAGCATAATTTTCAACATATATGATAATGCTGGATAAGTGGTGAAAGTTGTATGTACGCACTTTCTTGAAAAAAGTCTTTCTGCCGCCTTTCGTGTTGCTGACGCTTTTAGTTCGTGACGCTGGCTCATTTTCATCTCGACCTTCTCCATCCGTATCACCTTTACAGTAATAATAATAGAAAATGAAAACCGTTTCTGACTGGAAATGAACAAAACTTATAATGCGCATAATAGTCAGCCATTCAGAATAAGCGGAATAATAACAATATATTGAATATATTTTTAAATAAAAGAGATTTGATAATAAATATAATAAAGGTGGATTTACCTGGAGGAGTTGAAGCTCTAGAGGCTGCGGTCCGAGGAAGTGACGACGAATCAAAATTTCCTTTAACTCTGAAAGGATTAGAAACATAAGTTAATCGAATGGCACAATAAAATAGCACAAGTCTCTGTCAGAGTTCAATGAAATCTTATTTTAAGTTGTGTCCTCTGAAATCTCACTTCAGTCTCGAATAATCTCCATTTTGGAGAACGAAAGCTCTTTATTTTAAAGATCTTGATAGATTAGGCCAAAAGAAGTACAAATAGGAGAAAGTGTTATTTAATATGTACCTATATATACATATGAAACGGTTGTAATCGAAAAAAGGCAAAGCTTTTGAAAGCTAATTTAGAGGTCAATGATAGAAGTGTGAATATCCAACTCGCAACTCCAAAGGTGAAAAATTAAGCGGGAGTAGAGGTTTGAAAATAGGGACAAATCAGTAGGCAACTCAAGTAAATAATGAAAATGGCAAGAAAATGCAGTGCCCAATGTATTTCAACGGTGAATTAAAAATTGCAAGAGATTTGTTCAAACTGTCTTTGGAATTCATGTCACGGCAATCAACATTTACCGAAAAAAATAAAATAAATGTTGAAGCTGTCACAGATTTTCAACCTTGAAATATTAACATCCATGTCGAAAACCACTTCCAAATAAAGAAAAACATTCAGGAATTTCTAAATTATAAAAATTTTAATTCTGAAACAAAAAATCCTTCTTTTCTGAAATGACAAGATGAAAATATAGAAAGTCTCTCATTAAAAAATGCAAAGATAAAATCGTAAAGCATGCGTCTTAAATTAATTTTAGAAAAATCTTCTTGTAAGTTAAGATATTTCAGTCCTAATAAATGAGGGGACACTCAACACACCCTGCGTTCTTGGACGGACGAGTACGAGTTCGAAGAAATTCGAGTTTGGCAGGTGATGGAATAAAACCGACATCAGAGTTCTCTTTTACCAACCTCCCAATCCACCATTCGTTGTTGAATTTCTCCTTTATGTGCAGAAAATCTTTCAACTGAAAGTTAAGATGCATTTCGCGCTTTTTAAAGACTTTTGCAATCGTAATGATTTGAATGTACAAGATATATGAAACGAAAATTCGCAAATACCTGGAAGCTGACTACATGATCAGGTAAAGGACAATCACTACAAGCTGTTCCGTCGAAGCTGACATTTGTTCGCACAGCAAATACAACAGAGGAAACCTAAAATAAGTTGAAATAATTAAGATTGTAAATAAATATGATAGACATCTATAAAAGAATTAGATTTACTCTGGCTTTTTCTAGCTGATCTTTTGCTAATCGCTCGAGCTCCAAACGTTCAGCTTCAGCATCTAGTGATTTGCTTCCATCGTCATCATCATCTTCTCCTTCGAAGCTCAACTGAGATGAAGGAACCGAATGATCCGAATCCTAATAAATAATTAAACACAACAATTGTTAGTAATTAACTAATGCGTAGGGAAGAAACGTACCTGCCGTTCGAAGCTGGTGCTCTTACTGGAAAATATACTATCCGATCTAACACCGATCATTTGATACTAATTGCCTAATAAATAAATAAATTAAATAATAATTAACCAGTAAATGATTTAAATAAACAGATCACACACATCATAACATTCCAATATATATAAACTAATCCAAAAGCATTAGAATGAATAAATAAAGACAAATATGTCATAGGAATTATAAATAAACACAAATTATGAATATAGATGAATACGGTAAACAAGGATAAACCAAGCGTAAGGCCCAAGACAGAGTGAATTTCACAATTAATCACAGCTTTAAATATCCGCCGCAGCCTTGATAATAATGAAGTGTGTTAGTTAATTAAAAAACACAAATTTTTATTAATCGTAAAGGATTAAATTTTATTTAATTTTTTATTTTATTTACTTTGGTGCTTTAATCTCGTCCAGGATTTACCGTTCTTATAAATCTATTTTCGGTTTTATATATTAATTGTCAATTTAAGGGATGTAATTTTAGACAACATTGTTGATTTCTACGAATAAAGGCATGCCTTTAATCCTATTAATATTTTTTATTTATTTTCTTTTCAAACAGCACTCAATTGTCCTGATATACCGTAACGAATATAAATATGTTTGCAATTTTGCATCTAAATAAAATTGATTTTTTTCCTGACAGACTTTTTATTCAAGTGAAAACCCGTTTGTCACATTGAAAATAACATATTTCAGATCTTTGTAATATTCTGTTTCTCCGACCTGCGTATTATAAGACGTCCGTTCGTTATCTGCACCTAGCTCATTTAGAAAATAATACGTATAATTTTGAGAGCCAAATTAAGAATTTGATGTCAAAATTTTCCAGTGCGGAATTGATCTTATTTCAGAGATCTTTGGAGTCGGTTGCCGATATATCATCTGCATGCAAATTCACATATTCTCATTACTTATACATATATGAAACTGATAACTGATAAGATTTTCAATGATTTACATAGAAATTACATCATCCTTATAAATTGCAAATAAATATTGTGCACATTCAATAAGTAGTCACTCATCTCAACGATTAATTACCAATTGAAATGCATGTACTCCAGAAAGTAGGCACGCATACCTTTCATAAGAAGTAATCTGGCAATGTACACAACCGATATCCCAGTTATTACGCCTTGAAGTTTGTGCACTTTTGTTTATAATTGGTCTGGTTTCCAATGTAAATAAATAGTACACGCTTTTCACACATGTTGCTTAGAAGTAAGTCAAAAGCTCACAGTCCATTTTCTGGAAATCTTAATGGATTACTGCATATTGCGCAATAAAGTGACACTATATTTACGTAGAATATAATGCTATAATATGTTGATGTTAAAGGGTTTAAAATCATCGGTCGCTCTTCATTCGTCTCCTCCAGTCGATTGAAGGTGAACATCCTCGACTTAAAATCGATAAACCGAATGTAAATTCCATTCAATCTGAAACTTTGCAAACCTCAACTCCATTATCTTCTTAATGCCGTCTGCATTCTAAATGCACATTCTCGAATAAGGCAACTCTAGAATATGGTCTGAACTGAACAGCCGTATTCTGGCTGCGTGAGTAGTTGAATTTTAGGTCTTCTGATTCAACAGTCTCTATGCACTGGCAATTGAAATCACCAAACACTAATTAAGTCTATTCTAATATTTCAAATCACCAGAAAAAATGGCACTGATATCTAACCATCTCTCTTAGCAATCTGTGGCCCTCCATGGATTTCACTTAACAGCTTAATGTCCCGTGGATCCCAGTTAGCAGTAGGAATAACTAATTCCTATTCGCAGCAACAACCTGCTGCCACACCAACTCATCTCTCTCTCTTCTTCTGCTAGGTTGGAGTCAACCGCAGGCATTACAATATTTCATTGGTCATCCACCGATGTCCCTCTCCTCATAGTATAATCCGAGAAGCGAACTCTCTATGTTTGCTAAAGACGGTACTTCACTGTTGAAAGTAGCCATGGCGAAATAAAAGACACATTGACTCAGAAGTGGCAAATATCTGACAAATAATGCATTTCAGTTTGATTGAATTAGGAAAGTTCACATCTATTACAACTGGTCCTTCTTATCTGAACATATGCGAATAACACCACTGAGGCATTAGTCGCAATTGTGCAATCTTGAGAAGGTTCCTCGAAGATTAGAACCGAGAACTTACTACAGTGACATCTACCCAGCCTGTTATGCAGTTAGCCAAACAGAAACACTTTTACAACGACACTCTTCACATAATTGCTCACATAGCTTCAAGTCGTCAATTGCCAGTCACATGACAACCACCATTACCGTGCTTGCCAGAACTTCTTCAAATATCATTTCTTATTTGCCACTTACCGATTTGTTATTTCTCTTCAGGGCAATCTTTCACCACCGTCACTAGATTTATCTGTCTAGAACAACTCCATATGTATTTCATGAAAACTGCAATTATTATTTAGAACATTGGAAAGAATAGGAAGGATCTCAATGTGAATCAAGGGATGTCTCGGTGAAAACAAAATCACGGAATTGCCAACTACTTTGGTTTACAAAAGGATTTTCAACGAGATGAAGTCGAGCCTGTGGTGTGTGGTGTGTGGTGTGTGGTGTGTGGTGTGTGGGGTGTGGGGTGTGGGGTGTGGGGTGTCCCATGTTCGTGGCAAAACTATTTTAAGGACGAAGTGAGCACTCTCACATGCGATCGAAGAGTGTCTGTTCCACGAACCACGACCTGGTATCCCAACAGGAGAAGAAGGAACAGGGCTAGTTCTCGTTGTTAGAGTGAAGACTTGTTACAATCCAAATCGAGCAATGTTCAGAATAGCGTAAATCAAATTAATTTGCACAAACAACTCAAGGGTTAGCCAAGTTCTCAATAATAGTGGGAAGTACATATAATTAATTCTAAATATTTATATTTCCTCCTTCACGTACTCCATTTACAGTAGTTCAGGCATTTTAAGTACAGTACGTCATATGATGTGTTTTAATGAAGTGTATTGTTTTTCACCAGTAGCTTTAAAAGTCCGTTTAATGGATTGTGTCAATTCCATTAGGAAATTTGACAAACTAACTAATCTGGAGATGTTCACTCGATACTGCCCCGATCTTACCAGATAATACAATGGCGTGAAGTGTTGACTTTTCACTCTCTTCCTCCTTGATCGCACCTTCTTATTTTTCATGCTTAATCAACTCAGTACTTAACTATTACAACACTTCTCATGATTGAAGTACCTCCATCTCTCATAGTAGTTTCAGTTTTGCGCGTACATGGTTAAATAATAGAAATATAATTATGAAAGTTGGTTGAACTTCGAGAGAGATCAAATCTGTCACAGGATTAGCTCGAATTCAATAGGCTCACACTATTAGAAGCCGTATTTTAAACACTTTATGTTAGCACAGCACGCCATCTCCTGTAATTACTTTCCCAGACTCCCATAAACCAGCTTCGACTCCTAAACTTCTACCTTATTAGATCCATTGATATTGACATTGATATAATTCCACTTAACACTCTCCAAGTGTCCACGAAAGTAGCAGTGGAGAGGAGAAGAGAAGGCAAATTTAAAGATGTTTGAGGCTTATAATGATCATATCAAGTTTCCTCTGAAAAATTTTTCCGTGTACAAGATTTTTCATAAGTTCGGATAAACACTTTAATAATCAAACGTTATTTTGGATGTAAAATGGAAGAGAACACAGATCAAAATTTTAATATCGTCAGGCTAAAATATTTCATATCTTGTATTCTTTCATTTTCTCTTTGACAACTCGATATGCTTTAAGCCCCTCCCTCCTCCTGTTACCTCAGTCACGAATTCATCTGAATTCTGCCACGTGTTCCACGAGTTCCTTTTGAGCAGCGCCTCTTCCGTTCTACAGTTTCTTCTCGAATTTTATCCGATTTACCTGCCGAAAGTTTGAAAGTGCCCAACAAATGGCAAAGTGTTGTTGATGCTGGCGCTGATTTGGTTGAAGAAAAAGGTTACTTTCATTGATTTCCATGCCTGATCCAAGTTACTTTATTAACGTGGATCTCACAGATAACTTCTCTCCATCGTTCGATCACAACTCCAGCCGTCCAGAAGTGGCTGCTCCAGAAATCACAAGCAAACACGAGACCACCGACGGTGTCTTTTATGAATTTTGCCGGTTCATTTGCCTTGTTCTTCGGTATCATAATGTGGTTCATGGCTCAAACTCTTGAATTTGTAGTTCTGCAGACCACTTATCACTCAGCATAGAATGAGGAGTCGTTCCATACGTCTGTTGAGGCTTTCGAATTACTTCTCCCATCTCTCCCTCCGCTCTTGCCTCCGACAGGGCCCTTTTGAAAGCTCTGATCGATAGTTTGATCATGGGTGACATTGGTTGCGCGGGGAGGGGCTGGAAGGCGGGGGTTGCGCACGGATGTAATCAATAGTTCTTTGCACTATTCTTCTAAGCCGCCATGAATAGAATTGTACCCCACTGTCCGACACCAGAGTTTCTGGGAAAGCGTGTCTCGTAAATATGCTGTCAAGGTCGATGATAGTCGCTGCAGTTTCTGTTAACGACATTAATATTATCTTGGTATAGTCTACCAATACTAGGTAGACAACGCCACTAATGGGAGCAGTAAAATCAACATGCACTAAGCTCCAGGGTGTCTTAGTGGAGAGTAGGGCGTGGACTTTTACGCGGAGGGCTTCTAGCAACACCATGGCACTTGAGACAATTGCTGAAAAGCAGTTCATTCTGTATTCATTTCCGACTAACAATGCTGAAGACGGCTCACCCAATGTGTTGGAATGCTCTTCCCAGATCCAACAATTGCTGACAGAGATTTCCAGTCCGTCAGATGGCTAAAGTGACGATTGCAGACAAATTTGTGGAACTTCTTCACCACATAGACGATGACAAGAGCTTCTTTCTCCATTCGTCCATAGTCCCTTGTTGCTGGTGTCGGCGAACGGGGTCACGAACAACAACCTTCTCTGAGCCATCTGGATAAACATGTGAGAAATATCCACAAAATAACAATAGAGAGGAGAAGAGAAGAGAAGACAATGTTTGAGATGTTCTAACCCTCATTAGCCACATCCAAGTGCCTCGGAAAATTGTGCAATGTACATTCGTCTTATTCGTCAATCTGAATAAGCAAGTTGAGAGATAAATGCTTCATTTCAATGATGAAGAGGAGGCGAACACAACACAAAATGTCAGTTTCCTCAAGGAAACATATGCAATAATTGGCATACTTCCAGTTCCTCATTGACGGGCATTAAGAACTCTTAATTACCACTCGTGTACTCCATCCGTAGCTTCAAACTTGCACCATATGAAAGGAGACTTTGTGGTAATAGAAGTCTTAATTCAAGAAAAGCGGAATATTTCCATCAAAGGTGTCAGATTATAGTTGAGTGCATGCGCAATTACGTCCCGATAATCTCCCTGAAGTACTCTCCCGTTTGCATTCTACCATGAATTGGCAAGACAAGGCGACTGAATTCATCCCTTCTGACTCTTTTATTGGACATTTCTTCACATCCACTTACCAACTGTCTGAATCGGAATACGCTCGCCTCTTTGGAATATGGAATATGGAATAAGGAATATAGAGGGGCAAATAGACGCAGTCTCATCATTACATCCCTATGCAATGTGTCGTCTTATCTGCACTCCAAATTGGGGAATCAGGTCTCAAAGTGATAGTACCGAATTTCGAAATCATCCAATGAACTCCACTTTCGGAGTTGAGTCAAAGTAATCTCTTGGCTCGGGACTATTCCCGATGACATGGTAAATGCACTCACTTAACTTACTCATTTTACTTACAAATGCAACTCAACAACATGTACACTTCCTCTCGTTTGATTGCTTCCACAATGCACGAGTGTGGGAGATATGAAGGTAACCAAGCGAGACACTGGAATTTTTAAAGCTATGAGACTCAGTTTGCGATTACGAGGCAATCAAGGTTGGGTAATTAGGATTCAGGGTCGCACAATTTGATCATGTGACGCATTAATGTCTTTGAACTTACTGAAAGTGCGAATTTACAATAGTTTGCAATAGTTGTACTTTTGTGCCTCCTCACTACCTGCCAGTGCAACCTGCAGTGCAATCTGCGTTATTTTGATGCAGGATTAAGTGGACTGAACCCTCAGCATTTCCCTTCACTTTATTCCTAACTTGGCTAATCCGATTTCGATCAAACCTGACAAATATGTGACCACACTCAAGAGTTGTGTTGAATACGATGGCTAATAGGATGGAGGAGACAAGAGGGAGAGGCAGTTGTGAAACTGCTTCAAGATCATTTATCAATTTAGATAACATAAGTTGTAGAAGCTAGAACATTCTTCACTGGATTTGCATCTGAATGTCAAGTTAAAATTGGTGACACCAACAGTCAACCTGCCAATGAGTCGGTATTGAGTGAAACAAGATATTGCCGATGTTCAAATTGTCGTGCTGAGTTTCTAGGGGAATCCAATTCGTTACCTGATCGATATCTCCCCCACGTCCTCCTCTCCCCTCACCTACGCTACCCTCATCTTCCCCTCCCCACTTCACCTTAACTTCCTTATCACTTTACCACCACCCAAACCTCTCTCAGCGTCTTTAATATGTTCCAACTGGCTTCGCCAACCCGCCTTCCACCCATCTACTCTACGATAGTCCTCTCTCTCTCTCTCTCACTACCTCTCTAACTCTCTTTCATACTGTTCTTTGGCAGCTCTCATTTCTCTATATCCGAGCCCAGACTTTATCCCACTTCAGCTCTTGTCCTTGACTTTACAGTTTGGGCTTCTCTAGTTGCTGCTTCCAATGACTCAAGCATCATCATCTCATAGCACATTCTAATGTTGGTGCTAAAGTAGCGCGACAACACGATGAGGGTGTCCAATATAATGCCATTTAACGTTGTATTAAAGACTATTACTGATTAAATTAAAATTATTCAACTTAAACTCTGCCAAATTTGAGAGTATCAAAGTGCAAATCGGTGTTAGTTTTCAATATGTCACCGTTCTGATTGCGATATTATTGCTCAAATTTTCAAATAGTTGCGAGGTTCCTTGTGCGACTCACATGAAGTGATTCTTTTCATGAATAATTGATGAAAATCTTCTTTAATTGTTTTCTGAAACCCTGTGCATTTTCAGATTCATCAATTTACCTTTTTCATATGATTTTAGCATTTTGAGAATAATTAAATTTAAATTAATTGACATATTTTATGGATATTTTCCTTCACACTGAACCTCCTATTCATTTATCACAAAGCTCATCAGGACTCCTCCTTTTTTCCCGTATTATCTTATCATTGGCAGTCTAGAGTTTGATTTCAGTGTTTTTTTAATTATTATCGATTTTGTGACACAGTCGACTAGTCATACTATGAGCTTAAATACGTTGAGCACTCAAAGATAGCGTAACTCTGCTTCATTTCAGAGGAGGGTGTTTTTAAAACTCTAACCGCAAAAGACTCCCGTGCTCAACGTAGGGTTCACTCGCGCATCTAGACCAGTACGCAACCAATTAGAAGCCAAGACTACCGGCAGAGGTGCGCACCAAAGCAATCTCTTCCAGGCTCTGCAAGTGCAACCGATTCACTCTGATCTCGGTTCTACTGTGATCACTCAAGCAGTTCTTATACCCTCTACCTTACCTACTGAACCTATCCCTCCACAATGACCGTCAAAATTGTAAGTCTTCACTAGGTAACATGCATCAGTCCTATTAAAAATTGAAGACACAGTGATTTCTTTATGTGGTTTTATTGTGTTTCCGATAGCTTATTACTCTAGTCAGAGTAATAAATTGTTCGTTGATAAAGTTCAGTGGAGGTTGCAGTGAAACTTGAAGGTTCTTTTAAAATTAATATAAATTAATATGAGGTGTATTAGTTTTGACCAGCGTGAGATAAACGGAGATCAGTCGTATACATGAAAAAATTTTCTATTTTCAACTTTTTAAAGGTCTACGATCCTGACAATAGCGCCGGACGCATTCCAAACACCGATGTCAATCGAAAAAGCCTTGTCAATGGCAAGGTTATCAATGTTAAAGTAGGAAGTCCAGATGACTACAGTGAGTAACGCTTTTGAAATGTCTTTATTTTAATTTCTTTGGCGGTGTCGATGTTTTCCTTGGAATTAGAAGTACATTTTGTCTTTGTTTATTTTCTATTCTAGTTAATTGTTTTTTTGTAAATGAAAGTAATATGAATTCTAAGTTAGAAAAACATAAGTTGACAGTACATGTTGTTAACTATCTGCTCATATGATTAATGAACTTCTAAAGTCGTGTGACTGACCAATCCAACAAAACGCTTCTTCTTGACCTGTTTTTTCTCTGAAGTCTGCCAGAATGTGATCAGTAAGAAACCATTAGTAGTTTAAAATGAAGAGAAAAGGACTCAGAAAGGTATTGCCCACTCGCTCTACCCCGGTTAAGCTACACCACCATACTGAAAAAGACAAAAACAAATCGAGTCCTCCACCACCCCTTGTCACTAGAGATGACTCTAAACCCGTTGAAGAGCCCCATTATCATTCTGGAAAGAACGGAGAGATCAGAAGCATATACGAGACTATGCGAAACAACCCTTTTGTTGTTCCGCAAGGTAAGCTATTCCTACTCTGTCTGTTAATTGTTAGTCTGTAATTCATCTGTATCTAATTTGCATTGCAGATCATTGACCTTTAATCAAAAGAGAGTTCTTTTTTTCATCTATAGAAAAAATCTTAAAGCCTCAACACACAAACAAACGTCTTAGTGCCAACCCAAATGTCCCGAAAACGCTGACTCCAAAGGGCTACACCAAGGTTGCTTTTCCTACCTACTTAAATGCATTTCAGCGCAGGGTGTAATGATGATGATGATCTGTCTTTCAGATGCAACTTATGATGAGCATTGCCAAGAAGAGGTATGATAACATAGTGAGAAAATTAAAGGGAACTGGCCAACTCTGGGAGGATCCTGACTTCCCATTGGATAAGGCTATCGGAAATGTCGAAAATTTGCCCAAATACGAATGGAAGAGACCTAAGGTGGGTTTAAGTGAGAGGACAATTCTACATCTGACAAATATATGGTAATTTGTGTGTTTTTTAGGAAATTGATCCTAGTGCCGACTTCATTGTCGGTGGATTCGACAGATCTGATGTTGCTCAAGGTCGTCTTGGTAAGTTACATTTTAATATTTTTTTAAAAGGATCATAATCCTGTAGCTATTTAATGAGATATAATCTCATATTCACTGAAATTACTTTTGAATAAAATGCATCAAACATGTTTGGCTCTTGAAGCTGAAGCCAACTTCAGTTTAATGCTCAATCGATTTCAGTAGCGGTATAAATTCACTTCGATTAGTCAAACATATGAATAATTTTGAGTCGGGTGGTGTTTATTTATTTTGAGAACTAAGTACTAAATTCAAATCGATGGTGCTATATTATCTATTGTACTATGTAATATAAATTACGGCGACCACCACAAGATGCTCTGCTGAAGGCGATCAAAGTTGTTCTTCTTGAAATATTTTGATCACAGCTGAAATTCCTGTAACGCTATGAGCGAAGGAGATCGAATATTAAAAATAATTTTTCTTTAAAGGTGACTGTTGGTTGCTGGCTGTCATCTCTACGATGGCCGATATTCCAGTCCTTTTCAACCACATTGTCCCAAAGGAACAGACAATGAAGGGCGAAAATTATGTCGGTGTCTTCAGATTCCGCTTTTGGCAATTTGGGCAGTGGATCGAAGTTCTGGTTGATGACAGAATTCCTGTGGTAGCTGGAACCAAACAAATGATCTTCATGCACTCTGATGAGTCCAATGAATTCTGGTCTGCTCTTATGGAGAAAGCCTATGCAAAGTAAGTTCTAAATCACTTAGTTTGCTTGATCTCAGAAAGAGTGATCTAATAGCCCGTCATGAAAATTCGAAACCGACGGTGCCGTCTAGAACTGACACTTCATATTCGTAAGTGAAGTATTCAAAGGACCAGATTATTAGGTAGAATGGGCTGAAGATCCACTTTAAAGCCGCTTGCTATCAATAAAACACAGGCGAACGGAAAAGGAGACATAATATATATCTATTTAATGGATTGAGTCGAAAGGCTGTGTTTAGAAGTTTTAATAGATTTTCTTCAAAGAAAGTAAGAAGAAGGGAGTATCTGTTCTAAAAAAGGCGTAGAAAAGCTTGTCGATTAGAGAGAAAGCCTTAAATATAATTAATTCCATTATGAAATCATTGAAATTCCCGTTTGTATAATCTTGATATAAATTTTAACTGACCTGAAAGCATTACTCAACATGGCCTCCACATTTTGGATAATCAGGAGTCAGGATTTCCAGATCTAATTCAGAAACAATGAACTCCGATGGATGGATGTTATTTCTGGCTCAGTTATGATCAAGTGATCAAATAACTATTGAATAGTCAACTAAGTACCAATAAATGAAATAATCATTTTGTGATGACTTTTCTGGATTCTCTGCTGATGGCACATCTTGGAAGTCTAAACTGCATTTTCCCATTTTAAGGGGCATTCAAAGGGGAAAGATTGCATAACAGAGTTGATCTGATATCACGACGTAAATTACAAAACATATTTCCGGAAGGAATGATTTAAGATTTTAGGTACCAACAAATTGATTAATTTTAGTGCCTATTTTATGAACCTATTAATAACTTTATACCAGACTGAACGGTTCCTATGCCAACTTGTCGGGTGGAACTCAAGGTGAGGCTATGGAAGATGTAACTGGAGGTCTAGTGGAATCCTTGAATCTGCCGAAGATCACCGGCAATGAATTCTACAAAGACTTGAAAAAATACATGCAACGTTGCTGTCTTATGGGATGCTCCATTACTGTAAGTACTCAAAATATTTCCATGAAAATGTGGCGGCAGTTGACCCGCTAACTTTCAGCTAGAAATACGAAGGGAGAAAACATTCCAAAGTGAATAATTTCAAGATTTAATCCGAATATTACTTATTTATTATATGTTTACAATAAAATTCTACTCTGTAGCTCTAAAATTCACGTGGTTTAACAAAAGGCCAAAACTGTTTGCTCGATGCCCTACTTTATGATATTTTCAGTAAATTCCAGAATACGTTCAGTGTGAAATGAAAGGTTCAATATACCTTGAAGAGTGACTCATCTGGATGCTACTACTCTATGATGGAATGGAAATAGGTCTTAACCGAAGATGACTAAAAGGCAATAAAAACTAGAAGTCTTGATTTACGTCACTATTTGAGAAGTAGCGGAGAGATAAATTTAACTCAACAGATATGGAGAATTGAGTTTCTTTTTTCTAATTCTTATTTGTAGTCGAAGGAGATCGAAGCGCATTTGAACAACGGTTTGATAGCCGGTCATGCTTACAGTGTCACTGGAGTCGACAGTGTAAGTTCACTTTCACTTAAAGACTTTATTTATGTAAATAAACCACGGAGGTGACGAGGATACAAAAGGATATGAAGAATTTTTCAGACAACACCAAAGGCTTTTGAAAAATATTATGATTATCTTATCTTCGCCTGTGTCATACATCTTGGCTGGAAGAAGTTGTGAATAAATTGATGTAGCGTGAACAACTTCTCAAATAGATCAGTTGACCAATAAGCTCCGATTAACGGGAATATGACTCACTACGTAGCCCTGGGGTTGAAAAATAAAGTTTGAACTTTAGAATATCAGGATATCAAGTAGTGAAGGATTCTTATGCTAAAATTCTTGACGCTCTGATTTAAATATCAACTTGTGTTTTATAGGTGAAACACAGAGGTGATCTTGTGCATCTAATCCGAGTTCGTAACCCCTGGGGCAACAACTATGAATGGCGTGGTGACTGGTCCGACAATTCGCCTCTATGGAGAGACGTAAGCGAGGCCGACAAAAAGCGTCTCAACCTCAAGTTCAGTGGTGACGGTGAATTCTGGTAAGATACATTTTTACAATGCAAAATAGGAGTTTAGATTTCTGATAAATCACGATGAACCTCCTTTTTGACCTTATTTATATCCGTTTATTAACAATGACATTATACAGTTGACTATACGAACAAGTTAATGCATAGCGAACCCTTCTTCGTAGAAGTTTGGCCATGGGATTTTCTAGAGGAAGTCGCTGAGCTTGCCCATGGCTCTACGGGAGTATGATCCTAAGATCAGTCTTCTAGCAGTTTTCAGAAGAGCTTTAAGTTTGTTGTTATCATGCACCCTTAGTACTACTGCGGAAAAGTCGTAATAGAGGATTAGCTTAAAGAAGACTTCAATAAACCCTGATTTTAATCTAACTGATAATTGTGGACATATTGAATATAGTAGAGTTATTCGAGCTCCAGTTTGACTCCATTGATGTCATGGGTCTTATCCGATTTCATTTGACATTGCGCGTTGTAATACTTCTTGAATAGGATGTCAGTTGATGACTTCCGGAAGTGCTTTACAAAACTGGAAGTCTGCCACTTGGGTCAAGAGTCTCTTGAAGATGATCAGACTGTCAATGGCAAGAAACGTCTCGAAGAAACTCTGTTCACTGGAGAATGGACGAAGAATGTCAACGCTGGCGGTTGTGCCAACTTTAAAGGTTAGTTACAATCATGTAAAATATCACCTAACCAACAGCTAAGTCTGTTAAATTACTACCATGCTAATTGTCGGTCCCTCCTAGATACATACTGGACAAATCCTCAGTTCAAAATCACTGCCACTGACACAGATCCCAGTGACGACGACGATAAGTGTACTCTCGTTGTTGGTTTGATGCAGAAGAACATGCGAAAGAAGGGGGCCTCCAAATTTCACACTATCGGTTTCTGTATCTACCAGGTAGATGTCTGCTCGATAGTCTACTTTCTCTTATATTAGTAGCTTTAATAAACGAAATCGGCTAATTTCCTTCCAGCTCCCTCAAAACAGTGAAGGTATTCTCAAGCGTGACTTCTTCATGTACAACCGTCCACTTGCCATTTCTGAGTTCACCAACACTCGTGAGGTCACGATCAAGCTGAAGGTTCTTCCTGGTTCTTACCTCATTGTTCCCAGCACCTTTAATCCTAATGAGGAGGGTCAATTTATCATTCGCTGCTTCACCGAAACTCTCATCCAGGAAGCGTTAGTTATAATTTGCTAAGAGTAAACAAAAATTCACTATTTATTATATTAATTTTATTGTCATCATTTCTCCATTCAAGTGAATGCGATGACAAAAACAGTTTCAAGGGATTATCGGAGGTAAGTTACTGGTGAAAATGATACAGCATCTACGCAAAAGCACATTTTATCGTCTTGTTTCAATAATTTTATCATTTTTATTACTCAGGAAGCACTGAAAGACATCAAAGAGGCCGAGGAGACTAAGGCAGGTTTCTGATTATTTCCTTCCATCTCATATTATTTCAAGGTTGAACCTCACTTTCCTTAAGTATTTTGTTTAATTAATTTAGAACGAGGACGACTATGTTGATAAATTGTTCAATTCCGCTATGGATCCGCACACAAAATCAATAAATGCAGAACAACTCCGCGACATCTTGAATAAGTCATCAATGAGAAGTAAGAAAATCGATAAAATATTATGATATATTATAATTATATATAAATATATATTACTTATATTACATGTTGTATATTTGAAAATTAGTCAGTTCACTTTGTTCATTTTTTAGAAGTCTGCACCGATGCCGAAGGCTTCTCCCTGGAAGATAGTCGTAGTATGTTGGCCTCTATGGATGTAAGTTCTATTTTATTTTAAAAAATTAAAAACCAAATATTCGCCAAAATCTATTAATTTCTTGTCAGTTAAATAATTAATCCGTAATTTGTAATTTTGTGACTTATTTTCAAAGAACAACTTGACGGGCAAAATGGAGTACGATGAATTCAAGACACTCTGGGAGAATTGTCAGCTCTGGAGAGTAAGTTTAATACTTTAATTGTTAATAAGAAATAGCAAAACCTTTGTGAGTCAACCACTTTTTTAACAGGATGTGTTCAACAGTCGTGATAAGGATAAAAGCAAGACTCTTAATGTAACGGAACTTCGTGAAGCTTTAATCAGTGCTGGTACGTTCATCTTGCATTTAGTAACTTCATTTTTAATTAAATAAATATACTCACCGGTTATTGTGTTAAGATAGAAACTAAAATGCCTTCCCCCCGTTGCTAAGGCTGTTCCTAAGGCTGACCTAGAAGAAGTAGACCTAATGTAACTTGGCGACCAGGTCCTTATTCAGAAAATACCAAAGCTTTTATAGGAAAATGCATGAAGGGAGGGAATGGCCATCTGTTCGATCGACAGCATAGCAATGGCGGGTACGAAAAACCAGTATCAGAAAACTCCGTGCCAAATGGAAGAGATCCGCTCCTTGAAAACTTCAGTTAAAATAACATGCTACTTCACAATCTGATTCCTGTTGCAAGATAATGCATTTCACATGATCTTCCTTACTCTCTTTCATTTTGTTAGGTTTCCACCTTTCTGGTCTGGTGTTCACAGTGGTAGTGCAGCGCTTCGTCACCCAAAAAGTCAACGCCGTGACATTCGAAGATTGGATTCTCTGCTGCGTCCGTCTGAAGAATAGCTTCGACAACATGAAGGCTCAATTCAAGACCAACGACGGAAACCTAATGTTCACTGCTGATGATGTGGGTTTTAATAATAATCATTTTTCTTCATTTAAACAAAACTATTTGACCTTAACTGATTTGTTCTTTCTTTTAGTTCCTTCGACTAACCATCAACCAGTAGATTGACAAGGGCATCAACACTCAGATAAATCATACGAAAATATTTCGACTTTCCAGCTCTTTTCTCTTAAGATTTTACAACTTCTTCTATCTTGCACCCTTTTTCGTTGCATTAAATTATCATTGACTTGATTCCAGTCTGCTCTTATTTGCGTCGAGCACTGATTGCAGTGCGCTGTGGTTATGTGTGCAGGAAAACTAATCTTTCTAGTGCGTATTGTCGCTGGGGTTTTTATTATCAGCTCTTGTCGTTTGAGTCTGCAAAATTCCTTAAGAGTGGGTGCGACGCAGAACTCTAGTGGCACATTCACGATTTAATTGGTGTGAGATGAAGAATTTATGAAGTTTAGAAGCAAATTATGACATCAATATCGGATATGATTTATGCATGTGCGTTCAACTATGCAAAATTGAGACTGAGTTCTTCTATCATTGGCAAAACACAGGAAATACATAAAAATAACACCCTTGTATTGTTAATAATACAATAGTGAATTCAGTTTCGAGCCATTTTAAATCAGAATCAGGATTAATGGCACTGGTCAGCGTAATATAAAGTTCTAATCCCTGGAAATTCTGATCGTCCGGTGCGGTTGCATTAAACCGTCTTCGTCCATCCACATAATTAAAGGGAGTTATCTTATTCGAAAGTTTTCCCAAAGTTGACAATATACTCCGCTATTTGGCTGCGTTTTAGATGAAAAAGAAATAACCGTCGGGTTCTTATTCAGAATCAAGGCTTTCAACTGAACATCTTCAGCTCACAGGAATTCTGATGCAAATGATAAGGCAAAATTCAACTCAGGTGGAAATTTAAGGCTTAAATACATGCATACATGCATACATACAGATTGCTAATACAAAGCTGGCAGAAAATCGAGTGACTGAGTTAATTTATGATACCGTCAGGTGAATCATCCATACGAGCTAATCCTGTGCCAGACCGAATTGACATATTGAAATATTTCCATAACGGCTATATTTTACAAAGGCTTGTGTCATTGCAAATAGAAATACTCACCATAATCTCAACCGAAATTCAACCAATTTTTCATAATAATGCTTTCATCATTCAATCATGCATGCGCAAATATGAAATTAAAACGAGGGAAGGAATTTCTTAAGTCATAATGATTAAGCAAAGAATAGAATTTAGCCCAGTTTAAGTCGAATAATTTTAATTTATTCAGTAATAGTCTTTAATACAACGTTAAATGGCATTGTATTGGACACCCTCATCGTGTTGTCGCGCTACTTTAGCACCAACATTAGAATGTGCTATGAGATGATGATGCTTGAGTCATTGGAAGCAGCAACTAGAGAAGCCCAAACTGTAAAGTCAAGGACAAGAGCTGAAGTGGGATAAAGTCTGGGCTCGGATATAGAGAAATGAGAGCTGCCAAAGAACAGTATGAAAGAGAGTTAGAGAGGTAGTGAGAGAGAGAGAGAGAGGACTATCGTAGAGTAGATGGGTGGAAGGCGGGTTGGCGAAGCCAGTTGGAACATATTAAAGACGCTGAGAGAGGTTTGGGTGGTGGTAAAGTGATAAGGAAGTTAAGGTGAAGTGGGGAGGGGAAGATGAGGGTAGCGTAGGTGAGGGGAGAGGAGGACGTGGGGGAGATATCGATCAGGTAACGAATTGGATTCCCCTAGAAACTCAGCACGACAATTTGAACATCGGCAATATCTTGTTTCACTCAATACCGACTCATTGGCAGGTTGACTGTTGGTGTCACCAATTTTAACTTGACATTCAGATGCAAATCCAGTGAAGAATGTTCTAGCTTCTACAACTTATGTTATCTAAATTGATAAATGATCTTGAAGCAGTTTCACAACTGCCTCTCCCTCTTGTCTCCTCCATCCTATTAGCCATCGTATTCAACACAACTCTTGAGTGTGGTCACATATTTGTCAGGTTTGATCGAAATCGGATTAGCCAAGTTAGGAATAAAGTGAAGGGAAATGCTGAGGGTTCAGTCCACTTAATCCTGCATCAAAATAACGCAGATTGCACTGCAGGTTGCACTGGCAGGTAGTGAGGAGGCACAAAAGTACAACTATTGCAAACTATTGTAAATTCGCACTTTCAGTAAGTTCAAAGACATTAATGCGTCACATGATCAAATTGTGCGACCCTGAATCCTAATTACCCAACCTTGATTGCCTCGTAATCGCAAACTGAGTCTCATAGCTTTAAAAATTCCAGTGTCTCGCTTGGTTACCTTCATATCTCCCACACTCGTGCATTGTGGAAGCAATCAAACGAGAGGAAGTGTACATGTTGTTGAGTTGCATTTGTAAGTAAAATGAGTAAGTTAAGTGAGTGCATTTACCATGTCATCGGGAATAGTCCCGAGCCAAGAGATTACTTTGACTCAACTCCGAAAGTGGAGTTCATTGGATGATTTCGAAATTCGGTACTATCACTTTGAGACCTGATTCCCCAATTTGGAGTGCAGATAAGACGACACATTGCATAGGGATGTAATGATGAGACTGCGTCTATTTGCCCCTCTATATTCCTTATTCCATATTCCATATTCCAAAGAGGCGAGCGTATTCCGATTCAGACAGTTGGTAAGTGGATGTGAAGAAATGTCCAATAAAAGAGTCAGAAGGGATGAATTCAGTCGCCTTGTCTTGCCAATTCATGGTAGAATGCAAACGGGAGAGTACTTCAGGGAGATTATCGGGACGTAATTGCGCATGCACTCAACTATAATCTGACACCTTTGATGGAAATATTCCGCTTTTCTTGAATTAAGACTTCTATTACCACAAAGTCTCCTTTCATATGGTGCAAGTTTGAAGCTACGGATGGAGTACACGAGTGGTAATTAAGAGTTCTTAATGCCCGTCAATGAGGAACTGGAAGTATGCCAATTATTGCATATGTTTCCTTGAGGAAACTGACATTTTGTGTTGTGTTCGCCTCCTCTTCATCATTGAAATGAAGCATTTATCTCTCAACTTGCTTATTCAGATTGACGAATAAGACGAATGTACATTGCACAATTTTCCGAGGCACTTGGATGTGGCTAATGAGGGTTAGAACATCTCAAACATTGTCTTCTCTTCTCTTCTCCTCTCTATTGTTATTTTGTGGATATTTCTCACATGTTTATCCAGATGGCTCAGAGAAGGTTGTTGTTCGTGACCCCGTTCGCCGACACCAGCAACAAGGGACTATGGACGAATGGAGAAAGAAGCTCTTGTCATCGTCTATGTGGTGAAGAAGTTCCACAAATTTGTCTGCAATCGTCACTTTAGCCATCTGACGGACTGGAAATCCCTGTCAGCAATTGTTGGATCTGGGAAGGGCATTCCAACACATTGGGTGAGCCGTCTTCAGCGTTGGGCAATGATTTTGGGAGGAAATGATTTCGAATGTGGGAAATGTGAGAAGACAACTGAGTTTGGACAAGCTGACAGATTATCGCACTTAATTGCGAATCAGCAAACACCTAAGGAAGAAACCATAATCGGCGGCAGATCTCTGGAAAATGATGCAGACTGCATTCCTTATCATTCTATGGGGAGCATTAGTGTGATGGCGGCGGAAATGAAGCTTGTTTCTGTGGAAGGTTGGGTCATCAGAAATGCTCTGCAAGTAGTGGAAACGAAATGGCAATCCTCATCGTTAAGAGGAGGCATCTTGGATCCATCCCACAGTGGTAAGGCATTGATTATTGTCGACTCCTGTTTGATGTTGAATGAGAGATTTGTCATATCGGATGGTGCTCTGCAATAATTTCACTTTAGTCATCCGAGGAGGATTAAATCATATGAAGCGCTAGCCCGCGGATACACATGCCGTCTTCAGCATTGTTAGTCGGGAATGAATACAGAATGAGCTGCTTGTCAGCGATTGTCTCAAGTGCCATGGTGTTGCTAGAAGCCCTAAACGTGCATCCATGTACATTTGTCTTCTCTTCTCCTCTCCACTGCGACCTTCGTGGACAATTGGAGAGTGTTAAGTGGAATTATATCAATGTCAATATCAATGGATCTAATAATGTAGAAGTTCAGAAGTCGAAGCTGGTTTATGGGAGTCTGGGAAAGTAATTACAGGAGATGGCGTGCTGTGCTAACATAAAGTGTTTAAAATACGGCTTCTAATAGTGTGAGCCTATTGAATTCGAGCTAATCCTGTGACAGATTTGATCTCTCTCGAAGTTCAACCAACTTTCATAATTATATTTCTATTATTTAACCATGTACGCGCAAAACTGAAACTACTATGAGAGATGGAGGTACTTCAATCATGAGAAGTGTTGTAATAGTTAAGTACTGAGTTGATTAAGCATGAAAAATAAGAAGGTGCGATCAAGGAGGAAGAGAGTGAAAAGTCAACACTTCACGCCATTGTATTATCTGGTAAGATCGGGGCAGTATCGAGTGAACATCTCCAGATTAGTTAGTTTGTCAAATTTCCTAATGGAATTGACACAATCCATTAAACGGACTTTTAAAGCTACTGGTGAAAAACAATACACTTCATTAAAACACATCATATGACGTACTGTACTTAAAATGCCTGAACTACTGTAAATGGAGTACGTGAAGGAGGAAATATAAATATTTAGAATTAATTATATGTACTTCCCACTATTATTGAGAACTTGGCTAACCCTTGAGTTGTTTGTGCAAATTAATTTGATTTACGCTATTCTGAACATTGCTCGATTTGGATTGTAACAAGTCTTCACTCTAACAACGAGAACTAGCCCTGTTCCTTCTTCTCCTGTTGGGATACCAGGTCGTGGTTCGTGGAACAGACACTCTTCGATCGCATGTGAGAGTGCTCACTTCGTCCTTAAAATAGTTTTGCCACGAACATGGGACACCCCACACCCCACACCCCACACCCCACACACCACACACCACACACCACACACCACACACCACAGGCTCGACTTCATCTCGTTGAAAATCCTTTTGTAAACCAAAGTAGTTGGCAATTCCGTGATTTTGTTTTCACCGAGACATCCCTTGATTCACATTGAGATCCTTCCTATTCTTTCCAATGTTCTAAATAATAATTGCAGTTTTCATGAAATACATATGGAGTTGTTCTAGACAGATAAATCTAGTGACGGTGGTGAAAGATTGCCCTGAAGAGAAATAACAAATCGGTAAGTGGCAAATAAGAAATGATATTTGAAGAAGTTCTGGCAAGCACGGTAATGGTGGTTGTCATGTGACTGGCAATTGACGACTTGAAGCTATGTGAGCAATTATGTGAAGAGTGTCGTTGTAAAAGTGTTTCTGTTTGGCTAACTGCATAACAGGCTGGGTAGATGTCACTGTAGTAAGTTCTCGGTTCTAATCTTCGAGGAACCTTCTCAAGATTGCACAATTGCGACTAATGCCTCAGTGGTGTTATTCGCATATGTTCAGATAAGAAGGACCAGTTGTAATAGATGTGAACTTTCCTAATTCAATCAAACTGAAATGCATTATTTGTCAGATATTTGCCACTTCTGAGTCAATGTGTCTTTTATTTCGCCATGGCTACTTTCAACAGTGAAGTACCGTCTTTAGCAAACATAGAGAGTTCGCTTCTCGGATTATACTATGAGGAGAGGGACATCGGTGGATGACCAATGAAATATTGTAATGCCTGCGGTTGACTCCAACCTAGCAGAAGAAGAGAGAGAGATGAGTTGGTGTGGCAGCAGGTTGTTGCTGCGAATAGGAATTAGTTATTCCTACTGCTAACTGGGATCCACGGGACATTAAGCTGTTAAGTGAAATCCATGGAGGGCCACAGATTGCTAAGAGAGATGGTTAGATATCAGTGCCATTTTTTCTGGTGATTTGAAATATTAGAATAGACTTAATTAGTGTTTGGTGATTTCAATTGCCAGTGCATAGAGACTGTTGAATCAGAAGACCTAAAATTCAACTACTCACGCAGCCAGAATACGGCTGTTCAGTTCAGACCATATTCTAGAGTTGCCTTATTCGAGAATGTGCATTTAGAATGCAGACGGCATTAAGAAGATAATGGAGTTGAGGTTTGCAAAGTTTCAGATTGAATGGAATTTACATTCGGTTTATCGATTTTAAGTCGAGGATGTTCACCTTCAATCGACTGGAGGAGACGAATGAAGAGCGACCGATGATTTTAAACCCTTTAACATCAACATATTATAGCATTATATTCTACGTAAATATAGTGTCACTTTATTGCGCAATATGCAGTAATCCATTAAGATTTCCAGAAAATGGACTGTGAGCTTTTGACTTACTTCTAAGCAACCTGTGTGTGAAAAGCGTGTACTATTTATTTATATTGGAAACCAGACCGATTATAAACAAAAGTGCAGAAATTACAAGGTGAAATAACTGCGATCGCAAAGTCCCACAACTGCTAAGAGGACGTTTTGGCACATAAAAAGCCGTAGAAACGCACTTCAAAACGTCTTAACGGGATGTTTTCTGCTCAATTATTCTCGAATTGAGCGCTTAAGTGTCAAAAGATGAAGTGCTGCACTTTACATTCTTAATCGAGAATAAATAGACGAACAGTATTTCCACTTTATAAGGAAACAATATTTCCTCGGGAAAGTCTGAGAGTCGGTTACGGCACCCTACAGAGAAGAGCAGATCACAACAATCCCTCGGATGAATTTTATTTTCTCGTGACTGCTTGCCGATGAAGAAACCTGTGAAATCTGCATTGAGCATGTGGAATGCTGAGAACTTATGTAAAATTTTATTATTATTATTATTATTATTTAAAGGATTTTATTCATATATTTATTTAGAGTTATTTGCGTTTATTTGTCTTTTAGCCTTTGATGCTCAATTGAAGGTGATTTCTTTGGAGTGCGGCTAGAGTGATAAAAAATTCCAACGAATTGCAAAATTCATTCGCATTATTCTCCCAATTTCATTATTAATTAAATATTAACTAAAAATAAAATTTGAAATATGAATGTTTGTGCGAATTCATGAGGTATAAGTCGATGGTTGCAGATTTCCCAAAGTAAGTGGAGAACAAGCGATTTCAACTGCAATATGTTGAAGCCATGTGGTGTACGTTTTTCCTTCTTTTTGTTCATCCTTTCCACCTAAGTTTCGAAGTTCTTTTCCGAAGTGATTTCTGTAAGGAAAATCTCCGCAAAAGCGCATTTAGATGCATAGTTATCTCTGTGATGAACATCCACTGTTCCAACGATTTTCCTACCTGTTCTACATCCTGGATAGTTGGACAATACTTCTAACATTTATAATTCTTTCTGATTCCAGAGGGTAAGTCTTTTGAAGTTATCCAGATTCTGTTGGAAAACTGAAAGTAGTTCTAAAAGAAAAAATCTAGTCTCGAGCGTTCGCCCAATGTGTTCACTTACAATTCTTCCACCACTTCGCGGACACTAGCTGAAGAAGCATGCTCCCACTATCTTCCACTCTTTTAAGTACCACCTTCAAGCCTATAATAATAAACCAGGCAAAATTGATGGTAATTATTAGTGCATTCGTCAAAATGCTTAACAATAGATTTGGTAAAAGCTCAACGCGGTACAATACACAATCTAAAGTTTTCGCATGATTTCACCCATTCCGTAAATTCGTGTTGTTCCGCTAGACAATTTTGTTCCGTGATGCTGTCTGAAACATTCTCGCCATATCACTAACTCTTGTGAGGATCCATGAATATGATTTTTCGCCACACTAGGTTGTATCAAAATCAGTGTGCACCATCACAAACATCTCTCTCGGTGAGCGACCGTATCTCCCGAATCAAAACTGAAATCAACGGAGATTTATCTAGATAAATGTGACCTCTACCCTCCTTGGAATTTGAAACTTCGGAGATCCATTGCAATCGTCGGCTCGGTCATTACTCCGGACGTTTCAGAAGACCTAGGAAAAGATACAAGCTGGATCCAGAAAGACTGTATTGCAGAAAAATCAGATAATAACGACTTATTTTATTGCATACTCAATTCTAAATATATCAGTAGATTTGATTAATTTGACCATAACTTAAATTTTAATCATTGGCACTGTTGATTCGAGATAAAATCGGGAGCCCATCTTAGCTCACTTCATCCAAATTGAGGATCAATTCAAACGAGCAATATATTCCTAACTTCGGTGACTTCTCGATTTGAAATTGTTCAGAGATCTTGCAACCTTTGGGAAAATAACGTTAAGGATGTCCTTCATACGAGGCTGTGTCCCAACGCAGAGATTTTAAAAGCATGGAAATTATGGCAATAAAAAGCGGACCGCTTCATTTGTCTGACTTTACAGATGTTTCTGATGTTTGACATTGTTGTCTTTTACTTTGTCATGGGAATTAATATTCGTAAATGAATACAGCGAGGAATCGAATTTATTCGAGTTCTTCAGAGATGGACGGATGTATGTATCGCTAATTGGGTTCCTGAGTTAGTCATTCACTCATTTCACTCTTTATTGTGGTTTCTTTGAATACATTTTGGTCTAATCAACCCTCGGCGTTCTGCTCCACAATTATTGTAAGCTCTTGCTCAAAGCACTACTATTTGGCGACTTTTATTGCTGTTGTAACTTGGTTGCTGTAAAGATTTAGTTGCTATCCCAACTCCGACAACTGCATCCTAAAACTAGTTTCCTACAAGAAATTAAACCTTTGACATCATTAAAATTTCCCTTTCAAATTTGCAGTAAAATAATTCTTCTTCATAATAATGTGATAAATCATATTTTATTCAACAATTTTTATTTCTTAGACATTCAACTGGCTCCCAAATAGAGTAGTTTCTAAAATCTGGATTTGTGAATTATGCAACGATGCCTAATGATGTCTATGGAACTTCCCATTTAGTCACCTAGTCATTCAGTCCATTTAAAAATCATCTCGCCACATAATGAAATCCCAGTTTATAATAGCCGATGGAAGAGAATTGTATCTCCACTAATCCGCTCCTTTAAATGTCGCCTGTTTCTCACAACCTCATTTTCTCTCCATCAGTACCTGCTCTCCCCTCCTCTACGCAAATCCTCCTTTTACTCTCTCCTTCTTTGTCCTTTTCCATCTCCACTTTTCCAATATACAAATTTGTGCTGGCCAACTCTTTGTCTTCTCATCTTGTTAGCCATTGGGAACATCATTATTTTTTTGAGGGGGTATCTAACCTACTTCGGTGGAGCTCATAAGAACCTTTACTGCCGGGACTAAGGCTACTCTACCTTATTAAATCCCACTTTAAAGGACTGAGATTCTCAGGATCTCTCTGCCGTAAGTATATTAGACGGCTCAGTAAGGAAATGGAGATTATCAAGAACACACGTTTGTGGGCAAAGCATACATTCCAACTCAAATATAAAAATGATGGGCAGTAGCGTCAAATGAAGAGGTATTAAATTTTGTACTTAGAAACTTCCAGACCAAATATTTCCGGAAAAATTAACGAAATTTTACCTTTAAATACCACTGAACAGAGCCCGTTAACAAATTTTAAATCGAGATAGCACATCAAATTTTGAAATTAAAATATAAATAGTACTACTTAAATATTTCAGTAACACGATAATTTAAAATCAAACAATATTGAAACTTGCTCTCTGACACGTATTACCGATTGCGTGACATTCTATGCGCATTGAGTCTGTCCATATTTGACTACTCTTCATTGAGAAGCTATCTTATGCAGTCAATTTTCTATGTCACAAGGTAGTAAATAACTCAAATTCTCACTTGATCTACTACGTGACTGGAAAAATGGTCGATGGCAATCGAATATGGTGTGGCATGCTGGAGGTCGTTGTAGGATTTGATGAAATGTTGGAATTGTAATGAGAAAGCGGAAAAATTTACTTTTTAAAATCATCGGTTTAAGATTATCGTGGAATGATCATTTTTCATCTTTAAGTTTGCGCATTGAAGTAATTGAAGTAATACTGACTGTTGACAGATGAAGCCCTTTCTAGAAAATCGGAATTTCTACCGAAGAATTATTTCAGATTATGTTGCTGATACTCTTCCGTAATTCATATTAATTTTCAGCAAAAACAGTAGGCTCGATCTTTCTTCGAAGCCCACGGAAGCTGTTGAAGGGTGGAAGAAGTTATCTGCTAAATCCACTTCTATCTCCCTCACATATGGGTAAGCTTGCATTACCAGTTGCATTCGTTATTGCATTTTTAAGTAGCATTTTCAATTAATTACTCAGATCAAGGAACGATAAGTTTGACTTTTACTCTTGGTGGGATATCTGCAAGCGCCAAATGGGGAAAAGTAGTTGCGAATTGTATATCGATGTCAGACAATAGATGGTTTGCAGTAATATAAGCTTTAAATCATTTTTGCATAACTTATAGGGCCTCTAGCCTTGTGATCTAGCGTTCACAAATATCTGGGAGTGATCAATGGTCTTTCTGAAAAGATATTCTGAAAATTTTTAAATTTTCCTTGTGACACCCTCATAACTTTATTTTCTTTCTTACGGGAAGATCCTGTGAGCAAACTGTCATCTGCTTATCAGGAGAGGCACCGCATTGCGCAAGTGCGGCTATTTGGATCAAATGCAAACGGATTTTAAACCGAAACTGGTGGCATTTATGTCAGATTGCACATATTTTTATAGACCCTTCCATTGAAGACCACAGTTTCACAAGACACTTGGCATATAAAGCAAGTTTCAGAGTTCGTAACACAAATACTTCTGTCGCAGTGGTTGGAAAAGTGTTGTCGACATTTTCCAACGCTCTAAGTCTTCACAGCAAGTTACAGTAGAAGACAAAATGGAGTTGAACAAGTGTTGGTGCTCACTTTTACCTTAAATGCCGAAAATTTTGAATTAAATAATTGGCCTTACAAAAGAAAATGCTATTCCATTAACCAAAAAAATGAGTGGAGTATTATCAATTAATTTAAAATTCGAATTTAAGATGGGGGAATGATGAAAGACTTACTTACTTGATTGAGGCTTTGAATACCAAAAGTCAACAAATTGTGAAGCCCAAATTTTCTAGCACCCAGTGAACAAATAGAGAGGATTATACAAAATTTGACAGCAGATTAATAGTGACGTTTAAGGGGACTTTAGTAGAGCTCCAGAACAATTCCAGTCTCTAATCACGCTGCATGTAGAACAAGTCATCTAAGCAAAATATGAAATCGGGCAACATTCCTAAATTATTCCATTAACATCTGACCATTCTATGCGCAATAAAGGGGTGGAGCCAGGAACATGGAAAGCGACTGTCTGAAGTTTCATGAACGTTCTCCATTACCCATTTCGCATTATTTCCCCGATTTGCATTAACTTATTCTCTCCGGGCAGGAATATGCATTTAGAGGACATTTCCTAACATCTGGCGACCCCTTCAAATGCATTTTTCAATAATTATATTCAATAAATATTAAATTTAATTTCAACTTTTGCAATATCCAAATTTCGTATCGTCCCAGTAACATCTCTTTAGCGTGTGTATATGCGATGCCACCTACCACCACTAGTATCATTAACTGGATTTCAGACGTAGACATCCTTTCGGAATAATCAATATGTGTGCTCTAAAGCTGACCTCACACTTCCCCTCTCCCTCTCCCTCTCTGACCCTGGTTAACTTAATAAAGGACAATTCCGGACAAAGCCAATGTCACAGAGGACATTCCTCAAATTAGGCACTTCTAGTTTCATCAATAAGTTCAATTGGTGGATTCGTAACTCCACACCATTTGCAAAC
>CAADRB010000059.1:237673-260386 GCA_900708905.1 Hymenolepis diminuta | reverse complement strand
GTTTGCAAATGGTGTGGAGTTACGAATCCACCAATTGAACTTATTGATGAAACTGGAAGTGCCTAATTTGAGGAATGTCCTCTGTGACATTGGCTTTGTCCGGAATTGTCCTTTATTAAGTTAACCAGGGTCAGAGAGGGAGAGGGAGAGGGGAAGTGTGAGGTCAGCTTTAGAGCACACATATTGATTATTCCGAAAGGATGTCTACGTCTGAAATCCAGTTAATGATACTAGTGGTGGTAGGTGGCATCGCATATACACACGCTAAAGAGATGTTACTGGGACGATACGAAATTTGGATATTGCAAAAGTTGAAATTAAATTTAATATTTATTGAATATAATTATTGAAAAATGCATTTGAAGGGGTCGCCAGATGTTAGGAAATGTCCTCTAAATGCATATTCCTGCACGGACATCATTTCCTATCCTCGGGGTATCTGCTCCAACTGTTGAAATTTATGTTGCGCCGGACTATATACCGCCTTTGGAGACTTTCAACCTGCATTTCATTCAAGCAACTATCCATTTTTATGGAAAATTGTAGAGCAATTAACTTTTGTTCTCTGAAAATCTTCGCGCTATGCGTGAACATTTTGTCACTAATAAATGAATTTATTGGTTAATTTTGCCGTCTTTTGTGACACTTCCAAACTGGAAAAGGTATAATTGTCCTATAGAACTGTTGTAATCTCCTCTTCTCTGTAGGATACCGTAACGGACTCTTAGATTCCCTAAGACATTGCACCAATTACAAACACGACCCGACAACACCACAATACACAATGACTCAAATCACTACATCACCACAAGACGCACGTTCTCGTTTCGATAGGTCGATTTATATCATGCGCCATTTGTAACCATTATGTAGATAAATTCGTTCCAACAAAAGGGAGAAAATAAGCAAAAATTAAAAGGTGGAAAATAAAGAATCTTACCTAGAAGTACTTTGGGAGAAATATTATCATCTCATGTGTAACACGCCTGTTTGTGGATTTAAGCACTTGTCCGTCTTTGTCGTGGGATCGGCCGGAAGACGAAGGAAATGCCATGGAGTCCTGGTAGTGCATGGGGGCTATTATCCTGATCGTTTCGTCCGCGTCGTTGCACTATGTCGGATATTCGAGGCTGCTCGGGAGTTAGAGAGCTGTAAGATAGAAGACACAAGAATTTAATAGCATCAAGACCATTTAAAGAGTGATATCTTTGACAATTCCCCAACTCGGACCCTCCTGGTCTGAATGATTGCAAAATTAAGTGTCTTTACCAATCTTCATGTCGTACATATCACCGACATGCCGCTTGGTGACTGTGACAGCTGTCCATTGGTGATTTAAATTATGGTTGAGGGCATACACAAGATCGCCTACACTATATACCCGCATTGGGTCACACTTTGTCGAAACACAAAGTTGATTTGATAGCCACATCTCTTCAAATGCTTTCTTCAAAGGTTCACCTCTAAATTCTGCTACAGGGGCTGCCTGTTCCAACACGACGAGAGATCTCCTCAGCTAAATAATCGATCGATCTTAGCAAAGCTTGACAAAATGTAGAATCCAACTGAGTGCTTGTGACCGTGACGGGCATTTCTGGTACACCATGAGTTCATGGAAAATAGAGATAGCTGGTCCGCTTGTGGTAGGTGAGAGTAGATTAACATCGGACACTTTCGAATGTAAATTTTTCACCGTAGTCCATGTCGTACCTTTAGTGTGTCCGGAGTGGTAAGTTAGAGGTGAGTCCTGGGAGAATCTGATTTCGGCGATTGAATATAAATAGAGGGATGAGAGATTTTGTCAACATGTAGACGCTGCATCCTCTCACAAGATTTCCCGCATTCGTAGGTTCGAAGGTATATGTCTGAACCTTGTTTTGTTTTCTTCGTGAGAACTGAATATGGTTGAGCTCACCTATCCAATCTAGGCACATTAGGTTATTATTTCAGTCTGTAACGTGGCACTTATTGAAGATCGTCTTCTTCGGGAATGTAGCTTCGCATCTCATCGATATGTAGAGTCGCACAGCATTAGATATCAGGACCAGAGTCGATCATAACTCTGTCTCGTGTGAGTTAATGCTCTCTTGTTTTGCCTCGTTGAACTGTTCGTAGAAGATCCTTGGTAGAAGTCTTATTTGTGGCCATTGTAAATGCATTTCTGGCAACGACGTCTTCGGCAGGGGAGTCTCGATGATAACGATTTTCTCCACAAAATCGGCATCTTAGGAGTGACTGCTTCTGATATCCGTCGGATAATTATCCGATGGAGAGTGGGTCCTCCTGGTCGATGGATGATATGTCATTTTCGAGTTGAACACTTGCTGTTAACGGTCCTGTAGCAGATTCGGGTCTGTGACGAGACTTCTTGATATCGGGTTTCTTATTAAAGAGGGACAGAGGTTTGAGTCGAACCACACCATGGTAAGGAGATCGAAGACCAAGAATGAAAATGAGACCTCTGAATTAGTTTTCTTCGAGAGAACCAAATCGGAAACTAGTGCAAAGTCAGTTAACGATACCCATATGATAGCAAACATTCTCATCTCCACTTATGGTCAAATTGAAGAGAGAATTGCTGTCATCAGCGACCGAACCTAACTTACCAAACATCTTTTCATAAGTTAGATCGGCAGGATCCATCGGTTGAAAGTAGGACGAGCATAGCTAATTGTCGCTTCTGTTAAGTTCACGAAGCAGCATGGTAATTCGAGTGGCGTGGGGGAGATCTGCCATGTCGTTCTTATTAATATCAGGACAATGAGTATACCATGTTGCAAAATTTTCCCCCGTAAGAGGATTACGACTCTTAGATTCCCTAAGACATTGCACCAGTTACAAACACGACCCGACGGCACCTCAATACAAAACGACTCAAACCACTATTTCAATACAAGACGCACTTTTTCATTTCGATAGGCCGATTTATGTTCTGCGCCATTTACAACCGTAATGTAAATAAATCCGTTTGAATAAGCAAAAATTAAAAGGTGGAAAATAAGGAATCTGACAAAGAAGAATTACTTTGGGAGAAATATTATTTTCTTATTATATAACAGGCACATTATTACATTTTAGCAGATTTTTAATTGAAATCGGATTTGATTTTTCAATCAACTGACATCAAAGTTCAGTTGGCCACATTCAATAAAGCGTTTGGAAAATATGCTGAACACATTATCTTTCATGTTCCACATAACAATGGTACTTGCCTGTGGCAACTGTGTATCTTAATGAGAAAATCACATTGTAGGATCCAGCCAATAGAAGTTTAAAATTAATTTTGGACAAAGAACAACGTTTATTCGAAATTTCTGATAAAAATAGAAGATCTTATATGACTTCCAAATGTGAATCGTTGCGCATTTCAAATGTCGCGGTACCTTAGTGAGTTGACGCTCAGCACAATTTTGTGCGAAGTCTTGTTACTGAAGGGCATGAAAAATTAATAAATATTTTATTATTTTTAATGGTTGCGTTTAATAGAGCATGAGAGCATATCGTGACATTCCTCTCCCATTGTAATAGGTGTGGAAGTTAAGGAGTATTCAATCTTCTGCCACTCGTAACTTTTAAATGGCGTGAGTTTCTTTTCCTATTACCAGATGACATTGTTCCAAGATCTATAATCACTTGGAATTTGGAAGTATTCAACAGATTCAGTGAATAAAAAGTGACTATTTGTACCTACTCGGATTATCATATCGACTGACGTCAAATGCTCATATTGCGAACGGAAAATAGCAAATCGCATTTGAACCAAGCAGTCTTCTTAACATTTGATCAAGTCCGTAGTCAGCTGGACTTCACTCCACGCTCATCTCGTGTTTGTCAGTCTTATTTTGGTTGCTAGAACTGACAAATGATTGTTCACCTTTCTGAAGTTCTACTTACGTCTTTATCCCTCTCACTTCTGAATGCATTCGATTATCATTTCCCTGATTTACCATTAAAATATTCTTCCAATGTAGACGCATCTTGTTTTGTTTGGACCAAAGTGTTCCGCTGGGAAAAATTTCCCCCAAGCGCTAACCCCAATCCACTTAATTTCCTCATTTGTTACTGCTACCAGACGAGTCCAGTGACCCCGATAGGTGCGACTGTTTAAACTCCCATGCATCATCCCTACATGGCGATAAGTTTCGTGCCATATTTGTATTTCACAATTAAATTAATTAATTAGTGTTTATTTAGAAAATAGCAGATAATAGATCATTCTGTTTTTAATAAATGGAAGTTTATTCTAGAAACGTGAATATTAAGAGATCAAATAAGCACTTCATCATCTGTACGTGGTTGTTACAATCGTAATAATATGAGATCTCATGTTGGCCCTATAAATCCGTTTGCGTCGCCCTCGAGAAAATATTGTGTCACCATTCAAGGTTAAAATTATACGCTTGAACGGTTATTAATTTTTATTAAATCCAAATGCATAATTATTTCTGTTTAAATCTAAGCTTACATTCCCCAAATTTCGGAAACCCACGGTGTTCTCAGGCGCAGAAGTGCCCTTACATGTTTATCACGGTTATCCACAGATGAGGGAAGTGTTGTCATCAAAACAGTGCAGTCACCGCTAAAAGATGAGTTGCCGTTGCAGAAATGAACGGGAGCATCTATTACTCGTGTTTCACCATCTAAAATTTATTGAGACGAATGAAGCAAAATGTGACATTTGCGGTTAGAAAATTGGGTCGACTTCGAGGTTTCAACCGCGTTCACGTCAAATTTGCACTGACTTGTAGTGTCGTGAGCTAACCAACCATCCCTTAAGTTAAAAATTGACCAGCTTCAATCTCCACTTGAATGGCAGTCGCATAAACAAACTAACCACAAACATTTACAGAAAGATCTACATTGTTTCCGAATGCCTTTTTTCTGAATCCTAGTTAGCTGTGGGTTGATGAGATCGATGGAGTTATAACCAGACCAAAGGAAAAACGTTTTTCATGTAACAATGAATCATGTTGAACTCAGTCGAATTCAACAAAGAAAATTGAACAAACTCCATTTGAATTTTGTCTTATCTGAAACCTGCTTAGATCGGATATAAAGGATTTCCAACAACACCTAGCAAATGAGGACAGTAAGGCGTCGGTAATAACATTCCAGATAGGCAGTCTGCGTATGGAAATAGGAACCTATACAGATGTCACTCACAACGCAGGACATTGGCGAATAGAGATGACTAACGCAGTACGAGGAACCGCTTGTGTTGAATATATTCTGAAAAAAATTTGAATTTAATATCGGGATTAATAAATTGGAGTGTCTTCTTGCCGCCCTCGAACTGCTCCAGCTGCGTCAGTAACTTGACTTTCGCTCTCTGCGACAGCAGTTCACATTTAATCAACTTTGCACTTTAGTTAGATTGGAAAATTCAAGCCGATTTCTCTCGAACGCAAGAACTGCAGTTACAGCTTAACTTTTTCTTACAATTTATTAACACGGTCAGTGCTGTAGACAGCAGATGTCAATCAAGATCTGATGATCGAGAGCGATATGATGTTGCCCGGACCACAGAGATCCAGGTGTGTATGAGAATAGATGCGGCCCAGCAACCAATCATCAAGTGGAAACATCGACGACCAAATACGACCGACGTCTCACAAAGACACACTCGTATGTAAACTTGTGTTTGTGAATAAATTGGAGCGACCTTTAATATTTTGTTATGTTCCAATTCAGACTTCTTAAAAACGGAAAGAGAATAAATGCAAAAAGGAATTCAAGTGATTTTTCAGTAAGAACCATATTATTTAATGCATAAAATCGCAGTGAACTTCTAATTTACAGAAATCTGTGATTGGATGGTTTACTTGATGATCGAGGAGGGGATTCATTGGGAAACACTAATTGATAAAGCTCATCCAGTTCATGAAAATGATCGCTTTCAGAATTCGCTAAATCTGATAGATCGTTGTTCCTCAATCTTCTGTTAAGACCTCCCATATCAATGTTGCCTACAAGAAAGGGACAAAATAAGCACATACTTTGATGTTATACAAATGGCGGTCCCGAAGACTCGTGTCTGCGCTATTTTTCTTTGTTACAAGTTATCGCAAAAGTGAAATTATGGAAAACATCATCGTCAACTTATCTGAGACAAATTTTCTTGAGTCAAATTTATAGAAATTGTTTTTATTTGTATATCTCATGCCTATACCCGTATTGGTGAATTTTGACAGTGCACAGAGGCTTCATTCTCTCCTCTTCTCTTTCTCCTTTGCTCTAATATTCCGTTATCTCGTACAATTTGCTCTGTTCAACATTGAATGCTCGGACTGCTAATTTGAAAAGGCTGCCATCTAAAATAAGTAGTCGGGAAACTTTGCATAATCGTAATACCGTTTGTCTTAGTTATGACAAGGTACTTCATTTTCAAAAATGAGAAGAGTAGCAGTGAAAGTATATTCCTATCTCCCTGTTTCCTCTCCCTTTATTTTGCCATATCTTGGACTGGTCAGTCTAGCGTTTATTGAACAGGAGTCAATCACGAAAACTTACGAGGACGCGAAGGAGGATTGGTCGACTGTTGCGCTTGTTGACCATCCATTAGAGAAGACATTTGTGCAGACGTAGAGGTTGTTGCTTGAAGAAACAGGCCATCCAGTTCTCCCGGTGGCATGTTTGAAAAGATGTCCTCCGTCCAATTCCTACCGCCAGATGATTCTGGCAGGCCAACTAAAGAAAAATAAAGGATACGATTATGATTCTGAAATTATACTTTACAAAATTATTTATAGTATGACTGACAGCTATTTTCTCGTTTGGATTTGATCATCGTCAGGATCAAGGCGCTCTGAGCGTTCTTATATTAAATCCACTTTTGAACTTACGTCTTATCACCTTCTCTACCTCAGTAAGACAGATCATGATTGATTGGCAAGTAAAACACTTACATTGCAATGCATGAGCATAGGGAAAGGTAAACAAAAAGTGCTTTACCTGAGTTCAAGTGTCCAAAATTATCAGTTATATTAAAAACAAGGTGTGTTGATACCTTCGAACAGATAATCCTCTATTCGAGCACTTCCGCAGTAGTAAATAAGATGTTCTCAACGTACTGTGAGAAGACTGATCTGAGGATTATCACGTCCCAGAGACATGATTGCCAAGTGCTAGTTTAGCGGATTCTTCTGGGAAATCCCAAGACCAAGCACCGAGAAAAATGAAATCTACCTTGGATTATCGTGAAGGGCCTTCCCATAAACCACCTTTCGTGTCATTAAAACCCAAGGGGAATTAAAAAGAAAGCTTACAAAAAGTCATGACTAAAGCAAATCGGACAAGATCTATCTAACGACATCAATTCTTTTCTCTAACAGCTCAAATTCCAGGTTCAAGGGAATTCGGACCAAATTGGCGAAGTCCAAAGCTAACTGAATGTTTGCGGAAAAGAAAGCAATGTTCTTGCACTGCCGTCGAAGTTACAGTTCCTCAAGGGCGAGATTTAACAAGAATTTAATGCACCAAATTGGCACTTGCTACAAGTCTTACGAAAGTCCTACATGATTGAAACGTCACATCAGAATGCTATCCCCAACATTGCCATCGTATCCAGTGCCAGCCTCTTCAAGAGGTTACTTAAAAAATGCACCAATGTATATTTATGCATGTGAGAAAAGAATACATTAGCCGACGTTCCCTTGACCAAATCTAACTACCCTTCTACCAACTCTTCCACCTCTGATTTACTTATGCATCTTTTTCCAAATAGAATAAACCTTACCGATGAAATGGACGTATTCATCATCTTTGACAAATTTTGCTCACGAACTGTTTTGAGTTCTACTCGATGTTTCAAAAATAACGGTGTGATCATAGGCTATCTTAGAGTGATATTTCTATCTCACGTTTAGGAAATTAGAATTATAACAAAGACAAACGCACAAAGTGACGGAAAAGGATCTGGAAATTGTGGAAGGTTTGGAAAAAGCGAAGTATCCATCAGTGATGACGTATTTTGCATTTGTTGAGATGTCTGATTGGGAAAAGGAATATCTTCCTGAGGGACTCGCAGAGGAGAAATCCTCGTAATTTCGCCAGATTCGTTTCCCGGATTATTAGAAGTCTAATATTTGAAAACATGCTGAATTAGAAGTTTTGTCATAACGCTGAAAACAAAGAATTAAGGGAAAATTCATAGAAAATTTGCAATATTATACCACAAATATCGATGTTAAGTGAAAAAAGAACTACTACTGTAACAGGAACTGGGAAATTGGAGGAAAGACGCCTGGACTGGAAATGATGTCTAAATAATGAGATGTGAAATCGCCTTAAGAGATGACTAGGCAAGGAAATTGCAAGCCCGACTATCTGAGTCAAAGGTCAGCTGAGGCAACAATGGAGAGGGGCGTTCTGTCAAATGAGCACTCATCGCAAGGCTGGAGGAACCAGAAGGGAATGTGGGATTTAGGTTATAATGAACACGGATTTAGTTCGAGGACAGCCAATAGGTCAGGCGAGTCTGGGATACCGCTTAAAACTATCCAAAAAGTATTAGTCAGTTCGGGATCCATTTTGCAATTAAAATGATGGTTATAATACAAGTTAAATTATTTAAAATCAACAAAATCTCTTCAGCTAACAGTTTACAAAAGTCGAAGTGGCGTGGTGAATCACATAACCTGATCATAAAAACAATGAACTTTTAAATTAGAGGACAAACAGAGACATTTGAAGCATGAAATATCATGATATGATGCCGTGAATTATGCACGTTAAGTAAGAATTATATGGTTTGAATCCTCAGCTTCTACTCTTGGAGATCAACGCAGCCATTTGCAAGCACCTTGCGATCACGGATCCTTTGGCGTACATTTATTGAACCACATAGCCAACTCCGCTGATTAAAAATATTCAAGTTCAGGTCAAATGTGACGTTCTGCTCAAAGGGGTCTAAGAATTGTGCTTCTAAACCCTACATTAGTACTTTCAAAACAACATTCTTCATTACTTATCAACTGTCAAACTATTTAAATATGGAATTATGAAAACTCCAAGTGTGAAAAGGCAAACAAATGCTCATTTTAAATGCACTACCTCGTAAACCCTAGATAACTTATATGCAATTCAGTTAGTAATAATTCAAAAACGAAAAATAACTTACAGAAATTTCGGTATTTTGAGACCGTCGATTCTTCTTCAGGTATCGACTTAATCCTTCCCATCGTATTTCGCCGGATGACACTGTATTGGACTGGAGTTCATTTTAAAAAATTCAAAAAAATGAAAATTGCGTAGAATAGTTATTTCAGATTAATTTCAATTATTTTTTCATTGTCTACTCCCATTATGACCCCTTTTTCTCTGCTCCATATTTTAATAGAATTTATTATTTCTCCATATTTAGACGTTTTGCCATTTTAAAATTTATAAATTTTCATCCGGTTGCAAGAATAACAGTGAAGGAGAAATTATATAACCTCAGAAATAATTTGCACCAATACTGGCAGCGCAGTATTTTATCAGTATAGCGAGAGGAAATTTAATAGAAATGTGACACCTGTAGAATAACGTCTAACCTGAATCACGCCTTAGTGCATCTACACGATACCCGTTCAGCAAACACGAATTGACATCTGTCGTGCAAGGGACACCTCGGCCGATTTAAGTAGTAAATCTAACTCTGAACTTTTGCTATTTTTAAAAGAGCCTTTAATGAGGCTCTAAGGAAAAAGGAGCTACAAAACTTAATCAATTAGTGTTAATATGGAATTAAAAAGCGCAACTTACAGATCTGTCAGAAGCTCGAGGTTCCAATTCAGCCGACGAATTCCTCAGTGATGGTAAATTGATCTGGAATCCATTTAAACGGATTAGAAGGCGATGCGAATTATTTAAATTGAAGCAGATGTGAGATTTCAAATAATTTATTTTATTCAAATTATAAATATGTGTATATTAAAGAACTGGAAAGTTATGCTTAAAGTATCATAGTTTCAGACTGTCCGAGCTCAGGATTGTTTAATTGCAGTGGAGTACATTTAGTCTCAGTTTAGACACCACGGCACGCGTTTTCGAATGTGAGTCGATTCAGGTCATTTATTGATTCATTTTGGGAGGGAACGAATTTAAGCCATTGATGTAGTGCGGACCTAATCACATGTCAGCAAGATCCCGTCCAGTTCATGATTTGCCCTATCAAGTGATTGAGACTACCCTTTCACCTCACTTTCACACATGCGCCATCCGCATGCGAGCATACTTTGTTCAAACGTGCAAAATTTCGCTACGCCACTACATCCTGCTATCATTCATCAAGTTGTAAATGTATTTGCCATCCCATGTCCGCTTTTATTCACCTTAACAGCACATCCAACTTACTGACCACAGCGATTTCATTCCCGTCCCCAAATTAAGAACTGCGTCAGGTGTTCTCAGATGTGTGTATGTGTGAAGTGTCCTCTGAGTGTGACACACCTGCCTATTTTCATTTCCTCTGACAGTAACATTGCCGGGTGTTATCAATGCACTCCCGTTGCTATTTAGTTACATGGTCCGTTTGACTCAATTGCTGGGATTTGTTTTATTACTAGTGAAGCCTTGTGAGGTTATTAAATATATAATATTTGGTGTTCGGTCTCTGATTCAACTCAAATTATTACAGATGAGTTAATTCAAGCCAAGTTTAAGAGCATGAGGTCGGTTAAATTTAGCACAGTGCTCACTCAGGGTCAAGGTAAGATACCAGACTCGATTACCTCTTTCTATTTTTACACCTCTCCCCTACTGTATCTCATTTTATGACCCCATCACGATGACATTTGCAAAGTGTCGTCTCCTTGCATTGAGTTATGAATAAACAACAGAAGAGAATTATTCAGTTATGAATATTTTCTTCAGGTATTGACTATGTCACGAGTAAATTCAGTTTTCCTGGTGTTGTTCCATTAATATGGCAAGGTGTATTAGTAAAAAAGTACAGACCCTTGAACGACTTCGACCCGTGGTGGAGCGACTAATTTTAGTAACAAATCTGACCGCATATTAAATCCTCCTTAGCCTCCTGCAAAGAATGAATGGTGGCAAACTGTGCTAAATGAGTGCCCTAAAGTAAGAGCCTCTTCCGACGTGTTTCTCGCTGGCTCTGAATCGGCTGATTCATATTTATGTATTTAGTCATAACGTGAGCTTCTGCACGGCTTAAAAATGGGCAGATAAACGGTGAGATGAAATCCTTTAAATAGCCATTCAAGCAATTCAAGGATAATTACGACTCACGCTAGATTCGCTTCTGTTCCTTCTAATTCTTTCCGAACGTCTCACTTCTCGCGGTCTTTTTGCCTTCCGTCGACGTCTGCCAGTCCCCCTATACCAACGAGCCATACTTTGTAAGCCTTTTGACAAATTATTTAATTAAATTTCCCAAAGTTATTAGAGAGTACGGATAAAACCATCAGTTTCTTACGCAGTCAGTACTTTAGTTAAAATTGATTTTTTTGAAATTTGAACTCACTGTAATTGCCATTGAGTTGATTTCATTTAAATAGCGTTAATTCTTCTCATGTGTGCTTTTGATGTAATGTTTGTAAAATAAGAGGTTAATAAATAATCGAGCGTTATCCAATGTCGTATACACTTCAGAAATTCCAACCTCATCTTGATATTATGCGTCACATTGAAAAAAATTTAACTCTTAGTGCCGTCAGGTGATCTGGAACCAGCAGGATTTATCAAGGTACCTAAAATTTTAATGTGTCACTTATGTTACATCGAATATTAAATTGTTTCTAATTAGCGCATAATGAAACTCCAAGTTGCCCTCTTTCACTTCCTAGATTTTCCGCGCATTTTATGATCCATTTGCCAGTGCCATCTCAATGGGTGTCCAAGCAGAGGATTTCTTGCCTCCTCTCACTTTAAAATAACTTTTTTCTATTATATTATACCAGGGGTAGTTTTTCATGAGGATTCACCTTCCGAATTGCGCTCTCTTTTTCACCAAAACCTGCATTTTTTCTCTTCTCAGCTGACCTAGTCAACTTTTGGGTAATAAACTTAACAAATTTCTCATTTTTCGCTGTTGGAAACTTGATCTTCAACTCTTTTTCGAAAACTTGCACAACGATTAGGTTAAATCATGTACGAATATGAAACCAGGCTTCTTGAAGAGAGCATTTCTGTCAGCAAATTAATATTAACTCCCTCATGCCCTCCGAACAACCTCTGAACTGTTATTATCTACATTGCCATAGACCAGTGGGGACAATTTGTCCAGGTAATTGCTATGATAAACACTTGGGGCAGTTTTGCTTAACCATCAATTAAAGGACTCCTCAAGTTAATATCGGTAATACATACTTCACGAATTAAAGAGTTGAAGAGTCGGAGTTCAAAACTGTATAGGAGATCTACATGCCCCTCTCAACCTCTTTACTGCAAGAATTGCTAATTTATTTCCTAATTTTTCTCTTGAATTTCGAAATACATGTTTTTGTCTTGTCTTTTGTTTCTTGGAGGTAACGTGTGTACTATCTAACTGCTACTATGGTATTTAAAGTAGCGGACTGCATCCGGTTTTAGTATCACCACGTGTTAGGGAGGATCTTTGTTTAGACGATTTCACTTAATTTCCTTCCAGTTTTTCACTTATAAAGATATCTACGTTTTGCCTTCCGTATATCTGAAACTTTGTCCCTTCGGTAAGCGTATATTAGCTCCCTTGGAAAGAAATCAAATGAACAATAAAGTGGAATTGTTAATAAATGGTGACCCATAAATTGAGAATCCCAAAATAATAGCCTCTATCAGGCTTTTTAATCCACTCTCAAACCTCAAATGAGATGCATAAAAGTCATTCATACAAAGCTTGAAACCCCCAACCAAGTGCATCAGGATTTTTTATGCATAAAAAGTACGATATTGCGAAAATGTAGAGATGTGCCAGTAAATGATATGGGGTTGTGCTTAGGATAGAAGGAAAAACAGTTTACTGTCAATCAAACGTGTGGTGATACTGAGGAATTCATCAGCTCTTCCGGCCCGTCTGGAGATGTGGAGAACTACAGGTGTGTACTAGGTTGCTCTCGTTCAAATTCCACAGCTACCTCATCTCGAGGAATTTAGGATCTGCAGATAATGTAAATACGGACTTAGTGAAAATTCTGTAATAATTTTTAATAAAATTAACACTTTTCTGTTAAAAGAAACGATAATTATTTTCCCCGCACCCAATACTTCCTCACTGATAAAAGACACTTGATAATTATGTCTCCTTGTTTAAGCCGATACCGATTGGGAGCGGAGTTCCGTGAATACACGCGTGTTGACCATAACATGTCTTGTGCTCTGCCGTGGGTTGTCGGCTTCTGTGTTGAATTGCTGTATTACGGGGTTTTCTAGATTGTCGGCCCTACGAGATTACTACGGCGACTTCTGGTTTGTTGCGTTATAACATTTTCCAGAACGCAAAAATACGTGAAGATTTTTCAATTGAAATTAGAATTAAAAATTACAAAATTTATCCACATTGGCGATTTGCTTCAGTTCAATTTGTAACAAATTCACAAACCCAAGGGCAACTATTTGGAAAATAAAGTGATCATAATATGAACAGAAATGCGTACGAATGGCAAATTCGTTCCACTGTACCATTCCTAGAAGATCAGAAAATATGAAAAGAAATAATATTAAACCATAAAATGATTTAAAGAGACTGAATTTCATATTTTCGACAAAGCTGGAGAACTCCATGCCACTGTTAATTAAATGAAATCTGTGTTTATTTTGCAGTGTTCAGCAGATGAACACAACATAAACCCTCCCCATCAGAAGCGTGTTGACGTCTTTATCAACCCACTTATGAATTTTGCGCTTTGGCTCTATGTCATAGACTGTCTTTGGTTCTTTTTAGAACTAATGACAATTGGTTTGTAATTTCTATCTCATGTTTACATGTTTATATCTTTTCGACTGGAAACCCGCTTTCATACACAGACTGAGAAGTTCACCGAGTTTGTCAATGTTTTCTTTGGACCTTTCTCATAAATTCGGTCACATTTCTGTTTGTATTTACAGGATGTGGATGGACACGGCATAAGCGGGTACTTAAACTGTCATATTCCCTTCTTCATATTGCGCGTGGAAGGAACTGTCCTCCTCCCCTCAACTTTGCCAGTGCAGATAGTGAGTTTTGCTTTGTTATTTTCAATTAAAGATTTCAAGTTTTAAATGGAGTTACTATGCGACCAAGATTACGGTTTTCAGGAGAGTGTTTGATGAATTAATTGAAACTTGTCCCAGGGCTATTTGTCCTCAATGCGACATTCGAAACAGAGCCCCGTCTATTCAGTATTACTTTAAATAAGCACTTATTTCTTAATAACTTTGATTTGTGTTGTGAATGCTTCTGCCTTTTCAGGTACATTGGATCGCAACGCCTCGGATATTGATAATTCCCATGCGCCACATTAATGGATGCTGTTGAAACTCTGAGTTGGAAAACTTAATGAATTGAGAGCTCTCTCTCATTCTCAATGAAGACTGAAGAAGCACGTATCTTAAAGCTCCCTTCGATTGTATTTCGGTCTTCTTATCACAAGACCATCTCTTTATGGCAAAGTCTCTCTCTAAGTGTGCTCGCATGCTATTGTTCATTCTTAATTCACATTTTCCATGTATTCCAACTTACATTTTAGATAATAATACGAAGACGGATGTCAAGAAAGAGCCTCAGTGAATGTAGTTTATGAATCGTAAAAATTACCGTCTTTTTCCTTCATTCTTCTTACGGTGAAGAGGACGGTGGAAATTTTAATGAAATAAGATGAAATAGGGTTATTATTTGGCCGGGATTGTGGGATTCTGAGACTAGCTGTAGGTTTGCGTATTTCAATTTGAAATTCTCGACGTTATTATATCAATTTCGCTAATAGTCGCGTATATCCGGGACTAAGTAAAGCGTTCGCATGTTTTGGTGTTGACTGCTGCTTGAAAAAACATGCAGGTATCAACATCAAATTATGTCAGTTGGCTTCTATTTGGAACAAATTATCTTTGTTGAAGAAAAAAATGAATCAACAAATGTAATATTTTATGGAAGAACGGTTCTTTCTATCCCTTAAATTCCTCCTTATTGATTCCATACCACTTAAACTATTATCATCACCCTTCTGTTTTGGAATATTTAATGGAATTAAAAATGGAAAATTCAGACGAAGAGTGAAATGCAGGTTGTCAATAAAGAGGGGCATTCTACCAGCTTAGATTGAGCTTAGATTTCACGTGTTGAAAGGTAGCATATACGCAGCTAAGATTGGAATTGTATTACTCTATCTGAACTTATTATAAGCGTTATAATACCTGTATGTCAGTGACGCACTGGTCATCGTACACGTCTGCCATGTCAGAGGTCACGGGCTCGCATCTCATCGGTGCACACCATGTGAACAGATTAGGTTCAGATAGTATAGAGAGAGTCAGAATTCCAGTTTCTCACTGAGAGAGGCTTCATGATGCTGCTCTCTACACAGGATGGGTGTTGAAAGACGCTGTATTGTGATTCTTCTCGAGTACTCTTACTCCCCTCCCCCCCTTTATGGGAAATAGCTTAAACGCATATTTTGGTTGCTCAACACCTTGTTTGTACAACGTCATTCCATCAATTAGGTTGGCTATCAATATGTGCTCGTTTCAGCATGGATCAAGTTTTGAGCGAAGCTCCCTTTTAAGTTGATTTCTAGAAATGCGTTTATTTTATTATTATTAGCGGTGCTGCGTACAAACTCGTTAAATCAAGCAGAGAGAGTAAACTGACTTTGTTGGCAAAATACGAGTTTCAAAACTAAATTGTCTCCTCGACGACTTCCATCTACACAACTTGAGCTTTGTCTAAAATATGAGATGTCTTCCTGGAATTTTAAACATGAAAAAATTGTTCATATGTTACGAAGAGGATAAATACCGGTTGAGAAGTCTCCAGAGGAAAGAAATGCATCAGCTATTTAGAAATGCTCTAAATTTGAAGTGACTTAAGCACACTCAACGCAGCTGACTTCATTGGCGAATAAAGTATACATCAATCTGGTACAATAGCGATTTGATGAGTGTTCATGTATGACAAGTTGACTCACTAAAACCGTGACCGTAATTGTCAACTCATAAATAATCCACCATTCGCCTAATGTCATGAAGGATCCTTCAAAAATTGCTGAGTATTTTTGCGTAATATCAATTTTATTCGTCTTGATAATAAAAAATCAAGTTTACGTTTTTGTGACAACTAAAAATTCGTCTGTAAAACCTTACGTCACTACAGTTACAAGATTTGTGGTGCAGTCTCGCTCGACTCTCAGGCTCTCCCATTTCGCATATTATCCTTCCATCTCTTTCTTCAAATCTCCTTCTCTCTCCCCTTCTCTTAAGTTTCCACTGCCGTTGCACAGTATAATTTGGTGTATTCTCAACTCCTGGCTTTCTAATTTGAAAACTGTGGTTGCCGGTTGTTTGTGAAAGCCGTATTAGCCGTAGCTGAAAGATGTTAATCTTACCTCCAACATCTTCAAGTGTGTATAATTAGATCAGCTTTTGAATCAAGTTTCTGCGTAATTTGAACTGACTACCAAAATCCGTGAATAGAGTTTTCAAGTGTTGATGACTTCTAGAAGTTTTTATATTGTGAAAGCGTCTGAGTAGTAGATATCATGAGACCATCTTTGTCTTTATATATTCTCAAAAGGGGAGAGTTCACTTTTTGAGTTCCTGATATTCAATCTTTGTCAATTTGTCTCCCCAGGGTCATTCAGATCTAGTTGAACGCTGGATTTGCTTTCGTGGTCGGCAATGCCATTTCGATTTGACTGTACTATTTTAAGGTCAAAAACCGATGGATGAAAAAATATATGTATATCGTTCATCTTCAGCTCGAATTTGGAAAGCGGCCACTGATGTCACAATACTGATTGCACTATATAGGCGTTTTCCGGTCTACTTTATCTATCGATCAGTCATCTCAATAGTTTTCCTATTGAATTCGACTTCAAAACGAAGGCTTTTAACGATTTATTTATTTATTTCCCATTTAAATATGAGTGATGATAATTTTCCGTTTCTTACCAAGAACAGTTCTCATCTCTACCTCCTCTTTTGTTTCCATTACCCCTTATAAACGCGCTCTGCATTCACACACCTTTGCTGAATTCACTTTCTCCCTCCCCTCGTCTCTAATACCTCCCTCAATAAAATCTGCTCATCACCTAATTCAACCGACTTTTCTATCAACCCGATTAAAGTCAGTTTCTGACAACCCCCTTCGCCGTGAATGCTTTTCCGCATTTGGGGCAAATGAAGTCGCGTTTTTCTGAAGTAGGAGAATAAAAGAAATAATCTAGGTGAATTAAATATTAAATCGACAATTAATTGGAATCATAGTTTACTTACTTTCGTGAACATTTCGGATATGAATATTCAATCCGTCTACTCTTCCGAAATCTTTATCACAAAGCGGACATTTATGAGCCCTCAGATCTTTAAGAAAAATTCAGCAAAATTAAATGCTGATATATCCACATTATGCTCTCTACATCCACGCACAGTGAACATACTTTTGTGGAATGTATCTGTGTGTTTTTTTAGAACGTGGTGGGTTTTGAAGTATTGGTGACATTCCATGCACTGAAAGTTCCTCTTGTTTGTCAGGAGAAAAATGCTTAAAAACTATGACTAAAGAGAGCTCAAATGAATTCAGCGAACTCACTTTCATGAACAATATTTACGTGTTGTATTAGTTGATACTTAAATGAAAAGTTCTTTCTACACTGATCGCACTTCTGAAGAGAAAATAAGAGGAACATTAATTAATCATTCTCATTACGTACAATAATCGCACCTATAAAAAAACTTCCCAGGCCTATTAGGGAAGTGCATAGAGGGAAGGTGACGTTAAACTACCCAGAAGAGAAACTTGCTCTCTACTTTTTCCCTTCAATTAGGCAAAATTAACTATTTACAGTTGGCCATCCATGTCAATTGATGTGCCCCGATGAACACCGATCTCGCGCTGATCACTGTGACAACGGTCCATATGAAAATTACCAGTAAAAATAATTTCACTTACTTTCGTGAACAATCTCTATATGACTTCTTAGTCTTAAATTATTATAGAATTTGATTCCACATAGATCACATGAGTAGCGTTTAATTTCTGAAATTAAAAGCAAACGATCAAATAGACTATGATACAAGTAAGACGATGCAGTAAGGTACACCTCACGCAAATGGACATTGTTGAGATGAGCATTTCGAGCACTGAAATTCTTGAATGTTCCTCCACATTGATAGCACTTTGCTGGTCTCTCAGTCACATCTTTTGCTGCTAAAGAAGCGGGTTTTGAGATCGAAGAAAAAGCAGATGAAATGTGTACTGTGCTTCCTACAAATCAATAATAACAACCTTAATCTCCTTTTAAAACTTTCTTTTCGATTTAATTGCTAGATAATGTGGTGTCACGATGATTAGACCTTTTCTGACTTCATCTAAACCGTCTTCTAAAATGTTACAAACGTAAGATCTCCAAATTAAAGAATGAAAAAAATAAAAAATAAGGAGTATGAATCATAACACGAAATGAGCCAGCTAATAGAGAGATTTGCCTCTGACGTGATGTTTTTTTTATTAAATGAGCACACAAAAAGACCACAGTGAATTAAACATACGTGTATTAAGAGTTATATTTACAGCATGTTGCTGGCGTAGGAGTAATGGGATCATTATTATGTGTTACTCCGATGCACATTGTTTTAAAAAATGAAAAAAATAAATATACATTCAATTTATTAAGGAAAATTGAAGCGGACATTTAATTAGAATCATTTGCTGTAGTCTATTTTAATCAAAATTTGGTAAATAAAAAACCGAGGGCAACCATATTTTTTAAAAATAAGCCAAAGCTTAACTCACGGATTTGAATTACTTGCAAAGTATTAAATAAGCAGATAGGTTTTATCCCTGAGGGCAAGCCAATTACGATAGAATTGGTTTCGTTAAACAACAATGCAGCAATTTCAATATTTTCATTATGAGAGAATAGAAAGTCGAACTTATCTGCAAAATAAGCATACATCTAAAAGAGAAGTTGTGTTTTCTTCCACATTTATAAGCTTCAACGCACTATTTTCATCTGGTAAAACAGTAACCGCCCTGGTCGTTTCATTCCTGAAGATCCTATTTACTATAACTGGTTGTAACTATAATGGAAACTTTTAATTAAACTAAACTTATATGAAAAAGAATTCTAATAATATTCCCATGAAAATTAATCGAAAAGTTTAATAACATATCGCTACGCTGACTTTGATAATAATAAAAAGGTAAATTCGACAACTGACCTTGACAAACATATGAGGATTTACGTAATATCAAGGGTACGTATACTCGGCAGAAGAACAAATAAACAAATCAACAAATCAAATCAAACTTTCTCAAAACATATTTTTTGTTTCAATTCATGCATTTAGGGTAATTGAAGCAATTTATAAAGCAATAATATCTCATTCTGCTCAGTGCACTAATAATCAATTCAGAAGAAATTTTGAAATCTGTGTGACAAAAATTCAGGATTACCACGACAATAGCCAAACATTATTTTCAGTCCAACTTTTCCCCAGATGCATTATTATTCAATAGTGGCTTGTAATTTGTGGCCTGCAATGAAATGAAACTGCCATAACTAATGCATTGGTAATTTCATTTTAAAATGGACTTTATTTGTCCACATGTTACATGTATTTTGTAGATTCCGAAATATCAAACGATCAATTGCATTTATCTAACAATCATATAAATACGCCTATGTGCATGCATAAACGTGGATATAAATGTAAAACTGTCATAAAAACTTTCTGGAAAATAAATTACGGCTGTTCACCAAATTCACCGAAGTAATATTTCTGCATTTAAGTTTTCCCAATTATAGCACTGCCAGCAATGGCAATCTATTTTCAATGATACAATTCAGTCAAAAGTATCTATACTTTCGTAACCTATAATTAATCCAAATAGTTATAGATAATTTGGAATTTTAATTTTATGATACTTCAAGTAACAGCGAATACCCCAAAAGACTTCAAGCGCTGAGTCTTGACCAACTACTGATACGGCGAGTGAATAAGTGAATGTTTAACATTTATGGTACTCTGCTTATAGATCTTTCTTATTATTCTTTGATGCCTATATCATATTAAATATGTAATGCATTCCATTATAATCTGCTCTTCCCTGTAAGATACCGTAACCAACTCTTAGATTCCCCAAGCCATTGCACTAATTGCAGGTACGACCCGACAACACCAAAATGACTCGAATCATTATATCAAAATAAGACTCACATTTTTGTGTCGATATATTATCCGCCATTTACAAACTTTATGTAAATAATTTCGTTCGAATAAAAGGGAATTAAAAGGGGCACAGATCAAAAGATGGAAAATAAAGAATATTATATAAACGAATTATTTTTTATATGCATCACGCCTGTTTGTAAATTTGATCATTCGTGCGTCTTCGTCGCGAAATCAACCGGAAGATGAGAGAAATGCCATCGAGTACTGGTAGTACATGGGGATAATATCCTGATCGTTTCTTTAACGTTGTTACACTAGATGGGTCGAACACAGACCGTTCAAGAGTAAGGGAGCTGTAAGATATGGAACATAAAATATTAATAACATCAAGACCACTTAAATATTGATGTCTTTCACAACTCGACAAGTCAAACTATCCTGATCTGAGTTGTTCGTGATCGCGAAATTAAGTGCCTATTCCAATCTTCATGTCGTACATATCACCGACATGCCGCTTGGTGACTGTGACAGCTGTCCATTGGTGATTTAAATTATGGTTGAGGGCATACACAAGATCGCCTACACTATATACCCGCATTGGGTCACACTTTGTCGAAACACAAAGTTGATTTGATAGCCACATCTCTTCAAATGCTTTCTTCAAAGGTTCACCTCTAAATTCTGCTACAGGGGCTGCCTGTTCCAACACGACGAGAGATCTCCTCAGCTAAATAATCGATCGATCTTAGCAAAGCTTGACAAAATGTAGAATCCAACTGAGTGCTTGTGACCGTGACGGGCATTTCTGGTACACCATGAGTTCATGGAAAATAGAGATAGCTGGTCCGCTTGTGGTAGGTGAGAGTAGATTAACTTCGGACACATTCGAATGTAAATTTTTCACCGTAGTCCATGTCGTACCTTTAATGTGTCCGTAGTGGTAAGTTAGAGCTGAATCTGATTTCGGCGACTGAATATGAATAGAAGGACTAGGGATTTTGCCAACATGTAGACACTGGTTACATCCTCTTACGAGATTTCCCGCATCTGTAGATTCGAGGGTAGGCGTCTGACAGGTTTCGTTTTCGTCTGGGAACTAAATAAGTTTGAGCTCATAGATCAAATCTAGGCCCACGAGTTTGATACCACTCCTTGAAGATCGTCTTCTCCGGGAATGTAGCCTCGCTTCCCATCGATACCCAGAGTTGTACAGCATTACATATTGGAGTCAGTGTCAATCATAGCTCTGGCTCGTCTGAATTAATGCTCTCTTGTTGTTCGGGTTCTGCCTGTTGAGCTGTTCGCAGAAGATCCTCGATAGAAGCCTTCTTTGTGGGCATTAATATTGCGCTTCTGTTAGCGACGTCTTCGTTAGGGCAATCTTGACGATAACTACGTTCTTTGCAAAATCAACATCTTGGAAGTTACTGCCTTTGATATTCGTCGGATAATTTTCCGATGGGGAGTGAGTCCCCTCAGTAGATGCTAGGTCCTTTCAGGTTCAAAAATCATGGTTAACAGTTTTACAGTAGAATTGAATCCGAGGCGAAACCTCCTGACATCGGATTTTTATCCAAGAGGTGCAGAAATCTGAGTCGAATCTCAGCATGGCAATAGGATCGGAGAACAAGAATGAAAATGGGACATCTGAATTGGTTTTCTTCGAGAGAACCAAATCGGAAACTAGTGCAAAGTCAATCAACGATGTCGACATAATGATAAAAGTATTCGTCCTCATGCATGATCAAGTTGAAAAGAGAACTGCTGTCACCAATGACCGAACCCATCTTACTAATCACCTGTACATAAGTTAGGGCAGCAGAATCCATGGGTTGAAAGTGGGGCAAACATAGATAGTGGTCGATTCTGTTAAATTTAAGAAGCATCATAGCGATTCTAGTGGGGCGGGGAGATCCGCCATGATCTCATAAATATCACGATATTGAGTATACCGTGTTGCAAAAGTGTCGTGTATAAGACAATAACGATGAAACATAATTAAATTTTTTACGGAGTCTGTGGGATCCCTTGCAAAAGTTGAAAAATTCATCACAACTGAAGAGATTCCGGCTTCCACGTACGCGTATTCGATAACAGCGTCGCCAAACTGTTATAATCTGCTCTTCTCTGTAGAATACCGTAACCGACTCTTTGATTCCCTAAACCATTGCATTAGTTACAAATACGACCTGACAACAGATTCAGTCTAACATAGGATACATCTTGTAATATATATATATATATATATATATATATCTGAATCTGACTCTACCTTTCGCTACTATCTTATATAAATACGCATTTTTACTGGCATTTTGTTCGATTCTGGAATAATTTAAGAACGAATTTAAGGCGGTTAAGTCAATTATTGGAAGTGGAAAAGATTCTAACAATTTTCTAGGATAAAGCACTAATTTTTTTCCT
>CAADRB010000059.1:210957-237649 GCA_900708905.1 Hymenolepis diminuta | reverse complement strand
CCCCTTGGTTTATAAGTTACAATGTACAATTTTATATTTGCATATTGTTTAAGGCACTTTTTCTTCAGATGAAATGAAATATGTTAATGCGAGTGCTTTCCTACATCAGTGATTTTATTATTTGTTGCCGTGGCACAGCAGAATATTAAAAGAAATGGAATATGGTTCTAGTTAATAATAATAATATAAATCAAGTCATTCATGTCGATAGGTTAGTATGGTGGTGCAATAACGCAAGGGCCACATCGATCGAATAGGTAGCATAGATGGAATAAGTCAAGTCACTCATATTGTTAGATCAGTTCGGAGGTGGCATGCAAGCCACCCCAGTTTATTAATTAGTAAATTAGGTTTATATGCAAAACATTTCTTTGTTAGACGTCAGTCATGTCCCATCATCAGTGTCTCGGCATGCTGATCGACATCTGTTTAGGTATCTATATTCAAACAAGCAAACACACAGTGCCACCGCCTGTGGACACTGTAGTGGAGATCTTATTAGCAGTCAATAATTTCTAATCGTCATATGTTGATAGACATCTGCTGGCTATTGCAGGTGGTGATCGGAATACCGCTCCAATTTATTGATGTGTAATTTAGGTTTTTATACTTAATATTTCTTCTTTAGACATCAACCATGTCTCACCATCGATACCTCGGTGCGATGATTGCTATCTGTTTAGATATATATGTGGAAACGGGCGAATATACGGTTGAACTGCTTATTGATACTGCGGCCGAGATCTTATCATAAGTCAGTCATTTCTGATCTCCAAATATTGATTGACCTCTGCTATCTATAGCAAATAATAACGAAGAATTAAAAAGCACGAATAATCACACTTAGCCTTTTTAAATATTAAGATCTGCAAAAATTTAATTCATTAACAGATTTGAGACAAATTAACATTAATACTACTTAACTTGGACTTAAAAAATGCATTTTAAAGATAACGCTAATTGGAAATTTAAATGTTCGGTCGTGAGACAAAAGTTTTTGGAAAACATTTTAATAAATATACGATCAATAAGCATATAGACACAACAGTGCCAATAAAATTTTTTTTAAACTTCAAGAATATTAGCAACAGGCCAGGAGACATATGGTAAGTGAAAGTATTCCACAAATAGGCTCTCTATAAGTATAAACTGTTATTAGAATATGGTTTTATCTGGGTTTAGTAACCACAGATGTATGATAAAACATAGTAAGAATGTGAACAAATTTTAAACGCTCAAAACTCTCACATCATGTTTGTCTCAGTGAATGACTAATTAGTATTAAGGCGTGTGTCAAAAAGTAGATTTAGTCGATAGTAACTGAATGAAGACAATGCAAAATCCTAAGTTATATTAGAAAATAATAGATATAGAGTAAAATAGTAGAGCTTATTTTATCCTAAAGTTCAAATTTAATCAATATATATTTTTAAATAGCACTTGATATAACTGGCACATATATTACATTCACTATAAATGAATTTAATGAAACTTTTATTGAACAAAGTAATAAGCGCAAATAAACAAATACTGTGACCGTAAATTTAGAAAAAGGAAGTTACATAAGTAAGCACTTGAACATTCAGTTATTAACTTGATTTTATGTATGGAAAGATACGTCGCAATAAATCAACCCGAAGACTTAACTAATTCATCTTCAAACTGGGACTTAAAGATATCGCTGTTGTACACATAATTCGATCTAAAATGATAACTCCACATAAACTGGATATAAACGAACAAATATACAATACATTTATTTTCACAAATTGCATGATCCCTAGCGTGACCTAAGTATATTGACCTTCATTAGTTTTCTGTGTGTGAGCGGCTCTCCATTATCTGTCATGCGGTTTTTGCTTTTCTAACATAAATTTAAAATTTTAAAATACTCTATTTCAGTTCAAAACTTAACATTTCACATTAGAAAATAAATGACTTCCAACCCTTTGTCAAATTATGAACGATTTGCATCATTTTTGGGTGGGGCTACCGCTGGAATTTGTGTTGATCTAACAGTATATCCAATGGATACAATCAAAACTCGTCTTCAGAGCGGTACTCATGCAGTAAAACCTCAGGCAGGTGGAAATCTCGGCCTTTTTGCTGGTCTGCCTGCTGTTATTCTTGGCTCTGCACCTGCAGGTAGTTTGTGATGTTTATTTGGAGCTTATTTCATGCACTCGCTCACACATATTAATAATATTTCACCTCCAGCTGCTCTGTTTTTCGTCACCTATGAGACCATTAAGAGAGCAAGTATGAATACTGGAGCTCCATTATGGATGGCTTCGATGCTTTCTGCTTGCGCTGGAGACGTAGTATGTTGATCGTGTAAAATCAAAATTTCCGTTATTCGTGTTCATCTTTCCATGCTAACAGTCATAATATTGGCTTATCCTTCATCTAGGTTGCCTACATTGTTCGAGTCCCCGTCGAGACAATCAAACAACGAACACAAAATCAGCCTCATCTGAATGTCAGAATCGTCTTTAGAGACTGCATAAGGGAAGAAGTATGTGGTGCTGTTTTGTGTTCATTGTTTCTGCGTATTTAGGGTTGGCGCGGTCTCTATCGCGGTTACTGGGGTCAACTTTCTCGTGGTCTTCCCTTCTGTATCATTCAATATCCAATCTGGGAATCGCTTAAGGTAACTTCTTCCTTGTTTTTATTGAATATTTTTTTTTGTCGTTTAACATTATTTTATTACCAATATTTGTATTTTCCTTTTGATTTCTCTCTTTGTTTTATGCATTCGCAAGTTTCATAATTTTTCGTTGAGCCTGTTTTTCGTCACCTGAATCGAATGTCTTTCCCTCGATACTATTTTAAATCTAGAATTAATGAAAAATGGTAGTTGGGCCTAAATCTTCGGCTTAAATTTATTGTTCACCTCTGTGTATGTTTTTTTAATCAGTGCTTGTGTGTAGAATTTGATTTTGTTCATGAGAATTTGGATAAACGAAATGTGTGTTTCCATGCGGTGCTCACGAAATAATAGCTATTTATGGATTCCTTTAGCACCAATCATTTTGGACAAAGAGTGGAATTCTGTAGCTTTTAAAGGTAAAACTGTATTCTATCTTGTAATTCATTGAATGTGTATTTATGAGTATGAAACTCATAACTTGGCGGACGTACACTTTACAGGTGTATATTTCGATTATATTTGATCAGTTCATTTCCATTCTGTTCTAGACTTCTCACTCTGATAATATTCACTCTTAATATGGTCGTTCAATTCGTCATCTTTGGTTTGTCTCAATTTTACTGTCAAGAGATTTTAGTCAAATTTCGGCTTTTCTAAAAGCCTACATTTAAATCCCTTAAATAAAGAATATTTTTCTTGCATTTTTAGTGTCGCTTTCTTTCTTCTTTACCTATAGCTTGGAATGCAACAGTATAATCGTCGGCATCGTTTTCAGAAGGATTACTTTGTCTCTGTGAACTGTTGTATCAAGGAGGAATGTGGTCTCTCCAAGACGCAATTTGCCATTTGCGGAGCTGTTGCAGGCGCCATCGGGGGCTTCCTTACCACTCCTATGGATGTCGCCAAAACTCGCATTATCCTTGCCAAGGTAAAATCTGATCTTATCATCACTCTAACTTGATTCTAAATTCATAATATCGCTTTGTTTGCGCTAGGTGGTAACCTCTAGGAGATGATTTAACTTTCTTCGTCCTTCCAAACGTCTGTTCTGGCATACGATTAGCGTTTCTTATTGCTAACCGGGATGGCTAAAAGTTCATTCCAGAACCGCCTAGCAGCCAACCCCAATGTATCCCAAGATAATTCTGAAGAGCTACTGAATACGTATAATCTGTAGGTGTTAGTTTAAGGCCTTGTTTTAAGGGGTTATGTTTGCCTTTATTAATAGGCCGTTAGTAACCAAAAGGGGAATATCTAGGATCTGTAAGGTTTTTAATTTACACTAGTGTCAGGTAAACATTCAAATTCTTGAATCGTATGCTTTTATCTTTGTAGTTCACTATGTTATTTCCTACTATTCCTAATTTCAGTACCTTACCCCGTTTCTCACGTTCATGTTTGCCTTATTCAGAGTATATTGAATTGAGTGGCTCCTCATTTCTCTTTTATTAACCATTACCAGCGACGAGGTACTAGCTGGGGTAATTTGGCATTATGTAGAACCTTCTGCCCTCCAATGGTAATTCACTTTTAGGTATCATGTTAGGTATGTATTTCATTATGAGGTATCTATTCTCTCTTACTTTCAAATTTTTCTGATGTATAATTGTTTTATGCATACCGATTTGTTCATTCTTGTGATTTCATTGCAATTGTTCTTGAAAAGTGTTGACTTTTTTTGAACTCGATTGATATATCTGGATAGTTGAAAATTTACCAGATGTTATTTTTCAAAAGTAAGGGTTTGTCTTAATATAATCTTTCATAATTAAGTATTTCGCAAATCATTTTTAATTCTTTCGCCATAAGATTAAGTGGTGATCCTCTTGATTACTTCTTCATTCAACAGCACTTAAGGTGGGTTTGAAGTCTTTTAAAGTCTACTTTACACATATGTCCCAAGCTTGTCCATATACATAGTACGTTTTATCATTTACCTCATTCCATTACCTATGTAAAGAACTAGGTGACGAATATGAATACTTGTGCCTGCTTGTATATACCCCGCTTAATATACACTTTCTGGCAGTGCCGTCATTGTATTGCTTGTGTTGCCTTGTTATTGAATTCACTGGAATCATATTCCACTGTTTGCGTACTGTGTTAATTACCATACTTCTACTAGTAGTTAAGTTGTTAGCGAGTGTACAAGGTACGTAAGGCATCTGAGGACACCATATGCACTTTTAGAAAAAGCAGAAAATGAAACTGTTAATGGTTGAAACTTACAATTTCTTCCAACAAAATATAAGCGTGATATTAGCTAGATTTTTTCTACATATCCTCCTTCGACCTCTATCATTCACTCAATTTGAGTCCAAAAGCGACTGACTCCAAGCTTTGATCAGCTGGTGCCATGAGGATGCTAATTAACTTCCTTTTCAACCATGCTCTACGCTTAATAATCGAAGGGATTAGGATTTGGTGAGTTAGAAAGCGGAGAAAAGTTTGGTGTGACAATGATAAAGATTCTCGGCCGTCCAATCCTGGATTTTAAGAGCTTTGTGGGATGGAGCCGAATCTGGTTGGATGACATGGAGTCTTTTATTGGCTACGCATTTGCATTAACTCTAAGGCTCTATGGGAAAAATTAAGGAGTCATGATGTGCCCTCCACTGCCCTTCTCAACACCGGGAACCATCACTGCTGCCGGAAAATCTGTGTACATGCATAGTAGTTGGAACTTCAGTGGGGTCCGCCCGCGCGTAGCCACCCATCATTTCTTGGATTGATCTAGTTGATATTGGTGGAAGTTTTTTTGGTCGGAGAAAAACCAGAGACACCCCTCTTCTTCTGGGTGCTTCAGTTTGCTTAAGAGTCGTTCTGTACTCACTGAAGGATTCTCCTGATTTGTCAATATAAACTGACCTCGCATATGAACGTATGTATCCGAGATGTTGATGAAGAACATTCCTTATTGTTCCTTCAGACACTTGAAGATGTTTGGCAAGATGCCGCCCATTGACTTCTTAGGATTTTCGTTCATCATGCCGTATACTCTTCTATCAAACTCAGGTCTTCCGTGTGAGGGAGTCAACAGAGCGTTGGCAATACTGTTTTCTCTTCCTCGTGGCCAATTCATCTCCATTGTCTTCTTTCAGCAGCTCTTTTCTAACTTAACAGTGGAAAGGTCTGGGGACGTTTAGAGATTTTGCGATTTCTAAATTGCTGTTTCACTTTCGCGTATCTTTTCATCTCATTAGTTATAGTGGTATTTGGCATGAGGTCTTCTGATATATAAAAAAATACATTAATTATTATTAACGGGCTGGTTTAAATTGCAAAATATAAGTGACTTCAGAAACCTTACTCACCCTGTACTTCACAGTATTACACGCATTTCATTTTGTTCTTCCAACCTTCCAATAAATCAGAGTTTGTGCATTTCTTTGATGAATTTGTATCATTAGATCTTTTTAAATTTATTTCGAGTAACGTTTTATAGTAAAATCTATTTACTAGTCTCGTTATTGATATCCCTACTTGCCTACGTCATATTCAAAGATAGTTTTACCTTTGTCACAGGATCCAATGCAAACAACACCTTGTGATATGAATGGGTAATTCATAGCTTTGTTGTGACTTTGCTTCAAGAATAACTTCTTAAAATTTCATCCCGTATTCAAAAATCTTTTAACTTAAGGTAAATTAGCAACTATTTGATGTACTTCTATAACTCCTACCTGGACATTAAATTCTCAATGTCATTTTGTGAGTGGTTTTGCATTTTTCATCCAATCTCTACTGAATATCTTTTTGAGTAGTATCTACTACAAATGTTTTCTATTAGTCGCTAAGTCATGGTTTTCCCGGGAGTTAAATTGTTATCACATCTCACTTTACGTGTATGTGGGTAACTTGACTGCTTCTTGACCTCTGATATAGGTAATGTGTGCAATTTGGCCTTGATGTTTAAGTCGAATAGGATTGATGAAACCGTGTAAAACTGTCTTATTCTGTCTTTCATTCCTGGTTTTTTTTTCAAATGGTCACCTTGGAATGAAAACAGGACTAATAAAAGAATCCGATGTTTTATTTTTTCAGAAAGGAACTCCCCTTGCATCAGGAAATGTGTTTGTCGCGCTGAAGACTATCTATCAAGAAGGTGGCATCTCGGGGTATGTTCCTTTGTTAGATGTCTCAATTTCTAATCATTTGAAAGCAATTGAACACAAAGAATAGCAATGCAGTCGTTTGAGGGCAGGAGGATCGAGCATAAGTAGAAAGTAAAGTCAAGACGTTGAGGGGGTCTTTCTTCACTTTATGTTGTTCTACTTTTGTATCTAATGGATATAGTTCATTACCTCATATTCCACAGTTCAAAGTTCCGGATTTATTAGCTAGATATCCGAGCGTTCTTAAGCTTAATGATCCCTGGATCTATTGGAGCCTAAAAGACTGCTCTCTCGATGCTTCTCAAAATTATTTTCGAACAATGTGTTAAATCGAATGGTCTTTACGCAAAATTATTTTTACGTTCGAACCCTTGCGTAAATTAAGAACTCCACTTCACCTCAAAGCGCAGCTACGAGATATCTATTTTCACAGTGACTCAGTAAAAAACTACCTGTTCTTTCGTTCTTCCTTCATTTTCTCTCCTTCCTGATCTCCGTTCCCCCATCTCCTTTTCCTCTCTAGAAGTTGTTAGTCCTGTCATCTCGATAAATTTCTCTCCCATAATAGCGAAGAGTGGCTGTTTGATATCAACTAAAGTGGTTTAATGTTTCGGAGCCTACCAGATTATGGATGTGCTTATTTTGTATTGTCAATAATGTACGTTATTAATTGAATAGAGTTACAATGAGGGAACTAACTTTAATTGTAAAACATGAAGGCATGGGGATTATTAAGTGGAGAATTATATAATTACATCTATTTGGTCGTTGGACGCATTGGTAGACACACAGATAAAGAAATTGAGTTGTATAAGGACATATCGTAAGGGAGTGTAGCACATAGGGGACCCAGAGGGAACATTGCCACAAAGGAGAATATATCTTTTCGGACAGGTTGGTTTAGGACATGTCAAAAGGGAGATGTGGCAAGTAGAATCCCTGTTATTCATTAGGAAACGAGTGAAATATTGTACACATATACATCGCGCTTATAAAATATGTGTTCGTTTGTATAAATAAATAAGAAGATTTTTTCGTTTCCTTTTAAGCCTATTTGCGGGACTGCTTCCTCGTGTCTTCATAATGTCTTTTGGTGGAGCCATTTTTCTCGGACTCTATGACATCACAAAACGCATGTGGCTCGATGGTCTCCGCCTTCGAGAGCGGACAAAAACATCGGGTACTTCCGATTCCAAAGAGCCTTAGATTTTTGCTCTCCCATCCCTTGTACAGCTCTCCACTAATACCACTTTTATAGGATTTCAATAGCACTACTCCTCTCCAGCAAACTGGTATTTGTATTTTGTTCAAAACGGTTGCCAAATAAACCTTAAGTGCTTTCCTACTTTCATGTCTTTGCTATCTATCCTCTGTTGCCGTTTGTAAATGCTGCTTTTTTGTTTAATTTCCGTTGAAAAATTATAGTAGTATTTTCATTGTTTTTTTTTCGATTTGGTCATTCAAGTTTACACTACTATTATCTTCGTTAGTAGTACCTAAATATTGCTATATTGTAGGCCTTTGATAGCGTTGGTCTTTGGAATAAGGAGAGAGGAGTACAGGCGTATGCAGGAGCTACAGCAGGTCTCTGTGTGGATGTTGTTCTCTACCCTATCGACACACTGAAGACGCGTCTGCAGTCAGCTTCCGGAAATATCTTTACGTCCTGTGGCAAGCTAAAACTCTTTGCAGGCCTTCCTATGGTCCTTCTTGGGTCAGCACCCGCCTGTTAGTGTTCTAAATGGAAGCTTTTTGATGAGATTATAAAAATATAGGGTTCATTTGTTTTTTTCTTTCTACTTAAGCTGCTGTATTCTTCTACTTCTATGAGGTGGCGAAGGAGGTTTCTCAGAAAAATGGTCTGCCAATGTGGGCTTCTTCAATGATTGGAACTACCACTGCTGATATCGTAAGCTTTTACACTTGTTTCCTTAAATCTAATAGCAGGACAAATATTTATTACTTTGTCACTGTTCAAGATTATGGCTTTTTAATGCTTCTAGCATCCCCCAGTGTTAGGCTACAAATTGTAAAATCTGGGGCAATTCAACATCCAACCATCCCATGCCGCTAAATTGCCAGTCCCATTTTATTCCAAAGTCGAAAGTGCGAAAGTACCTGAATTCGTCTATTCAAGCAAGGTACGAAAAGGCCTAACTGACTAACTGTCTGTCATGCCATCATAGTTGAAAACTATACTCACTTTAGTATTTGTATTCTTAAAAGACGGTTGAGTGAGTCATTATAATTTGCTTGATAACAGAGCTAATCTAACTACTCTCTTTTTATCGACTGTGTGCTGGTGAAGGCAAAGATGTACCAGGTCATTATTTGTGAAAATTCGGAATTTGAAACTTTCAGATGACGGTATAATTCCGGTAATGGTAAATTTTATAAGATAAATGGACTGGCTAACTCGTTATTTCGATTTTCAATGTAGAGGCTTCCCGCCACTCAATGTTTTTTCTTCTGCAGACTTCAATGGTATTGTGGGTTCCCTGTGAGAACGTCAAGCAATCTGCTCAGAGTCGTCCATTTGATTCTCTCCGATCCATTTTCCGAAGCTATGTTCTACATGAGGTAAATATTGCAATCTACTATTGCGCATTCTCTCCAAACTGCGAACGATTTTACGTGCATTTTCCTTAACACAACGTAGATGATCCGCTAGCTTCACGACATTTACAAAATGATTAGAGTGGAAATGATTCTGCAGTCTCAGATTCTTAGCTCAACTATCATTTTAAAGTTGGATCAGACGCTTCGATTGTAGTATCAAGACTTATAGTAACCGAATAACTAGTATATCTTGCTTCCTGACCCGTGTATTTATTATTAGCCGTTCACTTCTTATTGCCACCGATCTTTCATTTACGAATACAATTCTTTGTAGGGTTGGATTGGTCTATATCGGGGTTATGTCAGTACAATAGTTCGTGATCTACCCTGCGCTCTGATCCAATTTCCCATTTGGGAGGCCCTGAAGGGTTTCTTCGCGCGTCGAAATCATCATCGGCTTCTTGATCAGCATTTACAAGGCGGTGTTGCACCCCACAGTTTTCCTCCTCCCTCGGCGGCTAACTTGACGGGCTTTCAATTCGCGCTGTGTGGATTTCTATCAGGAGCTATCGCCGGCTCAGTTACCACGCCTCTGGATGTGGCAAAGACTCGGATCATGCTCGCGGAGGTTAGTGAAATGCATCCGGTTAATAACTAAAGTGACGACTTCTAAGTGCTCGGCCGGGTTAGATTTTTAAGAATTATGATCTTCCTCATAATGCCAATGCCATTACCAAATGAGAAGACCAAGAGTTTGGTATGGCCACTTTTGGATAAATAGGAAGGAATGAGAGAGAAAAGGGGAGGAGTAGGAAGCCAACAAGTGTTATTGTTGAGCGGGTGGAAACAGAGTTGTGATTAAGTGGCTGACTTGAGGCGCGTGTTAGGAAGCCAAATCGAATATTTTCGATGTATTCGATCGAGTATATTAAAAGTGCATTCGTTAGTTCATCCTCCTTTTGCTGAACTATCGACTTCTGAACTTCCATTCTCAGACTTAGACATATAAAACCACCAGTGGAGAATCCATTGCTGCCAATGTTGTTCTACCAGTCAGCCACTCATTCATCTCACATCCAGGTCGCTATGAGTTCATTTTTTTCCTTAATATTTAACCGTTGTTTGGTCTACATGTCTTCCGCCTCCCTTTTCCTACAGTCTGATTTGTTGTAGCTCTATAAAGTGGGCAATCGAGCAAGTTATAAGAGCGCGCTCAGTGGAGTTAACTGATTTTGTATTATCCGTCTGATGGGCAATCAATAAAACCATAAAGGGATTGAGAGGAAAGGAGAAGAGGAATGGTGAATTGGAAGGCAAGGAATATTGGTTATCGCTAAGTGATTGTAATTCGGAGTGTGAGAAACAGGTCGAATTAGTGAGTTGATTGGTGTTGTGTTCTTTGGTTGTCGTTGAGGGATCAGTAAAAGTTATCATCTGATAACTATTAAAGCTCGAAGTTATTACTCAACATCCTGGAATGCTTCTGGCTACAACCAGGGGGTAATTTCGATTTACATTACCATCTCTTTCTGAATTTATTAAACCACGAAAAATTTGAAAATTAGCTACCTTCAGATTGGTTAGCCAAAAATGCCCCTCATCGCTGGGTTCTTCCTATATGTCACTACACATCCCAACCCAGTCAATATTTTCTTACTGAGTACTCGTTGTTAAATCTTGCGGCCACTGATAGACACTCCCTTCCTGTTTACTTGTCTTTAATACTTAAATGCAAAGATCTAAAGTGCTGCGTTGATTCTTGACATTTCTTCTTAGTCTTCTTGACTATATTAAACAATCGGGACTAGATGGTCAGTTGTTAGGTAGATTTAAGTGGAAATAACCCATCTTTTCTGCAATTTGGCCACTAATTTTGATTCGGTAACCCCTGTAATCATCTATCTACTGCTTAATTTATAGTTGAGGGCATTGCTTCTTTGGTTCTTGGTGAAATCGGTTCCACCAGGCTAGCGGCATAAGTAGGACCATAGTCCAGGTCAAATTGGCCGATTGGGCAACCGCTCAAATAAAGATACTTCATGAGCCTCGAATTCTGGAATGTATCCGATCTCATTCCACTGCGCTATTCTGCTCTGGTTGTTAAAAGTGTTGCATTAGCTTTTCCATCGTTTGAATGCTTGAAAGTAAGCAGTTCAACATTATGTCAGTCCTAAAACCTCTGAGAAATCGCATTGGATTTTCTTATTTCATATGGCCTCAAATTAATCCATTTTTCTATTCACATTAAGAAACTCCTTTACTCATAAGTCAAGTTGGGAAAATTCCAAATACACCACCTATGAATATTATTAGAGTTCACTAAAGATTAACTCTAGCGGGCGTTACTATGTTAAAGACGTCGTTGCTAGTCTCAACTATCTACTTTTGTTGTAACAAGGCGCAAGTAAATCAAAAAGCTTCGTTTACAGATATTTGATACAATTTGAGGGGAAGTGTTGGTGAGCTTCCACATGTAACTGACTTTTATGTGGATCGATCACCCCATTAGCGAACTGTGCTCCTTTTTAGAAAGTGAACAAGTCTATGCTGTCATGTAATTCACACGAAGCGTAAGACTTGACACTCTGCATTCGTGAACTATTTTCTCTTAACCTACTTCCCAATTTCTTTCCTTATTAGTCATTTGTCGTCCTCCCTATTCGGAGGCTTCCCCAAGATTAAAACTCGTACCTTTCACTGTAGTACCTACCCCCATAAATCATTGTTTAATACTTAATTAGATTATCAGAATATAGTCTGAAGAGTAGTGCTAGTAAGGTTTCGCTTATAATCAAGTTGTACGTTAAGAGGATCTAATTTGGTGCAATGTATTTCTTTTTAGCGAGATAGCGTTCTTTCTTCGGGTCGAATCTCCACCGCCTTGAAATTGGTCTATAACGAGACCGGTGTCTTGGGGTAATTTATTCGTATTTATGTAGAATATGTGCTGTCTCTCCTAGAAAAACAATAAATTACATAAATCTGTTTTCTTTTTTCATTGTAGATGGTTTGCCGGAATTCTTCCTCGAGTTGGTCTGATGTCTTTGGGTGGAGGGATATTCCTCGGTCTCTACGACATCACAAAATCCTTCTTGGTGCCAACTCCAGACAACAGTAACACAAAACCGAAACCCTAGACACCTTGTCTTTCCCTTCCTCTGGATCACTTTTTAGTACTTTGTGATTGCGATTTTAGTCCTCTGTATATAAAACTATGATCCCTTTCCCTCTGCATTCCTTCCCCTGAGTATTTATGTAGTCGCTGAATATATACGCTCTATGAATTCCTTCTAAAGTCATTTTTCAATGTCAGAAAGCATTCAATATGGCTGCCAGACAGACTTATATCTAGACCACTGAAATACTATTGTAATGGCTGGTTTTTTATTTGCAATGTGCGTGTACGCCACCAGAGATCAAAGGTTGGATACTCACCGATCCACTTCCAGCTGGCGGATTGACCAAACTCACCTGCTTCGTAGCTTCTGTAGAACTTCTCTTAACTGGTCTTAGGACTTTACTAATATCAACCCACTCATAAAGAAACAGTAGTGTACTTAGGACTTGATAGTAAGATCCTTTAACAGCTACGTTCGAGAGCCGCCCAACGTTCCCCTACTGAATTAATCTCCCACTCCCCTCAATTAGGACACTTAAAATCACACCGGTTAATAACTCCATTTCATAGATTTATTATTTAATTCACCTGGTTACGCAGTCTACTGTGCGTTTGAAAGGCCTTGACAATCGTTTTTAATTTTCTAAATATGATTCTTCATTAAAACACCGCACAAGCACAAACAATTGCCCCAAAAAATCGACAAAATCCCAACAACCTACCCGCTTAAGCGAAAGTATTAAACTGAAAAGTATTCTAACACCCATCTTGGGAAGATGGTAGCATCGTAAAGACGTGGTGGTGAAACTCGAATTTTGTCATCTCTTTATTGATCATCCCGATCACCGGGTATACACCGAAAAACCCTGACAGCACCCTATTTCAACTGACAAACTTATTTTCAACTAATATAAGTGAAGAAAGCCGGATAAAATTTGAATAAACGATTTCTAACTCGTAATAAAATATGCAAAAATAATCGCAATCCAGGCGAGCTTATAACACTTTAGCTCTACTGAAAAATACAAAGTGCAGAAATATCTTAGGAGGGCACACCTAGCACCTTGTCGGAAACAAAAAATTGTCAAAACGAGAAACCGTAATAACTTACCGCAGTTATTATACCACATTCCCACATCAGTGGTAAGTCAAAACAAATTATGATCACATTATAGTTTACTAGGAAGAATGGGAAAGTAGATACAGAAGTATTGTATTTCACAAATTGCAGCTAAGTTGGAGGAGGAGGATTCGTAAAAACCTATACTACGGAGAAGTCTTTTCTTGGTAGAATTTTACGACTGGTAACTAGCCAAGAAGTCAATAACGATAGTCTTCAGCTTCTCATCCAACTGCGGAGAAATCTCACCAACCTCCCGGATGGTCTTCAAAATATCTTGATGGTTGGCCTGGAAATATTTCAAGAAGTCTTGTTCAAATTTGGTAATTTTGGATGGATCCATCTTATCCAAGTGACCACGGACACCAGCATAGATAACCACAACTTGCTCCTCAATTGCCATAGGAACTAGAAAATAGAGAAACTTAGGAGTACAAAATTACAACATACCATATTGACCTTGTTTCAAAAGTTCAGTCAATCGAACACCACGGTTGAGAAGAGACTGAGTAGTAGCATCAAGATCTGAACCGAATTGGGCGAAAGCAGCAACTTCACGGTATTGGGCAAGCTCCAACTTCATGCGACCGGCGACTTGTTTCATGGCCTTCGTTTGGGCAGCAGAACCGACACGACTGACAGAGAGACCGACGTTGATAGCGGGACGAATACCCTTGAAGAACAACTCGTTTTCAAGGAAAATTTGACCATCAGTGATGGAAATAACATTTGTTGGGATGTAGGCAGACACATCACCAGCTTGAGTCTCAATAACAGGAAGAGCAGTCAAGGAACCGCCACCATATTGATCGCTCATTTTAGCCGCACGCTCGAGAAGACGAGAATGAAGGTAGAAAACATCACCAGGATAAGCTTCACGACCTGGGGGACGACGAAGAAGGAGAGACATTTGACGGTAAGCAACAGCCTGTTTGGAAAGATCGTCATAAATAATTAAGGCGTGCTTTCCGTTGTCACGGAAATACTCTCCCATGGCGCAACCTGAGTAAGGTGCGAGGTATTGCAAAGGAGCGGCATCAGATGCTGTAGCTGAGACGACAATAGAGTACTTCATGGCGCCAGCAACTGTGAGACGTTTTACAAGTTGAGCGACAGTAGAACGTTTCTGACCGACAGCAACGTAAATGCAGTAAAGCTTCTTCTTTTCGTCGGCACCCTCATTGAAGCGCTTTTGATTGATGATGGTATCGATAGCAATAGCGGTTTTACCAGTCTGACGATCACCAATGATCAATTCACGCTGACCACGACCAATTGGGACCAAACTATCAACAGCCTTCATACCAGTTTGCATAGGCTCTTTGACGGAGGCTCTTGGAATGATACCGGGAGCCTTAACACCGACCCGCCGACGGTTTTTGACATCGATAGCACCGAGACCGTCAATGGGGTTACCAAGAGCGTCAACAACACGACCCAAAAGTTCTTCGCCAACAGGAACATCTACGATAGCGCCAGCTCGCTTAACGATATCGCCCTCTTTAATTAGTTTATCGTTACCGAAAACGACAACACCGACGTTATCAGGCTCCAAGTTCAGAGCCATACCCTTCAAACCGGAAGAAAATTCCACCATCTCTTCGGCTTGGATGTTATTCAAACCATAGACACGAGCAATACCATCACCAATGCTTAAGACACGGCCGGTCTCTTCCAAATTCACCTGCTGCGATTGCCCAAGAATCCTCTCTTCCAAGATACTAGAAAACTCAGGCGACTGAGCATAGTACTTATTCGTCGTTGAGATGTGGCGAGCAGCACTGGAGACCAAGGGAGTGGCCTAATGATACATATAACGTTACTTACTAGCTCATGTGAGTAAAGTAGCAACAGAATTCAATTAAAACGGTAAAACATGTTATTGATAAGTGGAAAGCAAGTTACAAATCTAAGCAAGAATTTAACCTGATCTCACAAATCGTTACACAAAAGTATGGCGTTAAAATGTGTTATACCTTAATTAAAGAGCTCCCAGCTTTCGTAACGAACGGGAAGACGGCTCGCAGCACAGACATCTTCAGCGTAATACCGAAACTGCAGTTCAGGTGTAGGTTTAAACAACCGTTTCGGAATAGATGCAAAATTTCGCATTCTCTCATCAAAATTTATAATTCTTTTCATCATGATAAGATTATTAATCTGCATTTCGATGAGATCCATTAATAAAAAAAGGCAATACGATATTATTTTTAATAGAAAGTGTGTAAGAAATTATCAACTAATGAAGTTTGGTATTCTCGAATTTAGAAATCCCATTTTTCAATTTAAGAAGTTCTGCAGTTATCCCTAACAATTTGTTTCAAGAACAGAACCTGTAATATTAATCAAAATAATTTATTGATATCTTCGAGCATTACTATTATGAAGGCTAATGTAATTTAAATTGTATATTTCTGCATAAATTTGTATATTTTTTGTAGATTTTTTCGGCAAATACGCTGGACTATTTATATGTAATTTTCAGGTTCAAAATGGTGTCCAGTACCATAAATCTACACGGGTGAATAAGAATTTGGAAATATGTGCCAAATTCGTCAATAAATATCGGAAGAAATACAACTGAACATTTCATTAATTCTAAAATCCTACTTGATTAGCTTCCATTAAAAGCGCTGCATTAGACTGCTACAAATAATGCTTCTTTGATTATATCTATAGTCAACAGATGTCGGTCAACGCCAAGGGATCAGAAATGAATGAATGGGGATAAGATCTCAATTACAGTATCCATAGGCGCCTTAGCTCCATGTGTGCGTGTTTGCACATAGCTGCCCAGACAGATGTCAATTCTCACGCCGAAACGACGGGACATGACTGGCGTCAAACGAAGGAATATTTTGTATATTAACCTAATTTATATATCCATAAATTAGGGAGGTTTTTCGGCCACCCCAAACTGATCTAGAGACATAAATGACTTGGCTTAATCTATATATTCAATCGATATGTCCCCTGTCCCCATAACTTTATTACGATAATAGAATAATAAGATTACTTGCATTTATTTCATCCATGCTACTGAGTTTATTCATTTGGATCTTCTAAATTAAATGCTTGCCATCTCTTGGTTTTTCAAATTAATGTTTGCATTTATTATGAAATGTGTGCATATATAGTAAAAATCCTTTTCTATTAACATCGGCAATAGAAGAAAACTATCTTAAAGTGGAGGAACTAGGCGGCCCACTTAAACCGAAGGTCTAACCCAATTTAATAACACCAAATTTTATAATCTTTTATAAATGCTGATTATTAGTTTACACCCGGTAGATGAAGGCCCTTTGTGAAGAATGAAGTCTCAGTTACATTAAAGAAATTTTAGATAATATTGAAAGTGTTTATTTAAAATGTTCATTATAAATGGGAGAATAAGTTCATTGTAAATGCATATCATTTTCATACACATTCATGTTCTAAATTTTCAAATAGTTGAATTGACTTTCGCGATGTCTGCCATCCATAGCAGAGATTTCGTTCATCTCCGTAAAATTTTCATGAAATGTGATTCATAAATGATTCATTTTCTAAAATAAATGAAGAAATACTAAGCTTCCTAGAAAGCGTTCATAAATAAATGTAATATTTTCATGAGCTTTCGGAAAGTGTTTCTGAAATAGCGTGAGTCCGGATCTATTGGAGGCCACATTAATCGATCAAGATAGGAATAGATGGAATAAGTCAAGTCACTCATGTCGCCAGCTCAGTTCGGAGGTGGCAGGCAAGGCACCCCAAATTATTAATAAGTAAATTATATTTACATACAAAACATTTCTTCGTTAGACATCAGTCATGTCTCGTTGTCGGAGTCTCGGCGTGATAATAGATATCTGTTTAAGTATCTATGTACAGACAGGCAAACAGACAGCGGGACCACCTGTGAACACCGTAGTGGAGATATTATCGCCAATCAGTCACTTCTAATCGCCAAGTGTTGATAGACATCTGCTAGCTATTGCAGTTTCCATTTTTTCTTCAAATGTATAAGTGAATTTATCATTTTAATAAGTGGATAGTTAGAGGTAGTTTACTAAAGCCAAGTTTACTTACTTTAGAAATCTACAGAATAAAATATCTACTTCGCCAGAAAACATTTTATGTAAATATTCCAAATTTGGTCAGTTATTATCAGTTAGATCTAACTTGCAAAATTTTGAATTCAGTTATCGATATCTACACCGCTACTCGAATTTCAGCTCAAACGAACTGATCGCTCAGTGCTATGGAAATGAGGTTGGTGCCAAAACTCAATTTTAGAAATACATGAACTCACATAAATGCACAATCTTCAACTATCAGTGAATTAAAGCTGGTTCATAAAATGCTTAATTTTGGAAGTGCAGAAGAATGATAATCTTCTTTCACGTAAATCACTTTACAGTACAGTTCCTTCTCATGCAGCATGCCAAGCTGAAATAGGAAATAAAACTGAGGAATTTACAGGACATTGTTTGGGATCAATAAAAATCTTCACTTTCTGGACTGAATATTTATATTTAATTCTTCACTTCCTATGCTTAATTTTGCCATTTTTATTCCTTCCCCGTAGTATCTGCATAAACTCAATGGTGGGAGCGAAACTACCGCCACCTAATCTAATGGACTTGTTAAATTCTGGCGCATGAATAAGACGAATCTGAACTGTCTTGCGAATGTTAAAACTAAGACAGATACAAATCCTAGCTTTTGAGAGCCGTTATCTGAATATCCCATACAGGGGCCTTTGTAGCTGGTTTTCACATGAACTAAACACTCCCAAATGATCAATCCAAGAGGGCCTTAGGGATGAAGTGGCATCACTCGCAACTTGGGCTATGGAAAAATGGCTGGTTTTATGGTCAAGACCTTCGAATTCCACTATTCACTCCACCTTTCTCAGTAAATGTTACACTGAAAACAATTAATCTCTTGTCCAGATTGAGTCTCTAACTCCAAGTTTCACAATCACCATTTATTCCCATGTATCTCCTATCGTAAGCTATGACGATCTTAATATATCGGATTCAACATCAGAAACTCTCTGATGATCTAATCAACCCTGGACTGATGCACAATATCATTTTGACCTTACTTATCAACCTGATCTGACTGGGCTTCCTTCGATCCTTATCTATGTATCCCCTTCGGATTCTCTCAAAATTACACCATCCCCTACACCGTGCTGCAACTCAATTTCTTCACCATTTAATTGCACCGCTGCGCGATGTCACTGCACGCCGCTGTTACACCACTGCCCCACCTTAATTCAAACAGGCGGATATTGGCCCCTCAATATCTGTCTATTTATTGTCAATTGCTACTGGCAACTCAGTAAACTGAATTGTCCATCTTCCTTCTTACTGTTATCTGGCAGTTTGCTTTTTGAATCATAAGACCCAAGACATGCAGACTCTGGACATGATGAAGTTTCATTAAGTAATCATTGTAATACCAATGTCTTAAAATATCAACTCCAGATATACATCTCCTAAAGACGATGACTCCAGATAGCAATGTAAATACTCAGTCTTTAAATTAATTTGATATTGTAGATGACTAAACTAAAGACTAACAGTTTCCAGGATTCAGTAATGTTTAAAGATGCATTGTGGGTAAAGCGACGAGCCGTTTCATTTAAATTCCCAACTAAACTCCTCGTAGCATTCCTTTCAATTTTCCATCCCTTAGCGTTCATTAACCAAGCCGCATCTTTGTCTTCTTTATACCCTCACTTTCTCGCTTACTATTGTGTAAGTCACTAGGGCCCTTACTACTGAAGAGTTGGAATTTAGTTAAGCTAACAATCATCCCGCACAATACGCACGCACCTACATATATCAATCGGCTAAACATGAAAGAACAGCGGCCATTAACTGGATCGGGTCATGTTGACAAGATGATCACTTCCTATCACCATTCGTATTCGTTATGTTTCTTGGTGCATAGTTTTATTTTTTCTATATCGTATGGTTACTATATCCTTTCATATTAATTTGCCTTACCTGCAAGGAGTTCCTTAATAAAGACTTATTTAAACCATGCTCCATCCGGTTCATAACAGATCCCCTCTTCCAATACGTGTACAATGTAGGCCAGTGTTCCAATCGTTTTTTCCACTGTTTATCAACGCGTATACAAAAATTCTCAAATCCAGTTAGGAAAGCGTTTTCCAACATTCATCTTGGGTTGGAGCTGCTCTGGTGAGAAACTCGAATTCTATTGCCCTCGCTGTAAGTGGCCGAGCATGCTGCTGGGCAGGAAATGGAAGTAGATCAAGCTAGAAGTCTCGCCAACTAATATGGCAGCACTTGCAAGCACGCAGACCAACATGGGCATACGGTAGACCAATGAGGTTTGTGTTCAACTACAGTGCCATGCCCAGCAGGAAGGAAATAGAAATGGCGGCAAGATGGTTGCCTCCTCTAAATCCTGTACCATTTAACGTCTCTCTGCCAGATTTTCTAACACAGATCTATACCTATTCATTCTACTTTACCTTGTCTATAATAAAATATTCTACAATAGACAGCGCCTAAAACGACAACTCGAATAAAAACATCTTGCCCAACCGTGCTGAACATTACCTACGTGAAGTCGATTGTTGCTAAGCCGACTGCCGATAGTCTCTCTCCCCAAGAAAGAGAGGAACCCATACTCCGCTTTTGGTCTGTAGCAAGCGATTGCCAAGCTACTTCAGCACAATAACGGCCACCAGCGTTGACTAATTGAAAGACTAAAGTAACCAAATCCTCAAATGTTACTACGCTAGCTCCCTTTACCATCACCTGTACAGTGGTTACAACTAACAAATCTAGGCAAAATATAAAGTGTTATTCTCTACATAAGATCACAAATATCACGAAATACAACTGATGTTTTTAACCTAAACTGTCTGGAGAGCAACAGATGTCAAGACTGAAACGAGGCAGATCTAATGGCACTTACCCCTCCTGTTATAGTACCCTTTGATAAGTAATTGAAAATAAGGCCTAAATTAAGTTGTATCAAAAGAGAACTACACTCTTTCACCGATTAAATCAAAGAGGTGCGAGTAAACAACTAAGTATTATTTTTTGGGTATAACATTACAAATATCGCTAAATACCGTTGGTAACATCAAGATCTCATTTTGCACCAACGGTTTTCTTCTAATCATCAGTCTTTATCGATCCACTTCACCGAACACAAGATCCAAGTTACCTAAAAGCAAAGTAGTACAAAAATCGGTCAGATAATATACCTACCACTTAAACGAATTAAGTAGCGTAGTGAACTCACCAAGAACAGAGACAACATCAGCTAGCAAATATCCCTTGCAAAGTTTGTTGGAAGCTGCAAGATGAGCGAAGCTTGGAGCACGGAGTTTGACGCGATAGGGGATGTTGGTTCCATCCGAAACCATATAAATACCAAATTCCCCCTTAGGAGCCTCAACAGCAGTGTATGTTACACCTGGGGGTACCTTTAGTAAAAAATCATTTTGAGGAGACATTAGAGCATAACGTAACATACATTATAACCTTCAGTGAAAAGTTTGAAATGATGAATGAGAGCTTCCATAGAATCCTTCATTTCAGCTCTCGATGGGGGACAAATCTTTGCATCATCAATCTTAATCTCTCCTGAAGGCATCTTATTGATGCACTGAAGAATAATTCGGCACGACTGCCGAATCTCCTCAATACGGAGAATGAAACGGTCATAGACATCGCCATTTACACCAATAGGGACATCGAAATCCATATCCTCATAGGCGTCATAGGGTTGCGTTTTTCTCAAGTCCCATTGGACACCGGATCCTCGCAGCATGACACCAGAGAAACCAAGATCAATAGCATCTTCCGCACTAACAACACCAATGTCTTTCGTACGATGAATCCACAGAGGGTTGGTGCAAAGAAGATCTTCTAATTCATCCAAACGCTGAGGCAACTTTTCAATGATTTCGTAGAGATCTTCCATGAAACCGAGTGGGATATCAACCGCAACACCACCGGGGCGAATGTAAGCTGCATGGAAGCGAGCTCCTGATGCTCGTTCGTACATTTCCATCAGCTTTTCACGCTCCTCGAAGAGCCAGAAGAATGGCGTGATGGCTCCCATATCGAGAATATTTGCCCCCAAAGCAATCAAGTGGTTCAAGATACGCGTTATTTCCGAAAACATAGCTAAGAGGAGAAAAAATAAATTATAAGTTACGAATAAAAATGAAGTTAATTGCAGAAATTATTAGAATCTTACTGCGAATGTATTTTGCACGCTTAGGAATATCAATTCCGAGAAGTTTTTCGACAGCCAATGAGTAGCATTGTTCGCTGCACATCATGCTAAAGTAATCGAGTCGGTCGACATAAGGAAGATTTTGGGTGTAAGTTTTGTATTCCATCAGTTTTTCAGTACCACGGTGGAGAAATCCGATGTGTGGATCAAGTCTAATAATAATCTTATTTGTAGAAAATGGAAATAATATTAATAATTAGCCTACTTCACCATCAAGCTCCATAATCATTCTTAGCACACCGTGAGCCGCAGGATGCTGTGGACCGAAATTCAGCTGAATCGATTGCACCTCGTAGTGACGCACATCAAACATGTTTCCTAAATATTTTAAATTATTGTGGATAAACTTTACTTCTTTTTACATATTCAGGTTCAACCATTTCTTTTGGCAATTTGTAGAGCTTTTTCTGAGCATCAACGAACTCTTTGTCGGGCATCCATCGAGTTGATAAAGCTCTACAGAATAAAGAAGTAAAGACGCAGAGTACCTTTGGGAAGCCGCAAAGAATGCATTCCTTGAGCTAATGCCAGCGGCAAGCGCCCTCAAAGACAACATTTTACAGAGATGTCTCAATACACGCGCGTTGAGCCGGGGCGATTACAAGCATAACTAAGACATACAACACAAATGTAAAATTAAAATGAATAACAAATATCAAATGAGATAGTATTTTTAGTTTTATGTAAAATAATTTCATAAATCTGTTTAATTCTAAAGCTAATTTTGAAGTAAAAGCCTAAATGGATAATAATAAATAAATAAATGCAAGCTATTAAGTTATGCCATGATCATATGAAAAGCACTTGAAGATAATTTTCGTGATGAGCCTTATATTTATTCCACTGATTAAAAAACGACATTCTTTTTTAAGCATGTCTGCAGGAGATAATTAGTGTCACTTTTATAGCACAAATAATCTGTTAATATCATAGACTAATGTGATCGGTACCGAAATTTTAATAATTATCTCGACATTTTGCCAGATTGACACCGTTCATTTAATACCATGAAGCTGATTGGTTCTTTCGTCGAAATCACGTGTTTAGAGTTTTGCATTTTTCGTTATTATAAAGACACCTTATAAAAGTATGATAATTTTCAGTTCTTGCGCTATTTTTTACCTAGCACGGATATCGATAGTAGATTTTACTGTTTGTTTTCTAGAATTTCTTGGTCTTCTTTTAAAAATGCTTCCGTATGAGAAAACTACAGCTCTGCTCTCAGGAGCTACCGCGGGTCTCTGCGTAGATTTAGCCGTTTATCCCCTCGATACGATAAAAACCCGTCTACAAAGTATGGCTCAGTCTGTTAAACCTGCCGGTCACCTTCATCTCTTTGCCGGTCTCCCTGCAGTACTCTTCGGTTCCGCCCCAAGTGGTTCGTTTCCATCGCATTATACTTTTCCTCTGCCTTTAAGTACTTATTCCTGTTTTTTATAACAGCCGCCCTGTTCTTTTGCGCCTATGAGGTGACAAAGAATCGAACAACCTCAGAGGGCATTCTTCCGTGGTTTTCCTCCATGATGGCAGCTTGTGTCGGTGAACTTGTTGCCTGTGTTATTCGTGTTCCCTGTGAAACAATCAAGCAGAGAGCTCAAGCTCAACCACATCTGGGCATTGCTGGTGTCTTTTCCGACTCTCTCCGTAGTGAGGTTCGTTTTTTTGCGTTTCAGTACCTTAATCCTTCATATTTTGCTTGTTTTCTTAAGTGTTTTCAGTTTTGATCAGAATTCTGTTAGAGATGTCCCGTTCTGTTTTACGAAACTCCGTGAATCTGTTTGTCTTATTTTGAGGCTTATGCTGCAGCCAATAGTATCTAAAGTCATTTTATTGTACATATTTTCCGCTATACCGATTCTTGTTCTTTTTTGGTTCCCGTATTGTTTATCCCTTAGAAACCATGACAACGTTTAAGCAACTCCTTTGAGCTTCTTTTTCAACTTGAGTTTCCATAGATTAATATGAATATAACCCTCACTGTAGAAAAAAAACACGGGCTATTAAATCAGAAATATACTTTTTTTGTCCAAATTCAGTCGTTTCTGATATCATTTCCGATGTTGCTCCTCATCGCCTTAGTGTAGGTCACTTTGAGTATCTAACGTTTATGCAGGATATTACTGTAAATTAGGTTAAACTTGAATTTTTATGTCTAATTTACATGCAAATGCAATAATAAATCAACAACTTACGCTTTCATTTGACAGGGTCTTGCAGGACTGTATCGTGGATATCTTAGCACCATTTTTCGTGAACTCCCCTTCTCTCTCATTCAGTACCCCATCTGGGAAGCACTCAAGGTATGCATTTTCATCAAGTGTGTCCCTTGAGCATTTCAACTATTGATGTATACTGCTTATATTTCCCATTACAGCGTTCCATGCAGCGCTATAATCAACACAGGAACGGTGGTGTTGGCGATGGCGAATTGTCGAAGGGACAGTTCGCGTTGTGTGGAGCTCTTGCGGGAGCATTTGCTGGTGCCTGCACAACCCCCCTCGATGTCATCAAAACACGCATTATGCTCGCTGATGTGAGTTTTCTCATTATCTCATACATTCTAAGACAGTTTATGCTTTCGATCGAAACCCTGAAAATACTCATTTGTTTGAGCCCTAGGATAGTAGAAGAGAATGTTTTGAAATGTCTGCGGTTTGACAGTTTCGAGATGATTTATGTTCGCATTTGAAACCTTGATTAGTATCAACATTCTTACTAGCATAATGTTGCAACACGTCTTGTGATGTTTCCCATTCAATTAGGTATCTTCATTCACTCTCCATACTCGAACGTGTTTGAGGAAAGGCATGATTAAATGTATAATCAACGGTCTAGGGCTTTATTTTCCCACACTTTGATTAAGGCTATCCTGTAAATAATTTGTGGAAATAACGCCGAACTTCTTTTACATTATTTTGGTATAGAAGTGCAGATTTGTTAACTGGTTGTCTATCTCAGTCGGTGATTATGTGTTTTATTATGTGCCGAGTGTAGTATTAAAGCTGTTAGCATTGTCTTGACAAACGTGGTTTGAATAAGATTCCAGTTAAAATACATTTAATAGATACGGTAATATGGTATGAAAAAGGCGTATGAAAGGTGGATAGATGAACAAAGTTTCACTAAACTGTGTAATGCACACTACTCTCTCAATCGTCGCGATTGTATATATTCGTATACTTGGAGTTTAGACCTCCCGCGGGTCCACCGCGCCCATTTCATCTGATTAGTGTATCATCTCTACTGGCTGGCGAAGTAGACGCTACTTGCTGACTTGCAGTTACCCTAAATGAGAGTCATTTTCACTGCATTTTTCTCTCTCTTCAGTGAGAAGAGAATTTCATACTCGAAGGGAGCCCTAGACCATTCCCATTGAGGTTCACTAAGCGATTCAACTTCAACTTTGCAATATGAACATTTTAAGTTTATGCAAATTTGATATAATGAAGTTGTAGCAAACAGATCTAATAATTCTCATAGTTATTCATCGATGCAATGTTGTCAAGTATATAAACAGGGAACCTTCCTGGGGATCTAATTAAATAATTTTTTCACATCTCCGTTAACTACTCCAAATTTTGTTTAAAAGTATATTTGTATTCTTTTTCGTGCCTTATTTTGTTCTCATCGAATGCTAAACTTACTATTTGAAGTACATGTGTGTTGGCAACGTAGTGGTTAACGTGCTCGTCTTTAACTCAGAGGTCACAGGTTTGATGCTCGTCAGTGAGGAATTGTCGACTCAGTTGATAAAGTTTGGCTAATGAAGGGGATAGCAGAAATCGGGGTTCTCACTATGCATGCTTAATAATGCCATCCCGTAACCCAGGATGAGCACTGTAAAGTAGACTTGGGAAATTATTATCATTTGAAATATGTAGGTCATGATTGCACGTACTTAATGCGACGTTTTTTCCTTGTAGCGACAAAGTGCCTATTCTACAAGTAATGTATTCACTGTGATGCGTCTAATCCATGCCGAGTCTGGCATCCGAGGGTATATTTTTCCTTCTTAATCTTTTGTTATGGCTTCCGGTTGCGAAGCATAGTTCAATATCTTTTGATTGTTGCTGTCCCACCAAGAGTTACACTTTAGTCATTTCCCACCTATCTTAAACACAATTCTGTTAACTGATTATCCGCTGGGAGATTTCTAAACAGTGGCTACGTATATATTGTACCTAGTAGCTCAGCTGCGAGTACCTGTATGACATTTAAGTTTTGTTCATGAATGTTTTCTTGCAGTTGCTAAACTTATGAGGTAGCGTTATTTCTTGCGTTTACCTCTCGTCCTCTGCTATTGAAAAGGGCTTAAATTTGATAATCACAAGTGGAGATGAATCCTACTCCCAAGTACACCTACTTTAAAAGCCAGACAAATTAATATTGATATCTTTTCATAATTAATGATCTTAGGTCTAACAAGAAACAACAACTCTTCCTGAGTGAGAAGGCCAAGTGTTGGGTTGGACAAATGGAAATGAATAAGAGGGGAAAAAAGGAAGCCGTAAAATGAGGTATTTGGGAGAATGATGGTAGAGTTAGTATTGAGGGAGGACAATCGGGATTGTGAGGAACAGGCGAAATGAGGTAAGATAATATACTTGACCAATTTCGCGTTCTTTGCTCTTTGGCAGTCGGTGTAAAGTGGTGAGGTGGCCTACGATTCAGTGTGGGCAGGCACTTTAAGCCGTTAGCTAAACGCTTTAACTTCAAAGCACTGCAAAAAACAAGATATCAGAAGGTAAGAAGTAACAGTACGTCCGAACCGTTAAAATTACTGATTTGCAGTTAATTTTTAGATACGTATGGTGGCACGGTGGCTAACGTGTTCATTTGTAACGATGCTCTCC
>CAADRB010000059.1:179856-210950 GCA_900708905.1 Hymenolepis diminuta | reverse complement strand
CCCCTCCCCCCTGGTGCACATCTAGTGAGCACTTGTTATTCTGGCAGAATTCTCACTGAAGAAGCTGTATGATGCCAACCCTCCATCTTTGCTACAGGAGCTTGGGAATTATTATCATATATATGTTATTGTATTAACACTGACACGGGATTGGAGTTAAGTCAGGTTATGAAGAGAACACCAAAACCGGATTATATAAATAGTACATCAAAGGGTTGTGCCTTAATACGCCAACACACGCCGCACATTGCTGTTGACGCATACAAATCGAGCACACTTCGTTTTTCCAATAGGTAGATGCTCGTTCTATCTGAGATGAGTATTGAAACTCCTTCCTAAATGGAATTGAAAGTTATTATTGTATATGTTTGGAGTGAAGTCAGGCGAGGTTATATGAGAGGTAGTTATAGAGGAGTACAGAAACCGTCCAAAAAATTAGTAATATGTTAATACGCCCTGTCGCAGTTTGTTAATAGTTATATAAACTCTTGTATTTACTTTCTTTCATCTTAGCCTCTTCGCTGGTTTGGTGCCAAGAGTGAGTCTGCTGGCTATCGGTGGATCGATATTTCTCGGCCTTTATGACATCACCAAATCTTTCTGGCTTCGCATTCTGGAAAGACGGCGCCCTTGAAGACAGTGATCCCCTCTTATTCGCATTTACAGTAACGGATTATTTTGCAGTATTGCATTGGTAGCATGTAATGGATTTTTCTACTAATTACAATTCACTGCCTCTTTGGCATTTCTGCAGAGGTCTTGCAATGGTAGTGCAATAAATGAATTGTCATTGTCAATAAAATACTTGTCGGCTTCTGTTCAGACCTCTTTTCTTTGACCTTCTAATCCTATAGGTACTACTTGACTACGGTGCCTAGAGTGTATATTAGAAAGAAGCCCTAGTGTTGGAGATGACCTTGTTCCTTGTCGTTATTGCTCAAGGCTTAATCGTTGAATAGCACCCGAATAAGAGAAACAGCAAACAGGTTCGATAGTGTGTGAAATGGTGGAAGGAGTCAAGAGAAAATAGGTAACGATTTCAGGACAGCAGTGGTATTCCCTAATTTGCGTTCTAGGATCAGTTGGTTATCCATACTCTCACGAGGGGAGGGGTTCACTTTATAATGTCGTAGTGTTCAGCCATCATTATTTGATCCCCAGGATTATGGACGAGCTTGATGAACGGTTGATCTAATTCTGTGATTGGACGTGTCACCTGCATTTAATAAATGAGTAATAAACCTTCCCCATTTCATTATAAGTCTCGAAAGATTATATAAATATCGCTGTCATAGAAGTGTCTTAATTGCTTGCAAATGGTATTCCAAATGCTGAAGTTAATATGAAGCATTCGTATTATTCATGGTGCAGCGGAAACTTCACGGTTTTAATTGCGGGGAGCAACAAATTAGTTAAATAAGGGATGAAATAGCTGCTAGGGTCTAATATGGGTGGCTATTGAAGTCAAATCATTAAGGGAAATACTTTAATGGCATTCTGGATGTATCAAGTCATCTGTTTTCAAGAAGGGTGTAATTAGTTACATATTATTTTAGTGTTTCGAATTTCACTGCCTAATCCGGTGGTCCCTAGGATAGTTCATTTCCACAATATTCAAATCTTATTGGCCAGTTGATTTCACGTGAGTAGTCACGCCACTTCAGTTCATTTATTTCTTCTTACAGCCAGAAGAAGGAAGATGGAAACACGTTGTCATAGAACGTAAGAGGAGTCTAATTCAGAATAGTTCTGCAAGTATCCATTAACTACTGTAATAGGAGACCAAGGATAAAACGTAAATTATGTTGTGCTAGCATTAGGCGAATCATTGCTTATGAGGCTTTAAAGGCAGTAAAAATGTTCAATTCTACGTTTAATTAGTATAACTCAAAACTGGAGCCAGGGAGCAAAGTTTTACCAAGAATAAGAGGAAGAAATGTACAAATTTGAACTATTAAAAGAAGGGGAACGGAAGCAAACACTGGCTAGACAACGATGGGAGAGAATGTTGAGTATAAGAAAAAACCAGCAGTCTGATTGAGAGATGATGTGACGCCGACAAAAATAAAGGTCAAAGCTGCAGAGTTGTTGTTTCATCTCGAGATTATCAATTTCCACATTTTATCTCTAAGTCGACCATTATACTTATCCTGAGAAATTGACAGTTATTCGGGACATAGCTGTTATCAGTTTTGAACTCCAAACATTAAAAATATGGGAAAACTTGTATTCCTATATAGAGCCTTCGATTAGTTAATAGAGTAAGTTGGAGTAACAGCATTCTGTGCATTTCCTGTCTGAGTCAACTGTGACCTAGCGATATCTAGAAGTCATATCATAACGGTGAAAAAAGGTACAAAAGAGTCTTTACTTTACTAAAGAAGGCAACAAACGGCTAGAATTCTTATTGTGCCTACAAACCAAAGTTCCCTGGTCTCAGTCTTGCCGGACCTATCTGAGAAATCTCCTGCCCCATCCGGGTCGTTTCTTATTCAACGTGGCTTGAGGTTATGCCCATTAATGTCGTCACAACCGGTATCGCCAGAATCAGCTTTTGCCGAATGTTCACCACTAAGTTTGGGAGTAAATAATGAATTACAATTCAACACGAATTCACAATTATTAGGAATATTTATTTATTAATCCACATGATTGCCTCCAGGTTACTTTCTTTATATGGTCATGATTTTCGTGTGCAGAGACTGTCAATCAGATATTTCATAAAGTGAATCTAACAAAGAGATTAGCTTCTTATTCAATTTCTTAAAAAAAGGGATTAAATTAGCTAAAAATTCTTATTTTATCTTCTTATAGTTCAATTATTCAAAGGCAGTCATTAGGGGAACACAGAATGCAAAATTCAAATACAATCAAAAATATATATTTATAATAAAATTACATTTGTAGAATTAATCTAAAGTGGTTTGGAAATTTTATGACAATGCAAAATAACTTACTGGTAAGAAACGCAAAAAAACACTAGAACCTCGAAAATATCAATGTGCTTCTCATACAAATAGTATATTTTTATAAATAAGGATTATTGCAACAATTCCTTTGAAAGCAAAGTATCGTCAAACTTAATTTGCACAAGACAAAACTCAAATTAAGGTCAAATATCTTGCAGTTATTAGTAAATAATCTGTACAGTGTAGGGCGTTTCATGTGCTATGGACAGATTTAAGGCACCACCAGAAGCTTTGGATTTATGCTATTTTATAAGGCCTAAGAAGGTATAATTCCTTTAAAGGTATGTGATTTTTAGATTGAGAGACCCATTGACCAACTCCCACAAATATGTAAGTAATCTCGCAAATAATTATACAATAGACTTTACCATGGGAATCAACCCGACCGCTGATGGATCGGCCTATTTAGAGTATAATAATATAAAAGTTGTTTGTAGCGTCTGCGGTCCAATTGATGTACGACAATGTCAATTTAATTTAATTTATCTAGATTAAACAAGATGGACAACTCTATACCAGTTTCAACTTCGCTCCCTTTTGCTCACAAATACGACGAGAAGGCGGAAGAGATGCCGAGGAAAAGAGATTAAGTCAGCTTCTGCTAACTGCTCTTGAGCCTTCTATTGTCCTCGTAAGCTTTGTCCAATTTTGCTCTTAGTTGATGTTTTTAGGACAGCTTTCCTCGGGGAAAATATATAGTTGCAGTAACAGTTCTTGACGACGGAACAGAATTAGGTGATCAGATTTCAAACATATCATCTTGTCTTTCTGCGGGTATAACATGCGCCACATTGGCTCTTGTCAACAGTGGTGTTCAGATGTACGATTTGGCTATTGGATTAGATATTGATACATCTTCTCTCAGTTCTGCGGACTGCAACGAAGAAAGGACATCTTCAATCGCGTTATTGACGCAATTACGGCAAGTTTCGATGTTTAATGCCGAGAAGTTAGAACTGAAATCGCCGCAGACCCTACAAAAAGTTTTTGGTGATGCTTTTCAGCGGGCCGACAGGCTACATGCTACTATTCGAAATGCTATTTTGACCATGTACAAGGAACATGGAACCAAGTTATGATGTAAATACACATTCTTCATTTTTTATACTTCTCTTTTGCGCCTTGGGTTCGATTAATATTTTTTCCGAAGTTAAGTGGGTGTCTTTTCGTTTGTTTAATCTTTAAATTTCCTGTTATGGTTATCTTATACTGTAATATTGTCTAACCCCATTTGTTTGTGCCCTCTTATTTTCAAAATCCAAATTTTCAGTGAAACTGATCGCTCTACCAATACCCAACCTTTTATCGCAATTACCTGAAATTTGAGCACGTATTTCAAGATAAGCTCAAGAACTGGATGAGCTATGTTGAATAACGTCTTGGAAGCATTAATATATGAAGATAATCGAATAGCGTCTAAGTCTACCAACTTGGATGTCCAAGTTATTCAGCTGATGACCAAAAAGTGGCTTGGGGTGGGAAAAAGTCTGACTATCAGTCTCGAAATGTTTGAGGAAGGGACTGAAGACCATGTCTAATTGGTAGGCACTATGATGGAGTCTTTGCATAGTTTAGATTAAAAGCCCAAATCCGGAGTTTAGGGCAAATATTGAGCAACAGTCCTCGAAAATACCAGTATTTTAAATAATCTCAACATTGGGAAAGATATTCTGAAACATGACTATGTTAAGACTTAAAACATTCTCAATTGATCCCTTGAAGTCGCTACTAGTTTCATATTTATAGAATAGTAAAAGGACACTTCCCAAAAACAACTGGCAGTGCTGTATTTCACTATTCTTGTTCCAATTTCTCTCAGGTGGGATTCCACAATTTGAAGAGCAGTATCGACGTTGTGTTTCAGACATGATAGGCTAGTCACATCAAGGACTTCCTCATAATTGATCTGCCCTAGTCATGACTTTGTATGGTAACTGATGGCTCGAAAGAAGTTTCAGTAAGACATTTCACAACAGTCCAATTGCGAAGAACTCCTCTCCAGTACGAACCCATTGAATAAGAACCTTGCATTTCAAGGCTGCGCAGGAGAGCAGTGTTAAGATCAGCCATCTTACAATTTCTAGGAGAGCTTTACGCCTCGACTGTTGTGAAATGGCAAAAATCAAGAAATGACTTGCCGATTATTCTGTATTATGATTATGAACTGTTTAAATACCGAATATTATTGAATAGTGCATTAGTGACTACCCATTTAACGATAATCCCTACGCAAGTAATGATTTCACACAACTACATCGATGACCAACAGCAGCTCGTCATAACTCGCCAGAGCCCATAACCGGAATCATCTTCGTGTAATTATTCGGAACCTTTAGTTACCGGTCCCATTTTCTTCGATCAGGAGACGGGACCCCAAGACCTCTCTATGAGGAAAACTCGACTCGAGGGTCCTTTTGCGCCGACCCTCTTCAATAATCTACCTTAGCAGTGAGTTTAGAACCCATTCTCCAGAAGGAGTTAAAAGCTCGAAGACATACCTTGCTTATTGTGACGATCAGTCATAATGCAATGTCTAAACCGACTCTCGTTATAACACTTCTGAGGTAATTCAACCCCTACAAGTTATAAGTATTTATTAAATGCTAAAGCGGAACCGGATCTAAAATCGCCAGAAATCCGCGGCTCAACACATCGATTGAAAACAGGAAAACATAGCTTATTAACAAGACAAGCACAACGACCAAGTCGCGTTCACAAAAAAACGAACATTTATTTCCCGAAGAAAATTCTTTATTTACACCTTAAGCCCAGGAGGTTTCAGGTTTAACATCATAAGAGGACCAAACTCCATTGGATTTTACACCAAGTTCTGGCATACCAGCGACAGGAAGATTTGCCTCGGCTCCCCACTCTTCAACCTCGGCTTCAGCTAAGAAAATATTGGTGGTAGATTTTCGGACAAATTTAAGAATAATTTAATCAGGAGAACGAAAGACTACCTGCTTCTCCAGCAGGAACTTCGTAGGGAACGTCTTGAGCTTCACCCTCAGCATTCTCTTCCTTTTCATCGGTTTGTTCTCTCATAATGAAAAGATCAACCATGACGTCCCAAGGTTCACTGCGTACAATCTCGCCACGCATGCGAAGAACTTCTCTCGCCAACATCCAGAGCATGAGAGCAATCGAGAATTTCTAAAGCATGGTATTATATAAATAATTAGCTCGCTTACGTTAACATTATCGCACGGAATGGCAATATCAACGCAAGTGAGTGGAGAATCAACGTTGCAGAAAGCGATCACTGGGATGTTGACAGCTGAAGCTTCACGGATAGGCTGATGATCGGCTTTAGGGTCGCAAACAATGAGAAGACGAGGCTCCTTGAATCCAGATTGGATGTAGTTAGTGAATGCGCCAGGGGTGAAACGACCGTTGACGGATGTGGTCTTAGTGTAGTGAGCGAACTTAAGAGATCCGCGTTGGCAGGCAGGTGTACCACCGATAATGACAACATCAGCGGGGTTGTCAATAGCGCAGATAGCGCGAGCAGCTAGGAGAAGCTTCTCCCAAGTTTTACCAAGGTCGATAATGTGATTACCTTCGGGACCTCGACCATAAACGTATTGTTCCATTTTATGGTCAACATTTTGACTGCCAATGTGCACCTTAGCAGCGGTCATAAGCTTGACATCATCCTCCTTCAATTCTAAAGCATGCGATCCGCCAGACATTGCTAGAAATATACGCAAAAGTGCACACAGGGAATTTTCGCAGTTTTAAACAAATGCTTTGAAAGGTAGAGTAAATTTAGTGACTAAAATAAAGTAGTACTGACACATATTTATTAAAAAAATAATGGAAAAGTTTTAAACATTATTATTGAGTTTAAGATTATTTAACGCCTTTTTTTATTTTTAACCGGTAAACCGGTCCACCAGTGAACTTCGTAAATAATAATCATATTGTTTAGCAATCAATTTCGTAATTTAAATATTTAAATTTGAGAGGATTATGATTCTATATTTGTTTTTATATATTTTACTGCGCAATTCACTTAATCATAGGCGTATTTATGTTTTTACCCATTAACCATTTAATTTACAGGGAAAATTTGGTAGTAATGATTAAATCCATTTTATACTTCTGAAGATCTCTGGAGTTACTCCTTATAAGACTTTTCTCTTCAACGAAATTACCCATTGATTTCAAACTGAAATGTTGATTGTTAATTCCAAAAATTTTTTGTCTTAGTATATACTGTTCATTTATATGTGGAATTTATTTTCTTGCTTTATTTTTCGGGAAAAAGTAACAGGGAGCAAATTTTTCAAAATTTAATAATTATTTCTTCTTTATCTATTCAAAGATTAATATAAAAGGCATCAATATTTGATTAGCCACTGATAGTCCAGGTTTGACAGTGGAAAATCCAGCTTAAATTGTGTTCTGTATTTTTTAAATGGAGGTTTTTAGTACAATTTACATGTTTCGTTAACTGAGTATAGTTTTCATATGCAAAATTTGGCATAAGCTTTATCTTACAAATACGTATCCAGATTTACCATTGAAGAATATTTTCTTTCTTGATTTTGAATCCATTTGGTGAGAATACAACTGAATTACATCTAAATCGAATCCCATAGCAAACATTAAGGTCTTAGCTTATTCATAATCCACACAGATTGTTCTAATGTTGCGTTTTTTCACTTATTTTAAAATTCTTATTGATTGAATTTTAATAGATATTCTGAGGGGCGTAGCACTGACAACATTTTGCTATATTATAAGCGTACATAAAGTATTAATAATGACTAAACTGATCGCCTCATGGTACCGATAATCTCATCTAATATATTTAACTACTCTCTCTCTCGGCTAAATTATTAATGATTAATTGACTGACTTGTCATATCTGCGATCACGTCCCATTTCATACATTCGGCTGTCATTTCACATCACGTTGCATTTAGCTCATGCAAATAATGGAATCATTTTATGGAAATGAAATGGAAGCATCACTTCCGACTTGGAGGTCAATTACTCACGTATAGCTCATCCACATCAATCAACGCCATCATCAATCTCTGACTTATATCTACCTCCAAATTATCAGTTTGACTAACATGTTTATGAGGTCCGATAAGGGCTTCTTGATTCTACCTAAACATACAACTAAATAATATCATTTTCTCAATATAAATAACACATTTGGGGGAGGTAATAGTTTATTATATTCGTAATACATGTATGCATGAGTGACAAAAATACTATGGACAAGGGATAGGTATCTTTGTGTTATCCAAATTATTTAACAGATGTAACAAATTTCAGTTATGATAAAATTTTACTCTTTTATTGAGTGTGTAAATGAATAGAAAAAATTGACAATTAGATCAAATCGCAAGCTATTTGCAATAGTCAAATAGAAGAGAAGAAAAGATCAGTCCTTAAATATTTCGTATGTGTTGCACATAAGCAAACAAGATTGCCCAGCAAAATAACTCTCCCATATAAGATTTTTTATTTTCCAATTTTGAGTTTCTATTTCTTTTAATTCCCCCTTCTGAAGGAGTCGGTTTACATTACTATTGTAGTCGGCGGACAATGTAAATCGACCTATCAATGGAGGTGCCGTTTCTTGTCTTGGTATTTTGTGGTTTTGTCGGTTTGCATTTGCAATTAGTGTAATTACAAAGGGAATGCAGGTGTCGCGTTTGCCCACTAGAAGTGGGCATAATATCAATATTCCCTATTTTTTTGGTGAAATTAACAAAAAGCCATAGATTTCCACTTAACTTAAGATAATAACGCTAAATAAAGTTTTTCATCATTTTTTGGAAATAACTAATTCAGGCTCTTTATATCTGTGGCCTTAGACTTTTCCAATTGACTGGCTTTCAACGGCATCACGGTATTCTCCTGGTTTATTCCCTAAATTTTCCTTACAATTCTGTGTTGAAGTAGAAGCAACAAGAATCGAATCACCAATTTGTAGCAAAATGTGGAATCCAATAAGTCAGGTCTAGATTGTAAAAGCTGAGACTATAGCTCATAGCTAATCACGGCAAACAACAGCTTTAGAGCAGAAGTTAGGAGCCGACTAGCTACGACGGGGAGTCGAGCAATTAAGAGTGAGCCGAGGAATAGTGGAGAAGGGGGAATAATCGGAGCAGGTCAATCATAAGCGTGTACCTGCGCGTGATTGTATGAGTGGAAATACCAAGACAATTTATATGACTCGCTTGGGTAAGGACGCGCGTAAAGGTATGAGTGCAGATGTACTTTAAAATGAGACGGGACAATTATTAGAAAAAATTAGAATCGATAAACTTGTCTAAACATGCCAGATAGGAGTTTGAGCCACGGGGACGTATGGACGTCACTGCAGCTTCGTGGACTAAAAACCGAAGTAGTGTCACAGAAAATGCGAATAAAGAATAATTTTGGAAATGCATAGAGAGCCATCCTTCAAGTGAAAGAAGTAAATATCTGAGGCCTCTTTGAAAAGAAGAAATCAACTTCTTATCGGCATTACTATATGTTTGATTATCAATTTCAAACTCCTAACGGCCTGCAAACATGCTACTAAAATATTAAACCAAAAGTCAGGGAGCTGTGTTGACAAAAAGTTTTAAGTAATCAGTCGACAACGCAATTTCAAATTTAACATTTGTCCGGCGTTTTCACTTTTATGCTACACATAAGCCATATGAACATATCTGGAAGTAATTTCCACTGCAGAACGAACGGTTTATTTTCCCTTCTTGGAGAATAAGTTTTAACTATGATTATTAGTTAAAAATGACAGTGATTAAGGTTTTGTATGCTTTCCCAAAACAAGAAGAAATCGATGGAAATTCTCAGTTTCGAAAGTGGATAATAAATAAATCAAGTTTTCAACTCAGTTCTAACAGTGATTGAGTGCAAACCAACTGGAATATTTTTTTCTGGCAAGAAGAAGAACACTTGAAAATCGCCCATCGTTTGAAGACAGGCAAACTTTACATGGATTAAATGCAGCTTTTTTATGTTTCAGAAATATTGTTTATACAAGCAACCAATAGACCTACAAAGTGAATTATGTAGCTCTCTACACTAAAATAGATTTGCCGTTCAGAATGCAAAAGAGATCATTAATTTATCAGGAAAGATGAGAGCGTTGAAGTAATTTGGAATTCTTATAGTTTAAGAAGTGAAAAGCTTACTCTACATCCTCACTGAATTGGTTGAAGGTTTCTACGCATAAACACCTTTATAAACAGTTAGATTCCGCTGGCTTTTCAATAAACGCTTCTTACTTATCTGTCCCTCTCCCTCGAATTTAACCCATATTTCATAATTGTGAATCGCATCTTCTCGTTTAATTGTTTCCTCAGCCGAATTGACTGCATCTTTGTACATATTCAAGCCATGCTTTGCTTCTTCCCTTACTCCACATATAACTTTTATTTCCCGTTCTGGTGATGGATATAACATCTGACGTGTTGAGTAGCGACATATAACCTCAGTCAGAAGAAGGTGATTTCCTTAAATCACTTTAACGCTTCCCTTACCTCGCGACAGTTTCACAAAGTATACTTACTTTGAAGGATCATAGTGCACTTCAGAACATAATTTGAGTAGATGAATTCAACACGTTTAACTTTAACCCAATATGATTTGATTTCTTACATGCCCATATTGTGTCCTGAGTGCCCTTGGTAGTTAAGGTTAGAGAGAGAGAGAGAGAGAGAGAGGTTGAGAGTACAAATTCAATTTGATCTGGTTATTTTGTGCTACTCGAACACAAATAATCATTGAACGCAAAAAATCTACCTAGAACGACCAAATGATTAATAATTGAGACTAATTCTGAGATGAGCAAGACAACAGAACAGTAAGTAACGAAGAAAGGAAAGACACTCGGATAGACAATATATGCAGCTTAGACATGATATGTAATTTAACAAAATGAGGGGAATTCCGGGCGCACGAGTGAATATAGCTACATCAATTCGGGTGTGATTAGGATTTTCTTTGCGGAAGGTTTAAACAACAAAAATTTCGGTGCAGATAAAATATTGGATGCTTCACTCTTCATTTAGACAATAATCGCTCGTTTCATCCTTAAAAGTGTGTTCCAGATGTTCCCTTTCTTTTCAGAGAGTCACTATAACCTGTCGGTCTATCCGTCAAATTAATCGACGCTTTCAGTCTCCTTCCCGACTTCTAACTTTGGATACATCATGAGTGGTATTTAAGCGGCCCCAATAATGAGTAGTGACTAAGGTTAATCCGAATTCCACCAATAGGTCAGTCATTCAGGTGATCGAATATGTTATTTGTCATCGAGGTCTTATACACAAACATATACCAAACATTCTGGAAATGATGAAGCGAAAACTCAAATACTAAATAAAACTAACACTATTCTTCCTTAATCACATGTTTCTTTAATTTCAAATGCTTCAAACCTTAATAGAATGGACAACAACGGATGGAATCATCTGATGAAAAAAACACCAATCCCAATTCATGGTTTTATGGATGCTGGTCAATGAGTTTTCCGTGTTTTTGCTCAGAAACAGGTGTTTTTTTAATCACTTATCCTAGTTTATTAAGAAAGTGGGTACAAACAAGGTGATCTCTATGTAATTCATCTTCAAACAAATTAATGCCTTTGATTCCTTATTTTCAAAACTACTTTCCTCCATTCTTACATAACAATTCACGTGTGTTTTTATCCGAATATGGACGTAATCCTAAGGGGTAAACAAATATGTCATTTATTCTGAAATTTATGAGTTTGAGAGGTAATTACTTTAAGATTCGTTTTTTATTCATTTTCAAATCTTAGTCTGTCCAACTGAAGGTAGCTTTTATGTATAATTTCGGAGGTACGATAAATTGTTCTTCTGAACAAAATAAAATGAAGATGAAATCAAACCGCTTATTAAAGAAACAACGTCCTGGCTGAACTTAAAACTAAGTTCTCGAAGACCTAAATACCCTCAGATATCTCAAACATGAAAGGTCCTAAGGATGAAGAATCTTCTTCCACCTCTTTAGTACACCATACGTGTAAAAATGATGCAACTGCTTCTTTTGGTCAAACAGACCAAATAACTAAAAGAATTACAATATTTCATTATAAAATATATCTATTCAAATATGAATCAGTTTTCTCAAGATCTATTTTGGGTTATTACCATCCACCAACGAAAATAAGTTTAAAAAAGCCGATCAAAATAAATGTCAGAGATTGTGAAATATGAGCATTTTTAATACCACTTTCGTATGCAAATGTGGAATTAGAGACGCCTAGATCCGTAATTACCTCCTTGAAATTGGATTACTTATTCCGAAAATCGTTGTAAAAGTGGATCACACAGTGCAAGAATGACCCAAAATCATATCCCATATGATTTGGAGTGCTGTCAAATGATATTAACCTCTCAAACCTCCTAATAACGTCACAAAATTTGCCCTTTAGGACTCCAAGACAATATCACTACCAAGAGAGGAGAATTTATATTCCCTGGGACTCAATAAAGCAAAAATCCACGCAAATAACAGGAGAAGCATTGATTTAAATTGGGGAAATTTCGGTGACTTAAGATAGAACAGTTCATTGGATGAGGGTTAAACCAGTCGAAATTGACCAAATTATATGCAAAACAACCGTGATCCCAAATTGCCTGAATCCTGGATTTTACCGCAAGGAAAATTTTTGAGCAGGATCGAACAAGATAATCTTCGGCAGCAAAAATTATTAAACGTAAATAGTTACTTTGAAGCTATGAAAACGAAACACGAGTTGCCAATCGTTAAGATACTTATAATTCTTAAAAACGGTATAAAACGCAGCTTTTCTCTCAACACATTAAAAACTGAATGGGCATACGAAAATACCTTGAATTAGGAAACTCAGGGAGAACAAAACCAATTAAGGAAGGAGTGACATTTCGCCAAACTTTCATAGATAGTTATTCCCTCAACTAATCTTTATTTCCAATTAAAATTTAAACATCCGATTCGATCAAATAAAGTTACTAATTGATTAGGCGAATATTACCAGTGTAGCGTTGAAAAAAAACATGACACTGTGCAAATAAGCGCATTTTAAAAAAGAAATGAACAAAGAACTACACAAATAAAAAGACAAGAGGAATTTTTTGAAAATATTGAATGATTTCTGGAGCTCTAGGATAAGTAGTACAGAGGCATATTATTACGCCAAATATAAATTATAAAGATGACTTTACAACGATATTTTGAAGTAGAGGTTTGATAGCATTACTATTTGATTGACCGACATCCCCATTCGAGTCTCTAGAACGGCAAAAGAGACAAATAAATATGAACAAAATCATAGAACGAAGAAGACTTGGAGACGTACCCACTAGAGCTTTTATCGTCATTACTAATCACTCGAACTGTAAATGCCGGATCAACACATTCTGCTTCAAAGGCGGTTTTCGGTGGACAAATATGAATTTTGACCAAAAGACGGTAGACAGCATTCGATGCAATGGATACAGGCGGTTCTAAGTGATTCGGGAAAAATCTTTCAGCAAAGATTAATTGACTTTTAATTTAAACCTACCCAGAGAACTTAAAAGCATCTGTGGTATCACCGACATCACCGTTGCTATGCCTTTGATAGAATCGAAGATAAACCCAAGTCACAACCGCTCCATAAGAGAAAAGAAGAAAATGAACATAATCGCTTATTCGCAAGACTGGGAATAAGAGAAAACAGAAGAACATGGTAAAGGCAATATGCTTGATTCGAAATTTCCCCAAAGGCAATGTCGCAAGAATATTGTCTGGCGTTAGCTGACGTGCGACAACTAAAACTGTCCCAAACAGAGGAGTCAAACCGCAGATAGGAGAAACCAATAGAAGGTCGAGATTAAATGTACAAGCATAGCTAATAAAAAGAGTGGAAACGACAAGAAAAGTTGTAAGGAGTTGAGACATAGCACAGCATTTGATGACTTCTGTTAATTTCCAGGATGGAAACATAGCTACATCGACAAGGTATACGGTAACTATGTCGAGAAGGAGGTGGAAAATATGTACATTGTAAAAGTTAAATGTAATTAAAGTCCATACCCAACAATGAGGAGGCAAAATCCGGGCAACAGTAACTGCTAAGTAGGGAGTGACGCTGTCAATATATGATAGTCCATAGAAAATGACTTGGGTTATCATAGTTAAAATAACCCAAATATTTAAGTGGAACTTCCACGAAGGTGACATTTCTGAGCAATAGAAACGCACAAAACTATGAAATGCAGTCAGTTATTACAGAATGACGTGATAAATATTACAGTGAGGAAGAACTATTTAATATAAAATATGCAGACTAATGGGCAATAGAATAGCATTCAAACCTTGCGGAGTTTATTAAGCAACTTAAAGGTAATTGTTAACAAAATAATAAATCAAAAACGTAAATTAGAAAATAATAATTATCGTCAGCTTTAATTTAAATTATTTTCGTAAAGAAATGATCAAATTTGGTGAAAGTATGGGGTTTCAAAAAACTTATTCCGCTTATCAAATATTACGCACGTTTTAGGATTGAAAAATTAATTTTTCCTGTTATTAAATTATTTCCATGTTGCTGATAATGCTACATTATATTGATTTTACAGTATTTTTAATGATTTTACCCCTCGCAGTATTCGAGTAGTAATTTAGATTTTATATCATCGGACTTTGTATAGATTAAATTTTTATGAGAATTAAGCTGACTGCTTTTGAGTGTCAAGAACATTAGTGCGTCGTTATTTGGTCTTTTTTCCCAAAGAGTACATTACAGCAGATATTTATCAAAGGAATAATAAACTGAATTCTGAAATCAACTCCCATAATTTGAAGGACATTATCAGCTAGATTTTAATGCCACTAATAAATCATATGATTGATAGGATAGAATATGCCGAATATACTAAATTTTTGAAATTGTAGAACTACGGATATATTTAGTTAAAAAGCAATAGTTACTTACCGTTGAGCAGAATGAGGGTGACTTATTGACATTTAAAAAAAAAAATTTCCAATGAATATGTTTCGATTTACCTAAGTTTGAAGTGTTAAATAGCCATAAACAGTGAAATTTCTGATTTACTTAAAATCATTAAAATATAATATGCTAATGGTATTTTAGTAAATAACTGAAATCTCAAATACAAATGGAATTATAATTTATTATGACTTTAACAATACAACCTCTAACACCACACATTGAACGCACATTGAACAGTATGTTTTAAATAATCAATATAAGGTAACTAAAATAGACTTGAACATTTAGACTATATTACATATTTCAGGATGATGCTACACATTCTCAGACAAATAATGAATAGTTTATTCAGAGTGCAATAGAAGCATTCTCAATACTTTATCGTTTTGTTACATGGAATTGATGCGTACATGGATTCGAAGTCCTATTATCGATATACATTTTAAAAGTGTTCAGACTTTCTTAATGACCACAAGAAAAGTGTTAAATTCCAAACTTTTCGACAAGTTAGCTATTACAAGCTAAAAATTCACAGTAATATAACGTCAGAATTAATGTAAGCAATTTTTACATCAATTTAAAAATACTAGATTTGTTTTTACATAAGTGCTTATTGTTAGACAATAATATTTACCAAATTTTATAGAAAGTTTTGAAATCAATGAGGGAAGTCTTTTTAAGAAGAATAAATTGAATTTCATTCGTCCGTCTGTAGAACGCAAAGTCAATCACTTTCTCGATTATATGAAAAAAAATTGAAGATGGTCAAATTAACAATGACAGTGATTAGTCTAGAAAAATGGGAGGAAAAGTCAGGAAAATTGAACTGGTTAATTAGTGCCATTCTGAAAACTTTCTATGTGACGGGATGTATCCTTGGCAGCTATTTACTTCATGGAGTATAAATAAACTCGCTGAATTGAAATAATGCTGTAAGTAAAATGCGGAACAATTTTTTTGTATAAGAACTTCAATAAATTTGTTTATTCCATGTTTATTCCTTCGTCTGGTGTGGGTTATCGACTGTGAATCGTAACTCTACTTAATTCCGCTCAAAGTAAAAGTTCACGCTCACTGTTTCATCAGTTATTTTCATTTGGTAAACAGAAGAAAACACACCTTTTCAGCATAAACGTACTTATGTTCATTTCATTTTTGGATTTTAAAAATATCGCGCTGCTTTCTCGTAAAACTGCGTAATTGTCAAGCTTATCATAGATTAATCAAATTCATCAACTTTGTACCGTCCCTTTCGGCGATAGGGAGAGAGTGAGTGTGTTTTTCCTCAAAACTTTGCAAGAAACAATTAGCAATAGATTAAGAAAACACATTAGAGTTAGAATTATCGCTGTTTAAAATCTCAACTTCATTTTCGGGCACTAGGAGCATTTCAGCCCCTTGCAACATTTAGTCGGCTGAAATGACAGTGAAACAATGGGACTTTAAGCATTATAAATAAGTGAATTGTGATTCTTTGTCCGTTTTTGTGCGTAATAAAAAATATTGTTATTCGAATGAATTTAATTTTAAAATATTTCACACCATTTTATAATCCGCTTTTACTTTTTTCATGCATAAGATCATGCCGGATATCTGTAACACCTTGACTGAACTAAAATCTCTCGTTGTATGATGTTGAAGGATGAATCCCTTCGTCTCCGAAATATTCATCTTACGTCATTGCTGATCACCAAAATTTGATTATCTCATCCTCATAGTAATGTCCGTAAACTTTTAACCTTTCCTGTGCCCTCTATGGACAAGCATCATATGTCCTCAACTGGCCTATTTTCATACCTCGGATGATAGTTGCCGAGACACCGCTTAGTGAGCTATATTATTAACCAGTACTGTCTGCACTGTCCCTTCCTTTTCCTACAATCGCCACGTCCAGTTAAAGCACACCTACAATTATGTCCTTATTCGCGTCCTCATCCAAGTGACGTTTATAAATAGCATTTCACTACACACACATAACACACAGAAGACCATCGCTTGCAGACACATCTTCCTTCGCTCCATTCTTTTCCCTCAATTCTCTATTCCCCTTGGGACTCTGTACTGAGGTTTTGTTCAATACATCCCGGTCTAATCAATTTTTGGTGTTCCATTTCATTGCTGTTGGCCCTTACTCTAACCGCTACAGTGTAATGCCTTTTTTAAAATTGTGTAAATCAAAGTTTTTTTCATGTTGAGAAATTTATAAAATCTCTTTACTATTTATTCATTCTATAAACTCTAATTAGCTTTCAAATTGTTATCTATGGAACATTCCTTAAAACCAATCAATTCCAATAAATTTAATCCCCAAACATGCGTTTACCCGATCTAAGAAATATTTCATTTTAACCATGAAGTTATTTCCATGGATTAAAATTCTCATAACGTCATGCGAAAATGCGACTTAGGCAGGACTTCAAGTACTCTTCGAAACGGGAGTAGTAGCGAAAAATTGAAGCGGGTCACATCTGTCTACTCTTAATTTTAATAAGATGTGAATAAAGCGGTGTGGTTTGACCAACTACAGAATCAACCGTCCAACAACTTCCACGCATCGAAGATATAAAGAAACAGTCTTTTTAAACGGTTATGATTCTCATATGTTTCATCAATCCGGTTTATGTAACCGTAAGTCCCAATCGTCGGGGAAATCGACAAAATAGTGAAATGCGAAGTTGTCAATTGCATGGGTGAATATGCGCAGAACAGAAAGCAGTATTACTTTGGCACTATGGACTGGATCATTGTTTCTCAGGCACAGCGATCAATGTGGACTTTTAGTGTCAGTTTCTGGTTGCTTCAAATGGTATATAAGACAAAAGTGATTGAATTACTACCTATCAAAATGTCATTGCATACATTTCAATGTGAATCTCTCCAGGGATCTTTTTAAAATCAACGTCACATCTTCTTTTGAGCTAAGAAGAGAAAAAGCAAACAAACCCCTCCCTTTCCCCAAATTGCTGTCATTTCCTCACGGTTATGACTATGTAACATCTTATTCAAATAATATAATGTATCGCCTAATTGCAAATGAAGGGACATTATAATCTAATAAGAAAACGACACTGGGAGTTATAAATCAAATGAGCAATAACAATCAGAAAAAAGGTTCACCGTTAATGATTCCGGTAACTGCCAGACAACGAGAACAGTAAAATTATTCACACCAGTCACTCTTCGGCTTGTCTCTCGATGTGAAGTAGTTTGATTGAGCAATAAGGGAATGCTATTTTTCTATTCTCTTTTTAATTCGATGGATAACAAAATAGGCGCCATTTATTAACATTTATAGCAATTATTAAGTTGAATACCGTAAAGTTTTCGAGCCTAACCAATATACAAAAATCACAAATTGATGCAAAAATTTTATCTTTGATACTCAACAATTTCGTGGAAATAAATTCTGAAAGAAGTGTCCACATAAGTTGTCCACTTCCCCTGAAATATCAAACTTTAAATGCAAAGCCAATAAGACTTCCATTCAGTGATTGCAATACTGAGACCCTCTGGTGGCTGGTTATCAGAGTAACCGCCAGAGAAATTGTTGGCAGCTGGGTCAAAAGATAAGTTGAAGCAATGAAGCAAATTAAAAATCGAGTGGTACTGGAGTTGAAAATGTTGAACTTCAGATCGCGTTTCAACACTTTAAGCAAAGAAGAACAGACAGCATGATAGATCGAGGAGTTAAATGAAAATGTCCTGACTCCTCTTCCTTCTAATTTGAACTGCCCTCATTGTTGATGCGTCAAGATCCACACTCAAAATTAAAAATTCAGGACATTTTTACTCTGATGTTGGCAATGATAATATATAATGAGAAATCGGAAAAAAATAAATAAACAAATGAATAAAGTAATTCATTGATTGATATCGGAACTAATTAATTTTCCAGAAGTGAAATTATTAATCACATGTGTACATTCTCGAGCTTTGTGGTAGTGAAATTAAATATATTATTATATTCGACTAATGCAAAATTTATTAGAATTTGGGCGGATTCATTTAACTCTTAGGAAACTCCAAAATTAAAAAAAATAATTAAATTTTCATCCATGTCTGCAATTTTTATTAAATAAATACACCGGTTCCCAATAGAGTCGTTAATTTAGTAACGAAAGTAATTAAAAGAAAGTATTCTATTCAATCAATAAAGCTGCGAAAATCGATATTTCAGATAATTATATTAAGAATAATAATTAAAAATAAAATGATAATAATCTTTGTTACAATTTAATTCCACGGAGTTAATGAAATTATCTAATTTTTAATATTTTATACTTATTATAAACACATGTAACATCCGCTTGGTGATTCAATAATATCACTGACTTCCCTTGTTTAAAATTGTGGAATAATTTGAACCGGAAATTGACTCTTTAATAAAAGAATCATTCCTTAAGTCAATCAAAAAATGTAGTTTGCATCAAATTGTGAGCGAAAGTGATTAAAAACGGTGATCCAGGTGTTATCGAAAAGAAACTAGAAAGTAAGTGGTTCTCCGACGTTTATGAAACAATAATATTATAAGTCATCTGCTCCATAGTGACAATAGGTTGGGCTCTAATAACAAAATTATGATCGTTCTCTTAGTTAAAGTAGTACTAGCCCTGTAAGTAACTCTGCCTCAAGAATCAGACATAAATAGACTCAGAAAATACCCTGAAAAATGAAGCTTATAGGGCACACTTGCCTTTCATTGGGTGAGAAGACCAAGGGTGAAATTGGACTACGAGTTTATTGGAGAGTTGGGGATGAGTGAGAGGGGAGAAGAGGAACGGGGAGAGAAGAGAGAAGCATCGTTACTGAGGAGGGACAGTCTGGATCATGAAAACATGCGAATTTTGGAACAATAAGGCCATTGGCAGATTTCGCGTTCTTTGTCCGATGATGTGGAGCCGATGGTTAAGACAAAAGTTTGAGTGAGTTAATAAGTGCGCAGTATATAGACAGACCGAGCAGATGCTGCAATTTCCACTTCGCATAGGTTAGACAATTGCTAACATTTTCTCTCCATTCAATATTAAATATTATTTTCAAACTTATGCATTTCCCTTCAAAATGGCAATTTTAGGAAAGGAGCCACTTTTTAATTCAAGGCAGTAATTTCAAAAGAGGTAAGCAAATAACCCACTTTTTAATGGAATTCATTTCAACTAGAAATGGCACAAAATGACTGAGAAAAAGCAAAAATGAATTTGCTGTCTTGCGAGTAACAATCGTATTGAATGAAAATTAATCCCTTCGATTAAAAGACAAGTTTGAGTTGGGCGAAGAAATAGACGGGCGTCGGTATTAACTTCATGGGTGAATTTGACGGTGTTTCAAGGTCAAGTTATAATCGATTTCCTTCCCTTTTCCAAGTGGTCTTTCCTTCAAAAGCAGTGAAGGTATTTTAGATCTCTGGATTTTGTAAGAAACATTTCACTAACTGGTAATTGCTTGAACAAAGATTCGCGTTTCAAGGTCACAAAATTAACGAAGCTGGAAGAGATTTGACAGCGATAACTGTTCAAAGTTAACGAGATTAGGGGCAGCATTCATTCCACTTTCAAAAGTTGTGATGTATCAGGGCTTCTTAGTGGAAGTCACCAAGAAGTGGTAGAGGAAAAAGAGTCAAATCTGGGCTGACCATCTGGTAGCAGACGTATGAATATTTATGACGACCTAGATATGGAAATTTAAGGTCAAGAGTAATACAATGCAGAGACATTCATTGATTTTGTAATTATTAAGTTGGTGCACACAATACCAGATTTTTATTATATTTTATTAAATTTTATTCTCATCAACTATTTCGTTTATTTTTGAAGCCCTGATACGTTGTGCTCTTCGGGACAGGCGAATGCATGGAACTAAGCAGGTTATTGTCGGAAAAGAAGGGTGATGTGGGATCTTTGCTTCTTCACTACTCAAAAATATATTAATTACTGTTTTACACTTACCATCACCATAATATTTTCCGAATATTTTAATAATATCGTGAAGTGAAATATATTAATCCAACTTTCCTCCATGTTTGCCTAATCCTGAGGGGATTTTGGATTCTTGTGAAGGGTGGAAAATTCTCCTTTTTGTTCAGGCAGGCAGGCAGGCGGTAAAAATTTGGGCGGTGCGGTCGCAAGTGTATGCCATCCCTTATTAGTTATTCTAAGTTCCGTAAATGTTGCATTTCATGCGATTTTGAACTCACTATACACACAAATTCTATCAAAGTGCACCATAAGAATATACGTCAAATTTAAATTTGTCAACACATTGTCATGGATTCCTTCTGATAGATTCATTATTTATTATTCATAAATGATTGTTTTAAGCATTGTATAGAGGAAATTAAAACCAACTCCAAATTTTCAATGAAATAATTCAATCACCAACTGAAAATTAAGTTTAATGAAGTGTTTTTTTGAAATTCATACTAGAAAATGAGTCGAACTTCAATTTCGCACGGGAGGTTTTGACGGTCTTTGTGATGATCAAGGCGTGTTCCGGCACAATGTGCTATCGCCATCGTTGTATTCAAATAAACGACTTCCAAAAATGTCCCGATAACTCAACATGTTCTCAAAGATAGGAACAGCTGAGTTGCTTTTTGCTAGCCATGTTCAAAGGCAAGTTGAATATTCAGCGAACAATTAACTTCTACGCTGTTAAAAGTTTTGGTCACGGTAACAAAAGAAGCTATTTCAGGAGAAAGAATGATTGATTATTTATCTAGATATAACATGATTTATGGGAAATACCCACTTCAGTGGCAAAAAACTCTTTCGGTGTTGCCATTATTTGGGGAATGTCGTAGGTTTTCATGGATACAAAGGTTTAAATAAGAACATAGTACTAAGGAATGCGAAATACCACTTTTGAAAGGGAGATTGCACCAAAAATGCTTCTTTTTGTAGGATTCATTTCGAACAGAACGAATACATAACAATGTGAATAAAAATTATTGTTTTCCCTATTGTCAGAAATATTCCTGTAGTTTTCCATTAGATTTTATTGGCTATTTTATTAAAATGGCGTATTCGATCACCGAATTTAATCAGCTAAACAAGTAGCTCCGTGGAAACGGACAAACTAAGAAAGCGGTGAGTCAAATCAACTCGGAGAAATAAGTGGTTAACTGAGGTGGTATGTGAAATAATGTGCTTCATTTGACTAATTTAATTATCTGCTTCCTCATGTCTCCCAACTCCTAAATATTTCCCCAAAATAAATGATAAATAATATTTTTAATGTTGCAGTCACAACCATTTGGGAGGCAAAATTCAAGTCACAGAAGTTCAATTGTTTAAATAAAGTGATACGTCTCCCTGGCAGATAAAGGGAGCTGGTTAAATAAAAAACGTTTTTCATTTGATTAATTTTTATTTATAAAATTTTAACATGCTGTGGATAGACAAATTCAAATAATTTCACTTTTTATAAACCAGAATTCAAGAATTTCAACTATTTAGCACTACAACTCATAATTTATTAAGAGCCGGGGCTGAAATCTCATTTTCATGCGGAGGTGAAGGATTCGAACACTTTCGAGTAGATATCATGAGGCGATCAAGTTCTTAGCTCGAGTCTGAGTTCGGCAGACAGTGTCAACTTTAGGAATTCTGCTGTTTAATGAAAGAAAACAGCAACTTAAAATTGAAATTATACAAACAATTTAGAATATTAGTGAAATTTATTTCGCGAATTAAATCTTAAAGGCAGAATTTGCTACTGATTGACTTTTCCACAGTTCATGAGAATATCACTTCCTACCCGAACACTATTTACAAAGAAATTTTGCGAAAATGTTGAAAATGACCTTCCATGTTTTGTTTAAACGGAATCTTGAGGCTTCATTTTAGAATTTCCAAAATTTATATTTTATGAAAATTTACGTAGAATGCGATAAAGAGAGAAAGGTGAAAGTGCATCTGAGTCAACTGAATGGGCGCAGACTGAAAACGGTTTCCGGAGCGCATTGTCGGACAAAATTTCCCACTCTGCAATGAAATTTTCACATACCCTTCTCCGCGTATTTCCACTTTTCATTACATTATTATATATTTCCCGATATTTAAAAATATAAGAACGAATCCTTGAAATTCTAAACATTCAAACAATTTTCCGGATTTATTTTTAGAAAGACAAAATTACAGCTATCTCGGAAATATTCAAAATTTATTTGAGCAGGACAAAGCAAATCTAAATTTTATTTGAGAGAACCTAAATTTGTTAATATCACTAGAGTGATTTATTTGACAATATAGTTTCCCTCTTATTGGCATTTTATTGACAATTTTCAAATTTCAAAACTGGTATTAATAGGGGTACTCAATGGGAGAGGATCTTGAGCTTTGATATTGACTGTCTTTCCATCCTGTTCTGAAGATACGCCATCATCGGAGATTTTGGGCAATCTTCTCAACTTCTGACGCCTGTAGTATCACGGCTTTGATTTCGGTAATGGGGACTTTCATATTTTTTGGATTTTAAAGGTGTCATTTATTGGATAAATAACGGTCAACAAGAATATCACACTGATGCGGATGCTACACCTAAGTAATCCTTCTGAGCAGTCCAAATAGCTTCAAGTAGAGTCCTCTATTATCAATTCACTCCCAAATGAGCTAGGCTATGCTAGCAAGAACAGGTAATGAGTTGAGTGGAGAGGGTTTATTGATCACTTCCTTGCTCCTGTGAGTCAAAAGCTTAGTCATTAAATGCAAAACCGCGCTAGGCTGCTGGGATCTTGATTGTCGATTGGTTGAGGAGGTCTCTGCACACACGTCCGCGCTTGTTCTCTACGCGACCGGTTACATCTCTGCACTCCCCAGAAAGTTCTAGCGCACGCGATTCAATCAGCCTTGTGAACCCCACAGATGGCCCTTCCGTTGAGTTTAAAATACGGACGCTTCTGTTTTAATGCCTTCTGCTGATGAGTTCCTGCCAACCGACTCGCACCCAAATTAAATAGTAAAAAATGAATAATCAATTTATAAAAACCAAATGTGTCAGACGTTTTCTCGACAAAATTGTCCTTTTAAATTGACACGTTTGATAATTTCAGAGCACAATTATGATAAATATTCATTTAAGTAATAAATTGACTAATTACATTAATTTAAGGTAAACCATAAACAGGCTTTAATTTTACTATTAATTTTATTGTAGGAGTATCCGCAAATGCAATCGTTCCACCTGCTATGCATTGAAGCGGGTCATGTGTATCTTAGAGACCGAAAAGTAAATTTATTCCACTAAATACTCGTATATTCTCAATGTAACTCTAGGGAATATGAAAAAATTTGATTTCTACGGATGATGAATAAAAATCTTCACAGCAATTGTTCTGGTTGACAAAGAAGTTGGTCAAATAAAACCAAAGGCACTACCGAGGAAGAGGTTCATTAAGAAATGCGAAACGGACCTGAGCTGAGAGGTGTTATATTTTACCCCCAGCAATTATAGTTGAAGTACAAGGGTAATACTGCCATTAGCATTACACATTAGAAGCTGTTTTAAGGGGGATTTAAAGGGTGCTTTGCGATCCCGTTTTTGAAACTAAGGGCAAGGCTTAAAGCAGATCAACTTAAAGTCATATTTTATTCTCCCATTCGGTGATTTACCTAATAAATCTGACACAATTCAATGCTTTTATCAACATTTGAACTGGAGAATTCGCTCAGCATCCAGCATTATTACAGTAAAAACACAGCCAAGCCCCAGCTTGAGACAAATCTGGCATCTGAATTTATATAGTTAAGTATTTCATAAAATTAGAATATTAGTGTGACTGGGAAGAAATGTATTTCCATGACTACGTCTAAAAGTCCATTAATTGAAAAACGAGAAGAAATTGATCGAATGAGAGAAAAAGTGTTAATTGTAGCCATGATATTTTCTCCTCCCCTCTAAGGCGTGGCTTCAGATGTCGCAGTGTCACGTCACATTCAAATGGTGCATTTCAAAAATTCCCTCAAAAAGTTGGCAGAACTGGCAAATTGTGCTTTAATTATCTGAATAACTGGAATTCTGTTGCGTAGAGTCATATTGTTAATTAAAAAATCAGTTATTTTGGCCGATAAGGTTCATGTTTTTCGCATATTTTGAGAATGAAAGAAAGGTTGTTGATCGAACGGACCAATGAATGCGACTCTTTTGTCATTGGATAAAATCAGTATAAAAGTACAAATATTTCTGCAGGCAGATGAATCAGAAGTACAAGACTTGAATTTGGGCTAAATTGAATTACTGGAGGTGGCAGGAGGTGAAAAAAGATTGATGAAATAAGGAATATGCATCTGCTCCGAACAGTGGTGTATGAGTCATGAGGTGATGATCGGAATAACAACAGAGCAGCGTAGATATGATTTCCAACATGGTACAAAGAGATTAATGCCTATTTGTGAAAAGGATCAACTACAATCGATTGTTGCATTCCCTCGAAAAGTAAAAATTCATTTATCTTTAATAACATTAATATTAAAATGGTCCACAGTAATACAGAAACTTTGACAAACCTTTCATTTTGGAAAGGTAGCTAAAATTGGACAAGTAGGTTCAGTACGAGATTAGTGGACGGAACCGTAAAGGGTGCGTAAAAGAGTTACTCCATTTGATTTTCGGATTAGAGTCGTAGAATATCCATTGAATGGGTAGTACACTGCTTCGTGCTCCGAAACTCAAATTAAATTATTCGTCACTTAAATCACACTACCAGAACGTGATTGTTGCAACGCTCCAAATAAGAGAAAATGATCTTATCTTTTAATCACTGAAAACACCGAAAGCCAAAAATGAATCAAGATAATCTACATATAAAAGACGGAGAAGGACGGTATTGGAGAGAAAAAATAGCGCGGTTTTAATTTAGATAAAATCAGGTTGTCTACTTGCCTATTAACAGCAGTAACTTGCTGCACCACAACTTAGTGTTCCAGAGTTCAAATTTCAGGTTCTGTCCTTTTGATTCATAGGTGGTAGTACATGGAAGGAATTTTCAGAACAAACTGACCGGCAAATTGAGGACGGAGTGCTAAGCCACGTTATATTTGTGTGTTTGCGCTATCAAATAAGTGCTGGTTGCCACGTTTTAGCTTAAAAAATATCTGTGGAATCAAGTCGTCCACCTAGCACATTCGGTCATGACATTAATGAGAATGACGGAAAGTTCAAATGCAAAAGGAGTGTGATGAATTTGATTCCAGGTTACTTGCTGATATCCCTTTTATCAGACACAAAATTCTAAATTCTTCGTTTTTTCTACAAGATTTTCAAGTTGAAATTCCGGTTGAAGAATCTACCGCATGATTCAAACAATTTGTTACTACTGTTTCTTGAATAAGCGCTCTTGTCAGAGAGCTGATGGAGTGGGGACGAACCAAGAAGGCAAATTGCTTATTGCCGGCATTCACTAGATCATAAAGCTTGAAGTTCCCTACAATGCACCTGGAAGATTAAACATGTACCACGATGCAGAGTAATTGTATTCTGAAAAGGTGTAGCTGAAAATAATACATAACAGTATTTATTTGTTATTTCTTGAGTTGACGTAAAAAAGGTACAGAAAATACTTCATGAAATGTTCTGTGATGCTGAATCTTCAAAGAAAATGTTGCAGTTTTCACAAGTAAATGATGCGGCAAGTTTCAAATTTCTTCATGGTGATAGAAGAGCCTGGTTTACTCGTCGTCCGTCCGAATCACATTCGAAATATGCGCTGCAAAAGAATAAATGCTTCTCATGGAAATCGGGAGGAATAAAGACGATCGTAAGTGATAAAATAATTTCAGAAATTGATCTTAAATTTCCAAGAGAAATTCCATCTTTCTCAAATATTCCTTTATTTTGTTGGGATGGATTTTTGAATCCAATTTTGGAGGATGTTCAAACTTTTAATTCATTAAATTTTAAATGAAAGTAACATTTAAAAATTGCAATTTTAAAGATCAACATAAAATATACAGAGATAAAGAATTGAAGAAAAACAAAATCTTCTGTTGCATTTAATGGAATTTACGACAGCAGTTCGTCCTCTTAATAAGTTGGTCGGAGTAGCACTAACCCTATGTCCCATTCAAAGAAGAAACAGATGCAGCTCATGCGCTTCCAAATGAAAAAGTGCGTAAATGACAAGTGACACCTGAGGAACAATGTCTAATTGATGATAAATGCGTAGAGGTTTGCTCTCATCAAGTACGATTCTCCTCGGATAAGCAGAACAGAGCACACATGAATCGCCACAGTTACTCAATTAATTAGGAGAGTGAGCAGATGTCGGCATCACAACAGGGAGTTTAATACTTATGCAAGGGACACGACGCGTTCTGGGGAAACCGTTACTTGGGGAAGAGGGCGAATTAGGAATGAGGAAACAGGGGAGTTTAGAGGCGGAGTATGGAGACGTACTTGAGAATTTTATCGTAGCTCGCTACTTCTTAAATCCACTCCTGCTGTAACTAAAGAGAGTCGAGACAAGTGTATTACGTTGTGATTTTGCCAGAAAATTCTTGTTGCGGCACTTTACTGAAATTTTAGTTGAAATTTACCAAAATCAAAGAAATGCTAAAATAAAACTTTATATATTATTTCTTAATTTAATTTCGCCGATGCCGTTACGGCTCGATAACAGGAGTAGGTGATGTGATTGGCAGCTAATCGTGAATGGTAGTTTAAAAATTTGGAAAATGTTTTTAAATTTTTTCATATTATAATAACAACAATGAAGAAACTCACAGGTTGATTTCGTTTTGAGCCTCCACGGAAGTTTGAATGAAGTCAAACTTCGTCGGCTCAGCGCTAGAGCATCGAATTATTGTAGTGTGGCGTAGAAGAAGTTTTACTTTCAGGTGACTACTCGAGGGATTCGGAATACACTGTCACGATTTTATTAATTTTAGCATTTTTTATGATGGCACAAGCAAATAGGGGTTAACTCAGTTTTCCCCTCATTTCAAAGACTAAGTATTTGCATTTTCATATACGAATAATAATAAATACTTCCTTCAAGAAAAATGGGAATTTATCATGTTGTTGGTGGCCAACAAAAGAATTTAAAAGTCTCATCCGCCAAATCCACGACACCATGCAAAACTGCATTCACAAATTTGCATTTGGTTGAACAAGTCAAGCAAAGCTTCCATCGAAGTGTGAAAACCGCGATGGAAAAAATAAATCACCGACTTAATTCGCACTGACTCATACACAGAATCCTGTTCCAAAAGTTCACATGGATTTCGAAACATCCCTTAATACGTATTTGTGTATTCACTTTACTATAAGTGACCTTGATGTTGGCAGAAGCAGAAAACAAGGGTCATTAAATCTTTTTAATTCAGCGGACTAATGCTTCCCACATCTATATCAACAAGACTTTACAATTTCGATCATTCCACTCACTGTTTGTAGATCAATGAGAAATGATCAGTGACAATGATCTCTTAATTTCTGACTTTGATTCTTTGTTATTTAAAACAAAGAGGATGAAGAGGGGTTGCTAAAGACGTCTAAAAGCGGGATTCATTGCCTACTTGCAGCGGAAGGGAGTGAAGTCGTATTCGTGCACAGTACATGCATCATCCCAAATGAATCAAATGACTTAACATAGGAAAACCAGCAGTGGAAAACTCCAAATTTTCAGGGCCACATCGCGTGAATGTGGGCTCCGTGGTGGCTCTTTCCCCGCTCTCTTATTGTTCGATCTTATTTTGCCTGAAACTTTAAATTTGCTATTTTAACTACCTAAACGGTTAAACCATCTTATCATTTCGTCCTGTGTGCAATCAAATTTTCGGTTTATTTGTATTTTATTGGTTATCTGGTATGGTGCAATGGCAGTTTTAATATTTGGTCGACCAAGTCGGAAATGGCTGTGTTTAGCCGCCGTTCCTCAAAAGCAAACATTTGGTCGTGGGCTCCGCTCCTTTTCCTTCCTGAAGTGGTGAGTTTGCTGCGGCGTGCTGACCGATCTAATTTGGCCCCTGCACTTGGACAATCGTCAAGTGCCCATAAAATTATTACAGCTTTGATGCAGCTATAACAGAACACAGATAAAGACATCAGTAAACTGCCTTCTATAATATCGTTATAGACCATGTCTTTTGGTAAAAATCGTTTTCAAATTTTAAATGCGCTTTCACGTAAAAATCAGCTTAAACACTTTCGAAATGGTTGGGAAAAAATAATACCGCTTTTTTAATATTGTTTGTTATATTATTGATCCTTCGATTACAGTATGATTATAAGTCATCAGATTCCGAGTCTTTATCTTATTGGAGTGACTTTGAATGTCCTCAGTTCAAGATCGTTATTGAGTTGTCGATTACGCATTGGTAGGGAAGGAATAAATGTGGCAACAGGATAGCTTCGGGTCTTCGAACGTGGCTCAGAAACTGCCATTATATCCAGCGAGTTCGTCACCTTTGTCTGATGGTCAGATGGTATTAATGTGGAAAGGGAGCAGTCTGGATCGAGGACAGCGCTCGGTTGTGAGAGGTTCACTACTTCAGTTATCATTTCTCGACCTTGAAAAGTGTTTTGATGACAATGAGCATTACTCCCAACAGTGGTTTCTCGCAGACTAATGATTTTTCGTAAATAGCTGTGCTTTGAACGTATATAGGCAAGAAGTAGGCAAAAGCAGAAGATAGAGAGAATAACAGAGAGTATTGAAAGCACCCAGACGATGGGTAAAAGAACGGACTTCTGCGAAGTGACCGATGAAGAGGAAGGAGATGTAGGTGGCTGAATTTTAGTAATTGCTATAAATCGCCGAGCTGGGAGGGTAGTGTTGAATGTGCCTGTCTCATGAGGTAGCTGACAGGCCAATTTAACTGTTCGCCATCTGAATACTTCTATGAAAATAACCAATAAGAAAGCAAAATTATATCCAAATGCGAATACAATAGAAAATTCCACATGCGATTTATTATTTTAAGGTGTATTATCTGTCACCGTTATATCAAAAAATTAATCTGATCGAAGTGTTGAGATGACAAATTGGAGGAGTATTGAAGGAAGCACATTAACTTGATTTAGGTATCTAACGAGGAGTGTCAGGTTCTGATTCTCCCTCGCTCTTTTTACAAACTCGGTGCCTATTTGGGTACAACTTCAATTGATTAAGAGGAATGACATATCTAATAATTTCTGACAAATGAGAAGTCTGAGTTGGCTGTGCCTTTGCAGGAAGGTTTTAAGATTGAATAATAGAGTGTCACAGTTATCAAGAAACTAGCAGCTCTTTGTCCAAGTAATGAAATCGTTATTTTTATTTATAATATTTCAGAAAGCCTCTCCTTTCCTTATGCTCATAAGGCAAATAAATCGCAAACTCTGTGGATATGTCAGTATCAGCCAGCCATTCTTGGCGTCAGCAGGAAAATAATTAATCAACACAACATGATAACCATTTTATTTAATCAACACATCAATGGGCCTTGATTGTTGTCTGCTATAACCAAAAGATTAAACTCTAATAGAGCAAGGAAGAAACGCAATGAAGTATAATTCTTCAAAATCCTAACTGAATCCAAGTTCCTAATTTCTCTACCCTTCTTGACTCTCCATTGTTATGTGTTTTGCTTGATTGAAAGATTTTTTTGCTGAACTGCTGGTAAAAACTACAAAAGATAAAATCTTCTATTTCATTCCAGACAGAAGCTTCCTCTTCATCAATCAGCGAGAAAGTGGGGGCAGCCCCGACACGCAATAAAAAGCACACGCTTGAAGAAGTCTGAATACAAGTCCCCCTGTGCATCGTCTTATTCCTCTTTTAATTAGTGATATTAATCAACAACTTCGTTTACATGCAACATTTTATTTCCTTCTTCATTTTAAATATGAGCGACCAATTAGGCATTTTTTCTGCAATTTAATGATTTCTCTTGTGTTTATAATTTCCAAGCTCATATAGAAAAGCCTCTTTCAGGGCTCACCATGGGGCCACTTTGATATGAAACTCGAATTCCGTCAGTGCTGTTGACCTCTCCCGTCACTGGATGTGCACCAATGGGAATTGAACCTATGCAGAGGTGCAGGGATTACGTTTATTTGTATATTTGCAATTTCGGAGCGCAATAAGACGGTGTCTCTAATTTCACAACCGCAATGGTCACGAATTAGATCGAATTACCTATTGGACACCAGGGTGATGACCTGAGGTTCCC
>CAADRB010000059.1:56370-179844 GCA_900708905.1 Hymenolepis diminuta | reverse complement strand
CATGAATGGGTGTCTATAGCAGCCCAGTTTGAAACCAAATGTGGATTTATGATGGATGCTGTCTTTATGAATCAAATCTCTAATTTAACGAATATGTCAATCAAGACGGACATTACTATCACGTTCTCTTACCTCAGTTCACTTTTTACTCAAATCGTGCGCAATTATAGGAAATAGTAGTTAGTGCTCAGACTTATATGGAAACCACAGAATGAATATAGGAAATTCCTCCGCGATTAAGGGTCGCCAATATTTAACCAATCAGCACAGTGATATGGAACAGATATTTTCTTCGTGAAGGACCCAGACTTCATGAAGAGAAGCATTTACTGTCCTGGCAATACTAAATTTCTAATCATTGTCTAAGCAAAATGTATAAACACTCAAATACAAATGCAAAAATACAAATTATTAAACCGAGGGAGATAAGTCCATTATGTGAAGACCTCGAAAGGATAAATAAAACCGTCATGTGCGGATTTTAATTTTTTCCCATCAGAGTTATCTCAATGCAGACTCACCAGAATTATAAATTTCCGTGTCTTTTTCTATTGAAAGATACTTTGCACTTGTGAACTCAGGATAATCGTAGAAGCTGTCCAAATATAGGAAAAAATGGGTTTATTAAAACACAATAATATGATTGAAAATTGACCAAATTACAATGAAATTAATTTTGGACAATTTATTCATCAAATTTAATTAATGAAGGTTGATAGAAAATGGAGAGACGCAATGAAAATTTAATGAAAATGTTTAAAAATTATTTTGTGATGGCTGAGATGAGCGGCAGGAGAGTAAAGACATTGAGAATGGAGTAGGTGATAGGTATAGGACACTCAAAAATGCACTCCAGATAATAATAAAATTCTAATGAAGTTTGCAACTCACCTGGCGGTAAAGCAGCTTTTCAAGTCGACCACTGCCAGTCGTTGGTGATCTGAAATTGTGATTTCCCGAAAAGCCGTAAATTCCATACGGATAAAAGGGGAAACAAATGCGGGTGAGAGTACCACAGAAAAGAGCAGTTCAATTCCTCCGATCAGGAGCAAATCTTGCAGATTTGACTTGGTCAAATTGGATTTGCCATTATAGGTATTAAACTGGAATAAATCACGCTTTGAGATCAGAAATACCATCAAATTTGACGATTCTAAAATAAAACAAAAAATGTTTTGCCGTATTAAATCTTGGAGCCTAACTTGTGGAAATTTCATTTAAAACAATGTAATTTCTACAGCTGATAGAATATCAGTCTCTTTTCCTCTCTGTGAACTCAAAGGCCTAGTAACTTTAAACATTTAGCAATGATAGTTCATGTTTTGGAATTCATTTAAACAAACAACGTCATATAAAATAAAAGGCGGCAGCCTTTCTTGCATAAATAAAGCCTGTTGACATTTGAGATTCAAAACGGGAGTGAAAAAATGACCGTCACACTGGAAAAGTTTTCTTCCCATTAACTCGGGAGACTGTCATCCAATCGGCACGTAATAGGGAAGCTTTGCATATTGCTTGAGTTCGCGATTTCAAAAATTCTAAAAGGTTTGACTGCTCAATTGGCGTAGCATTTGGGCCGAACTTGGTTGATGACTTCTTCGTATTCTTTTTAAAGCGGAGATTACCAAAGGTAATAACTGATAAGTTGATCAAACTCGTAGAATTAAAGTAATACATCTCCTGGACTCATTAATCTACAAGTTTGCTAAAAGCACTTAGTGCCGGATATGCCGGCACTAAGAGAACTCATGAAAAAACCACATCGACCAATGCTATTTATAGTAAGTTGGGCAACTATCTTACATCAAAGAACAAAATTTCTCCATTCAACACACAGTTCCAGATTAATTAGCAGTAAGAGATGATAAAGTGTATTAATTATTGAATAAACCAACACGATGTGTCAGGCAGAGGAAATCATATTTAATGCTGGAAATATTTTCTCAGAAAGTCTTTAAGTTTCCTACTTTATAAATTTAATAATTTTCATTGAAATATAATATGGTGAAGATAAGGGTAACAATTAGGGGTGCATTTAAACAAATGAAAGCTAATCGATATTGACGTCTAGCCAAACTGGAGGAGTTAATTTACGCAGCAGTTCGAGCTTCCAGGCGGCATTTTGAGGGCCAATTTTTCAGGAAGATGAGCAAAATGAAACAGTGAAGTCGAAATTTTGCGCGTAAACATTTTTATTAAAACGTTTTTATTTAAAACAAAAGGGCATAAACCGGCGCTCAAAGTAATGCTCGGCTGATCGTTTCGGATACCGGATGAGTACCGATGGATTTCAAACCTAATTCCTGCCACTTGACACACTGGCACTAATATGCACGTTTATGCATTCCTATTATATTTTGTGATTTACTACAATTAAACTTTTTATCTTTATCAACAATAAAAATAATAGTGAAAAATTCTAAGAAGAAAATAACATTCCTTACGACTGAGTTGAGGAATTTGTTGTTGGGTACCTATTAAGTGCCCATTAATAATCTCTTCATGATTAATCCGCTTTTTGTTTTAAAAGTAGTATTAACTTAAAATCCTATGCTGAATGGAATATTTTTACATCTCTGAAATACTCTTACCTGTAAAAAGGTACAGAATGCAAATTTCTTGACCTTGAGTCAATTTTCGTCTTGGCAGATCCGAAAAGCTGTCAGCACTGTCCACAAGCATTGCAGCGAATCGCTCCCTCGTCTGAAGTATCGCCAAAGCCTCGCCATTGCTCATCGGCTTCCAAGGCTCTCCAACAAATATACCCTTTATTGCTGCGTGATTTTTCGTCCTTCTACAATGCTGTCATAGGAAAACGAAGAGAAATTTTAAAATTTCTACAGGGTAAATTGAATAATTTAATCTTTTATTGATATCATTTACTCATCATGACTGCTCAACTATATTCACTTTGACCCTAACATTTCCACAGAAGAGAAGCCTCTGCTCAGGTTTTCAAATGCTACAGTCCTTTATAAATTAATTAACATCTTACAATAGTTCAACGACATATTCCAAAGGAATCTTCTGGTCTTTTCTAAGAAGTTCCCTTATCAGTGTGTACCTCTAATTATTACCCTGACCAAAATAAAAAAGTCGGACACATAACTGATAAACATGTCACTTCTCCACCATCAAAATACCGGGTTTACTCAATATTTGGTTGAATAATAAGTTCCTCTTAATGTCCATCGTGAGCGTGATCATCCGAAGAAAGAAGAAGGAGCAAAATTCGAAGAGAAAATACGTTTATTGTTGGCCATTTCTCTTCATTACATATAGGAAAAATGGAATTCGTTCTATCGTTAAATTCGGTAGAACTGTCGAAATCAGAGATATATACTGTGGAATAGCTGAAGTGACCTTCGTTAAGTGACTCATTGCATCCTCTCAACTCTTAAGAAAAATCCATCAGCATAAAATCTGGCAAAAATGTCCCCATTCAAGCCTTAATTTTGCATTTTTGGGGTTGCGTTTGTTTGAAGCCGAGGTCCTTCATCGGAATTACGGACCAATTCTCCACTTTCCGTGAATTGGTTAAATTAGTTTGAATAAGGACGAGATAAAGTCTCATAATTACGGTTGCAGTATTAAAATAAATTATTTCAATTTCTGCACACTGTTTGCATATTATTTTAGATTTGAGTGTGCAACTCAAAAGCAAGTTCAAATTAACTCAGTTCGCCATATTTATGGAAGATAAATGGCCTCAGTAACGAGGGGTGACGTTTGTACCCGTACCTAGTAATCAGATCTGAAGGCTTTATTTCTTTTTTCAGCTGGACTTTTGACAACCGATCCGTCTTAATCTAATTTCCTTGGTCTCAACAAACTTTCATCGAGTATTGGGACAAGATGCTTATCCACCATGCATTTTTGTAATCTGTAACATGTCTATTCATTTTATAACATGTAGCATCTGGGGGTTATCTGGGGGTTACTTCGATGCTTCTGCGCAAGTGACGAATGATACTTTGAAATACATAATATAATAACTATCACATAATTTAATATAACAAGTACTCGAATTTTTTAGATTATTTATTATTAGTACGCAAGAACTTGTTAGAAGTCCCTATTCATCAAACGAAAAATTACGACAATCCGCTGGCCAACATCGAGCTGTGATTGAAAAAGCCAGCCACGTGGTTTTCTTCTGGCTGTTGAGGATGCGAATGTCTCAATCGGTGACCCCAAAAGGCCTCTTCTATGTCAGAAGTGGCTGATAGAAAGCACCCTCCTTTGCTGAGCTTTAAAAATAATTTTTCACGCAAACAACAGGTACGAAGAGAATTCTCGATTTTAATTTACAAATCTACTTTTAAGATTGAAAAAAAATAACTATTTTCATTGGCTGATTATTGTTCCATTCCATTAGGTACCTATAATAAATCATAAAACTGGATATTTACGCAAGGGAAATATGAAATTGATTTTATGTCTCTTTAATTCCACTTTGTCAATCAAAAGTGATGAGAAAATTTTCTGCAATCAATGCTAATTAATACAATCTTTTCAAAATATTTTGTTTTTAACCTTAAAATGTCAAATTATATTTTGAATATATCGTTGAATTGTGGCGATCGCATGCACAGGCCTCCAGCCAATCAGCAGTCACTATCTCTGCACCTTAGCGTTGTTTGTAGATAAGAATCAGGCTCGTAGACAACATCTCATCCGTGGACACACACAAAATAAAATTCTCGCTATCTCATCGCAGACGGAGCAGTAAACCCACTCCACTACACGCCTCTCTTGTTCTAGCTACTTTGGGAACAGCTTAGCCAATTTTGGGAGCAAACTTATAACAGAGGACTCTGCTAGACGCCATCCCGGACTGCTTAGGAGGATTATCTAGCTGCAGCAGAAAGGCATATTGATCTAGCATCCGCTACAGAATCATGCTTTCGGTAAAACTTAATGGTTATTTTGCACAGCATCCCTGAGTGAGAAATATTTGTTTGGGAAACTTCTATCCCTTGCACGGAAATCGATTAGCCAACATTTGAACCGTCACATTATTCCCCATATTACTTGATTTCCCTTTAATTTCGGTTTCCACGATTGCGCTTTGCTGATAGCAGAATTTTTTCCCACAATCTTGCATAAACTTACACAAAAACAAATAAATTTGAGGAGAAAAATGTGTGTCACGTTTACAACAATTCTAATAAATATTTTAAATTCTTAAAATCGGTTCCATTTCAGTTGAAACATACTTGAAATGAATTGAGATATTCCTCACTCTTGTTGATTTTCATGAATCTTGATGAATCGACCACTTTTCCCAGTTTCGTGCGGTTGAGTGCAAGGAGTTCTTTAATTGGTTCGTTTTGCATCTGAACAACCAGAGGGGCCTCATTGAGTAGAGAATCCAAATCAGATCTTCGGAAGATACAAAGAGCCATTGGTGATTCGGAAATATTAACAGTTCTACGCAGCCTCTGTAGGGGTCTGCTGAATTTGCTCGGTGCAAAGAGCCCGACGAAGTAGAGGTCTTTATCTGCGCCAATAAAACTGCTGCTTGTGACAATGTGATCAAAGTTGACAACCGAATGATCTTCCTCTGGTCTGTTTTAAAAATACAAATACAATACGATGAAGTCAGAATAATTTTCATTGTAAAAGGGCGCTACAGCTCCTATTTTTAACAAAAGTCAAATAAATTCATATTTAATTTGTTTAAATCAGAATATCGAAGTTTGACTTTCATAAGCAACCTGAAAAAAGACTAGTTAGACAATTTCGACATAAATTGCCTCTGTTTATTAATTTCAATCCAGCGGATGAAATTTTTATAATTTCGGATGAATTAGCAATTTATTTATTTTAACTAAATGTATTATTTTCCAAAAGCGCGTCTATTATCACATTTTTGCGATCTCTCGTCAAAAAATTTCCCAAAAAGGGTTATGATGCGGGGCAGTTATTTCAAAATAAGGGCAACTTTACAAAATTCACCAATAATGTGTAAATTTTATATGATGGCGGCACAAGAGCCAATAATTTTTCATTAAAACATTAAATACTTTAGTTAAATGTTATCATTTCACTTATAGAACTTTTGGTTCCATATTTGTTTGTTCTGTGCAAGAAGGAAGAAGGCTAATTTTAGGTGAGGAACCTCCTAACCTTTTCAAGCCTATTTATAGAAATTATATTAGCACTCTGCTTAGGCAGTGGGAAAGTTTCTTGGATCCACTGATATGAGAAACTCGCATTCTCCCATCCCTCTTATTAACCGCTATCAATCAGTGCGGTTGGCTATCCACATCACTGGATGTGAATTGATGAGCATCGATTTCATGACCTCTGATGGGACAGTCATGCACTCCAGCCACTGAAATTTGGGCGGTTAATGCTACGAAGAAATCTGCTGCTTCGCAAATGAAAAGAGGAATGATCAGCATATACTCTCCATATAACTGACTTCTTGCAAATGGAAATGAAGTGGAAAATCGATGGTGGATTGAAAGCGGACTCTTTTGCCTGGCAAAAGGATGCTATATCGGTCATAGAAAAATGGGATGGTTTCGAGGTGATGTCATTCAGATGACAGTGTATGAGACAACCTTCAAAATTAAAAGTGCGAAAGGGGACAACCCTTACCCCCGTCGCTTCCAATTCATGCTTTTAAAAACCAGATTTTGCTTTTTCCCCACGAATAAAAACTGTAAACCTCCTCTTCCTTTACATTGGGAGATAAAAATGTATTCTCTTGATAATTATTTAATCACAATTGTTCCAAATTGTGAGCCACAATGTAAGCCCATTTTAGTTCCAGTCTTTTGAGTTGTATTGTCATCCAAATTTCTAATGAGTGTACTTGCCTGCTACGAGAAAAGAATGCTTCTTGATGCTCTAATGATTGAATTCGGACCCTGCAGGTGAGTTTGACCTTCAATAGAGTAGTAAAAACGGGCAGTCCGTTATCGGGCATCCGGAACCCAATGTCATTGAGACAAAATCGGACAGCCATGGCTGATTGCAGCTAAATTGAAAATTGAAAAAAAATAACATTAATTTATTTCAAAATTCCCAAAACTTGCTTTAAGGTCTCTGTTAAATTCCTCAGAAGTAAAAAAAGAGCTAGCGAATAATTTTTCACATGAACTTGCATTTTTTAAAAGATAAATAGTTGGAGTTTAAATTTAGTTGTGAAATGTCGGCCGATCGGCTCCGTTTGAATGAATTTGCACACATTTTTAATTGGTCTTTGCTTCCATTTGTAGAAGAGAGAAGATCAAATCAAATCAAAATGGAAGCACTTCATTGGAGCGGCCCATTGTGCGTCAGCAGGGATATTGTGAAATCCATATAATATTTATACCAGAACGAGACTTAAAAACTTTTAGAAACTACTTTTGTTTTATAAAATATATATTAAATTAAATTTTACTTGCATTTACTTTTCAATTTAAAAGAGGACAATTGACTCATTAAACTAAAAACAAATCAATCTCGATTTAATTTTCGAACTTGAATTGACTGGATGTTCCCATTTAGTTCCCATTTATTTTGTCTGTATCGGCATCTTAGTTTATTTAGTACTGTCAGAATGATTTTATAACTCAGAGATTGTATCCTCCCGACCATCAGGAATAATTGTTCCTGAAGTTGGGTTTTTTAGAATTCCGTTAAAATTCCATTCTTATTACGCTCCTATATTGCAGCAGAAGTGCAGTATCGATGCCACATCAGCGCTATGCCACTTCCATAGCACAACCATGACAATTTACGGCATGGCGAAGTCAATAGTCATTCATTTATTTCCCGTTTTCCGATCAATCAATCCACATTCGGATATGGAAATCAAATGATCGTTTAAATCTTCTCCAGCACATCCCAATCTGAACAAACCTAATTCCAGGTGTACAAGTAAAGCTCTCAAAACCCAGGATTGGATGGATGACCGAGAATTTTCGTTTTCGTGTCACACCAAACTTATGGCCGTCTTTTAACTCACCAGACCACAATTCTTTGGATTAATACGTGTAAAACGGAGCGAGGTTGAAAAGAAAGCTGTTATGCATCCCATAAGACCATATTCTTCTCTCTGATGGAAGCACTAGCCCGAGCAATGAAGGACATCAATAATGACCACATGATCTGATGAAAGCTTGCAGTTGCTTTCGAACTCGGATTGAATCGGCGGTAGAAGCCGAAGGAGGATACATAGAGTGGAGCCAGGGTTAATTTAAATTTTATTTTTTGCTATAAGAAATTGTAATTTTTTTCTCATAAACAGTTTTATTTTCTATTTTTCCAAAAGTGCGTAAGGTATCGTCAGATGCCTTAAGCACCCTGCACATATATTCCTAGGCTCATATTATTACATCGAATGATGACATCACTATTTTTAATCAATAGTAATTATTATTACTCATGGTTCGCAAAAAGTTCTTTCCAACCCAGATAGCCAAAGTAAGACTCACAACGGAGACAAAACAGACGGCCTCTCTGCTTCATTTTAGCCTGGACACACAATTCCGCTGTTACATACCCAGTTTAGATGTGTAATTAACTCTTCATCCTACAACTCTCTCTCGTTCTTTCCCTTTTCTGTTATCATCAGATACTCCGCTTGTCAAGCTTAACCCTCTTTCCCAATGTTTTCTTTTGATTTGGAATGGTTCCAGTCTCCCGTTAGCCTTTACTTCCACCTGAATTTGAAGCCATTTGAACTTATTCGGAACTCTGTTGACAGAGCTTGGCGAAATAGGTAGTTGTCTTCATTACCAGAAACGCATATTTCAAAGCACAAACCAAACTTTTCTGCCATTCGTCCATCCATAATCGTCTCAATTTAGTAATCTGTGTTTTTGCAGAAGCTACCAAATTTGTTAGTCCCATTCCTCCAGTAATTTACAAAATAGTTTCGTGGCAATAATCAGTGTTTATTGCTTCATTGACGGTAATGCATATTCAGTTCCTTTAGTTCTTTGATCTGGCCGCTTTGTTCCAAAAGGAAAAGCAGTGATATTTTCGCAAATACTTTACACAATCTATCTTAAGTTCGGGTAACTTATTTATTTAAGAAGGAATAACGCGCCTGAAATATGTCTTAATCAAATATTCTAACATTTGTAATTCGAAATGTCAAGACATGTCCAATTTTTTTAAACATCGGCAATTTGGAGGAGCCTGGATATCTGAAAGGGGCTCATTTTTTCAATGAATTCCAATAACAAACGATTAACTGCACAGGGTTTCAATTTTCAGTTGTTCCTTCGACGGCCAAAGTCAAATAGCATCTGATTTTAACAAATTGGTCGGCTACTTTCCGTCTAACGAAAAAGGTGGGCTATTTTGTACATTCGGCTTCGGAAAATCCAGTGAAGTTCAATCCAAACAAGAATGCAATCTAACATTCAATTCTCCGTAGATATACGCCCCAGTTAGTTGTTATGAATGGTTTAAATCATTAAATAAAGGTATGCTTTTTAATTGGCTTCTTATCAAATGTAGAAGTAGATGGGTAGCTCATTGATTAAATATGCGAATGTTGACAATATGAGTAGAAACCGGTAGAATTCTTCTTCTTTTCAGCTTAACAGATACTCAGTTGATTGAAGGAATCAAAAACTGGATGGACTGCAAAGCGCAACTCTTGTCATCGGAAATCTGATGATCCACTCCAAATGGGACGTTAGACTATCCTTCAATGACCACAGTTTATTGGGTATTCCTCATAGGGAACTGGAAGCTTCATTTGATGGAAAACAAAAATCTGGCGAACATTTCAGGGAGTATTTAAGCGGTTTGATAATTTAATTATCCTCATAATGAAAATTTATTAATTATTTAGAATATGGAACACAACTTTACCTGAATCTAAAGTGTTCTCTCTGACCACGACTAATTTGTTGTATATTTCCGTCAAATGACGAAAGAGTTGGACAAGTGAGGTGTTATCGTTTTTAAGCTGAAACGTCATTTTATATTGTGTTGTCAAGGTGATCAATTAAAGCGTCATTTCAAATATTCCACATATCTGTAAAAAGAGGAGACAGGACTATCCATTAAGGTGTCGAAATGCTTGAATGAACCAACACTTTAACTAAATTACAACATTTTCAATCAAAATTAAGTTGTTATTTTGATGGAGACAGTAAAAATCTTGACAAAATAAGATGAAAGTTAAAGAATTAAGAAAATTTGCGAATAATTCCTAAGAAACATGCAGAAAGCCAAACCGAGGAGGAGAGACCACTTGATCTTTTAAAATTATTCAGTCACATTTTTGAACTTTCCTGCGGTATCAAAAAAAACAACTTGTTGATGAAATGAGAAGTGAGAAAATATGTTTTCAACACATGCCGAACAAATGTTTCATCAAAAATATTTAAAATTCAAGTTTTAACTCAAGTCAAGCCGTCAGATTTCCTGCACCCTCAAGTAAGCTTAGTCGCTAGAAAAGCTACTTTAGGGGTGAGGCCAAATCAGAACTCATATCCTCCTCAAGACCTAAGGATCCCCCTAAGGAAAACTGAGTACAACATCCTCTCACGAGCGAGAAGACCAGGAGTTAAGTTAAAGAAGAGTGCATTGGACAATAGGAAATAAATGAGAGGGAAAGGAAGGAAGGAGGAGGTAAGCAATTAGGAGAAATTGAGGGAGGCGTCAGTGCTGAGAGTGTACAATCTAAAATTTACCGTTTTTATCAAATGAGTAAAAGAATATACATTACATGGTTGAGATTTTTAGCTGCAGGTGGTACTGAACGTGTCAATCTTATCCACTATCACTCAAAGTCTTTGGAAAGTTCCAATCCACCCAAGTTAACTTTTCAAGAGAGAATGAAACTCTTAACTGGCAGATTGCGGGATTTGACAGTTAAAAAATAGTTAAAAATCATAAGAAAGGGCTCCAATATATTCATATAATTTGAAAAATAAAAATTTTATTACGAAACCCGGTCTGTAGGCCTGAAAGTTTTAAGTTCCATAATTAATTAGGTAGACTGATATGCCTCCCAGTTTTGAGTAGGATTTGGTGATATATTCGGTCAAGTGAAAGGGTAAACCTCATTGAAATTTTAAAATCGAATTTATCATTGATTTCAGATATTTAAAAAGGAGGGAGATTTAAATTTAGAAAGTTCCCTATGGAGAAATAGTGTATATAACACACTAAAAAATTATGCTTATTAAGCGAATGGAATCAGTCAGACGACAAATGTCCCACAACTTTGATCTTTGGAAGGAAAAAAGCATTATGTTCTGTTGAGGGAAAAAAATGATCACCTAGGCCACCTGAAAAAGTGGGCATGGGCAGAAATCCCCACTTTTTACCTTCGCTGCTGTGAGAACGAAAATTTGCGTTTTCACCGAGTATATTATGTCACGAATTTGATATTTTCACAGAACCGTAGGAACTCAACGCATACTGCACATATTTTCAAAATATTTTGCATAAATCTGGAGTCATTTGAATCGACGCTTATTCGAGTTTTGCTCAACCCGTAAGAACATTTCCGAGTCTTTTGATAACTCCGTGTTTTTTAACTCAAATATATCTGAGAACAGACAATACATCACCTGCTTTTGAGGCAGATACATTTTGGGACTTCTGGATTCATCGATGCGATTCGTAATTTCACATACAATATCTCTAATGATGAAATCTGATCGGAAAGAACCTGATCCACCCCATAGTTACTAACATGATTAAGGTTAAAATGAACTCTTCATGTCATTAACGTAATTTTAGAACGAAACCTACAAACGCAACTATTGAAGTAATGGCCGTACATTTAAAACTCGCATAAACTGACTCCTTTGGCGTTGTAGTTAACGCGTTCGCTCGCGAATTTGGGGGTCAAGGGTTAGATACCAGTCTGTGATGTGAATAGCCGCCGCATTGGCTAAGCCCCTCTAATTAAAGAGCCGCAGGTTTCCAATATCTCAATAAAGAGGTTTCAAGATGCTATCCCTCGACTCAAAATGAGAGCTGATAAAGTCTTTCCTAAACTGACTTGGAAGTTATACAAAATCATTTAAACACACATTTTAGCATGTTTATTAAACAAAATTGTAAACGAGGCCTGCGGCCTTGAAAAGAGATTGCTTCAACCGCAAAAAATTACCTCGAAGTTGACTCGTGAAAGCTGATTTCTCGGTGTATTTGTTTTGAATATTCTAATTCGATTGAATTATATTGTTAAATGGCGCCAATTTTACAATTTTTAAAGATTTGATTCACCTGATAAGAGCCACCAGAGTCAAATAAATCGTTTTCAGGCTCGATGTTGATTTAGAATTTCATATGAACCACATTCATAGGTAAAGCGAACTAAAACAACTTTTTATTATTTAAATGCTTAGTCAAAACAATAAATGACAATCTTATTCCTCCCAGTAAAATTTTAAAATTTAAAATTCCTGAGCATCCACATTTATCTGAGGGGCTGAGGGCAAGTCATTTCCAACGACTCTTTTCCAAAAAGTGATATTTTCGATGTCTTTACTTGAAACTTGCATACAACATCAATAACATTACGTCAATTCTACCTCGACTAAACAATCTACCAAGAGCTCACTTCAACGGAAGCTGAGTTGTAGATGATCTTCGCAATTAATGCTTTACTTCAAAAAGCCCTTTCAGAAATCCTTTCAATGTAACATCATAATCAAAACCGATTTTTCGAGCTTGTCCGTCAGGTTGATCGGAAATGTGCTCCGCAGTGGTACTTATTGTAATCGATAATTAAATTGCACAGAAATTCTCCGTACTATTAATCTTAGAGGGAGGAAGAAAGTTGACAATCTCCCCATTAAAACACTTATCTTAATTAGAGGGAAAGCAATGATTTTTGCAAAAAAGAAATTTCATGTCATTTACTGGCATGGAAAACAGTTAGAACGTTGCCTCGAGAACAGAAAAGCGTACCGTATTCTCAGAAGCTTAACAGTCTTGTCTCGACACAAATCAGACCAGATCACCCCCATTCTGGGTCAAGTCGAAATTTATAATAACAAAGTTCGCCGATTGGGAGGGGCATCATAACACTGCGAAGCATTTAATTATTGCCCAAGGCAATGATGACCATCATTTACAAAATGCGGAGTCTGATACCACCAGTGAAGCAGGATTCTTACTAGTTAAAACGCCAATCTTGAATGTATAAAATTGGACTTCAGAATCTTTGTGGTTTAATTTTTATTTAATTAATTGAGAGAAAAGTAGAAAAAACGGCGTTAATAATCAACTAACTTCAATTTTTGGTCTGATTGGCGGTAGAAAATCGTCCAGAGTGTTGAGGAATGACTGAGCGCGATTGAAGAAAAGGAAGTGGTGACGATTGTGCATCCGCTGATGAATAAGTTCAAAATGCTGACTTTGTGGAAGTTGGAAATTTCTAGAAAATATCTGCTCTCCCCACCAATTGGGATTGAGTCCTGATTGGTGCAGAGCCGAAAAGTTTTGACTGTACCCTCGACGTAGGATTATAAGTGGTTGTTGGTCTTCTCCATGAGATTGTTTTACAATAACCGTCGTATCGTCTAAAGAGAGAAAACAATTTTCAATCCCAGGTATATTAAATAATTCATTAATAATAAGATTAAAGCACTTTTCTTTTGAAAAATTAAATTAAATCGCTGAAAACGCTATCAATAAAATTTATTTCTAAATATATTTAAATTAATAGATTTCTCAAGCATACAAATCTTTTTCTTAAGCTCTCTTAAGCGCTTTTTGTAAATTTTCGTAATTGCAGTTTTCAAAAGTAAATTTGTCTTCTAACAAGTGAGGAGTGAGAAATGGATCCAAAAGAGCTTTGAAAATAAATCAAGTTCCTCTTTTTTCGATTTGCTTCACAGTTACCTTCTGACTGCTTCTGATTTTTGTTTGAAATCGGCGTAAAAGTTCAATTATAAATATACTTAAATTAAATACATTTAATATTTATAAATTTGACTTGTTTTAAACAAACAAATTACAAAATATAAAAGTGTATAATTGTGTATAAAATTTTCAATGCGCAATAAGTAAATTAATGAATAGATGCATTTCAAAAAAGGTTGATTTTGTCTGCATTCGAAAGATTTGAGATGTCGGCGACTTGACTCGCTTTTTATATTCACTTAACTCGGGGGAAGTGATTGGGACAGAGTGAATTAAACATTCTTGAATGTAGCGCAAACTTATTTTATTGAAATAAGTAATGAAGTCCGTTTTAATATGCTGGCAAACACTTCTGTTCAGAATATGACACCGAAATTTTTAAAATTTTCTCTTTCTTTTTTCAAGATATCAGCTTTGACGCAACACGTGGCAACTTCTGATCACCTTCAAGCGTCAAATGACAGATATTCTTGTACAAAGTATTTAAAAAATTTTACACTTTTGGTTGTGGGAAGCAACTCACACCGAATAACACCAAGTCCAAGAAATGAGAAAGGGGAGGAGATCAAAAAGAGAGAGATGAGAACGGGCGTTAAATAGCAGTTTAAGCAATCACAAATGTACGAGTTTGTTTAAATTACTTCTTCCTTTGCCCCTGAACCCTCTTGCCCATAGATTAAACTTGTACTTTTGAAGGTTTCCCAGAAGGATCTATCGTCTCTCCTCGCATTAATGTTCGAATCCTATTTGACGTTCATTAAAGGTGAATGTATAATTCTGCTGCTGACTCCCTAAAAATATATCTCCATTTGTAAAGAGACAATTTTCTGGCACATTCATGACGTTATTATCTCATAACAAAGACACCAGCACCACAAAATTTGCAAACAGTCTACAACATGGCGGACTCCTAATCTGCCGATCGCTTTAATGGGAGAATGTAAAGATAGATAAAATAGTTTATCCTGACTTTTGTGCTACTAATAAAAAATTGTTTTATAAATAATGAAATAGAAATAAATGAAGTCAGTTTCTTCATTTATTGACTGTATCCCCTTGAAGAGCTCCCTGTTCGAGACACACGGTTGGTCCTGCTTAAAAACGATCCATTACGCAACCAGCTTGAACTTTTCGATTCGTCGTGAGTACCAGTGACTTGATAATAAAAAGCCTGCAAATAAACAAGGATTGTAGCGGAATTAAAGATTAATTGCCTGACAATTCAGAAATCTGGACCTGGCTTGAGCTTTTGCGCATTGATAACTGCGCAGATGTCGTCCGTATGCTTTGTGAGAACAGATAACTATTTGCCAAACGGTAACGTTTGAACCCACTTTTGATGTGTGGGCAATTTTTAAATTTAAAAATTGTTCAATCCATTAAAAATGAGTATCCAGGCGCAGCGGCGCAGAGTTTACTTTTTGCTGAATTTGTACTTTGAGACAAAGCGGCAAATTTTAAGCAATTTGTGCTCCTTTTCAGTTTGTGGAAACTAGTCTTCCTTAGCACCTTCAGCGTCATCTAACTTATCTCCTGAATCCCCTCCACGCAATTTATCAACTCTAGTAAGAAAGATTAGTAAAATGGAAATGTAACTGAGATAAGAAGACACCTCAAATCGAACTCATAACTTGTGCGTCTGACAGAAATTTTTAAAAATATTTTAAATTATGCCATTTAAATCGCGATAATCTCGAATGCAGTTGAAATTGAAACAAGAGGAAACAGAAGACTTAAAGTCTCTGAGAGCAGACAAAGTAGAGTTCACCGAATTTCTTGACTTCTGCTTTTGCCGCTTCCATTCTTCTTTGTTCTCACAGCTCTTCCAATCCCCACCCTTTACGTTTATATAATACAGTAATCCTTTTTACTCAAAAATTTTATAAGAGATTTGGAATTATTCTTTATTTGAGAGATTTAGGAGCTTTTCTCTTGCGTTGATCTTACATCTTCTTGGGAATACCTCCACTGTGCTCACTGCACAGCTGAGTACTTGAGGCACTGAAAAATAGCGGATTTGGAGGATGAAAGTTTGTTAATTTGACTATTGCTGTTGGAAAACATTTAAAAAAGTGCACTTTTCAAAATTTATATTTATTAATATGTTATTTAATATATTTATTCAGTAAATACTTCCATTTCGTCAAATATGAACCTAGAAATTTCACTTTTTCGAAAAAGTGCTGACAGTTGGGATCACAACCACCGATTGGGAAAATTTTGGTCCAAGTTATTTAAACAATCGAATTAAAACAAATCAACACTTATTTTAGGGAGATTAAGTCCAAAAAATGGTGTAATCGGGAACAATGTAGTCCTTTGCTTAACAAAGGACTCAAGAGGACGTTACACAGTTCGATATTAATACAATGGCTTCTAAAAGGTAATCGAAAGGTATCAATACATCCAGTGAATTAATAAAACGTGGAAATAATATCTTCGCATTTCCTTCAATTGGTGAGGTTTGTACACTGAGTTGAATGGAAGGAGATTTGAAAAAGTAACATTCTGAAGTTGACTAAAACAAAATATGCACAAATTTATCTAGCTTTGGATTACCTCCCTCTGGATAAGAAGAATTCAACAAGAAAATTGCCGCTACTCTCGAAGACATCTTCTACACTTTTTAACCCGATTATACATGCATTATGGAGGAATTGTTTAAGACTGGAAGAAAAGTTCATTGGAATGGTGTTTCCATGAAAAAGGCAACGAAAACTGAAAATATCCCATTGACACATCCTCTGTGATTTAGAAAAAGACGTTAAATCTCAATTTTCCTTTTGGACTCTTAATATTTCGGGATGCATCATTTAGACCTTCGTAGGAATAAAAAATTGTTTAAAACGACGAAAGGTTTACTTTGACTTCATTTTTGTTTCCGTAAAGAAAACAAAGCGAAATCAGCTCCGTTAGTTGATAAATCACAAACTGCTTAGAAGAAGCGAAAAATTCCACAGAGTTCTTTAAAATTAAAACCATATTGTGCTCCGTTTTGAGAAGGAGAACATGAGTGGAAATAGATTACGTTTACAAGGAAAACAAGTTCGGTGAAATTTGCGTCAAGAGAGAATTAAAATTTTAAAATTTTCTTGAACCGAGCGAAGGCAAACGTGATCTGAAGCAGCAAGTCAATAAACGAAGCGCCTTCGAACTTCGTGTATTTATCTCCCTTTTCTAGGGATTTGGTAAATTTGGAGAAAATACTGCAAAATTTGAGTGGACTCACGATGAAAGTGGATTACAATCCCACGAAAAGATGAAAATTTTCGATTTGATTTCAAATTCCCGTATGTTTCACTTTCATTAATCGATTGTCTTGTCAAATGTAAATTGAGAATGAGGCTTTTTCTACTTACTCAATTTTCATTGTGATCCTTTAAGGTAAATTTTATAAATATTTCGAATTATGTCAAATATTTTTGCTTTTGTAAATTAAACATTAAATTTTAGTTAATTTCCTCTTCCTTTTTCTCCTCTTCTCAGGTGATAAATCGTTTGGATATTTGCTTTCCTTTTTGGTCGAATGCTTTTAATAAATTTCACAAATTTAGAGACACCTTCACGAGAGAGAATTTATTTCATTCCAAAAAGTTAGCTAAATTAGTGTCAACGTAGTTTCCTCTGATTTCTAAAAAGTAAAAACAGGACTCTAACAAAGAGAAACCAAAAGATATCTGAAAGGAACCTGAAAATTTCACACTAAATGAACGAACAAATGAAAAAGTATCTTGACGGAGGATCTTTGTATCAAGAAATGGGCGGATACTTGACAGCTGCACATCGTCTTATGCATTTCTGTTCTAAATGGGAACTTGCTCAGAGTCTGCACTAAAAATTCGTGTCAATAAAGTGATTTGCAAGATGCGGACAGTAATCAAAATATATTCTCATGTTGAATTGCCTCGATCATGTTTGCATGAAGATTGTGAATGACTCGAAGTGTCCTTTCTTCCTATTAGTATTGAATTAAGGTGTTGCCAGGGTTCGTATTGCCCTTAACTCATTGCTGTTTTTTTCCAAACGCCCTTTTTACCTTTTTCTCACTTCGGACACCCGAGATTTTCATTTAATCTACTAAATATACCCACCTTTTGTCGATTCTGTGGCTATAAATAAACTACCAACGGCACTTATTTTTAGCTTTCTTAACGTCATAAGTCTTTCAGTCAGACAACGTTGCCAGTGAGTGATCCGAATCCAACTACAGACAACCGCATATCAATATTATTTCCAACAGGCTTTGCCAACTCTGGATATATAAACAGCCGGGAATAATCCATCCCCCCTCCCCCAACCCCAACCCTAATTTGTGCGAGCCATCCCTCTTCGCTCGAATGCCTAACAGCCAAATCCAACAGACAGGTCCACCAGATCTCTAAATGCAGCTGCTGTTGACTATTTTCATTTATACCTCCTCACCTAACTTCCATCCTTGTAGTCTTCTCTCTTTCTCTGATTCTTCCTGCTAACTCTCATCAAATTAATAGTCTTAATAAGTCTTCTGCCTTTCTCCTACATTCTGTGGCTCAAGTTTATTAATATCTGAAAATCCTTTACTTATCCTGCCAGTGTGTTCGAATGAATGAACGGAATTTTTATTAATATCGATTATAAATGTATACTAAATGAATCAGAGCAATTGGACCTAATGGCACTTTTAATCAAACATATTATGTTGTATACCATGTCTCACTATAATCATCAGATGAAATTTATAGGTTAAAGGTGATAAATATTATAAATTGCCAAAATTCACGAAAAATCTCTTCTCCTATACTTTCAAAATAGGATGTCATAAGTTTGATACTTCGAGTTTTATGATGAAACAGGATAAGTATATTTTAACCTGCATGTTGGAGAAAAGAGGGTTCGAATCCTCGATTGACGAGTTCATCAGCAACGCGTTTCTCAGACACAGCTGAAAGCATTCCCTGAGCTGAAGCAGTGTAGAGACCACAAAAAGCCTTCTGTTGCATCAGTCCACAAATTTCAAACAAACCGGACTCGATTTCAATAGTATGTGTGATAGATCCGCTGCAAGAACTGGAAAGACGATATCGTAGACAGTGTTCGCGTTGAAGCCAAGTGAGAATGTGCTTCGGACTGGCAGCCATATTAAGCGTATTTATTTCAAAAATCTGATTTCTAAATAGAAGGTTATGGCTTCAAGTTGCTCTAACCTGATCGCTAACCAAAAGTGATGATCTTTGTGTCGGAGAAGGGCGAATTCTGAGTTCGACTTTAATGTAAAAATTGCTTGCATCATAAAAAGTAACGCAAGTAAACGAGTAGAGTGTAGAAGTTCAAATAAATCCATGAGCAAGAGTCATTATCTTAAAAAAGGAAAAACAAAATCCGATTACAAACAATTGTAAGGTAAATAGAGAAATACAGCCCCAAATTATTATCAAATCAAATTACGCAGATTCGGACTATATATTAATGAAAAGGCTTAACAGTTTATGCAATTATCAAACCAATAAATTTTTTTGGAAAGTAAAATTCAAAAACACTAGACAAATGCAACCTAAAGTTCATTAAAAATAAAGGGAAAACACAAAATTCTCACAGTTTGTTGAGTATGTATTGTATGAAAATATAAAATGAAATGTGAAATTAAAGCCGGAGAAATGTCGAAAAACTTCAAAACCAAGCAACATGAGCTAGATATATAAATATTAGAGAAGCATCTACGAAAAAGTATCCATTTCATTTCCCTTTGAATTATGCTATATTTAGGCAACTTCATAATGCATAATCTTAATCTATTAAATTGCCTAATTTTAGATTTCTATTACTTTATTCAGATTACAATTGATAATAAAACTTAGTAGCTTACTTGAATGCTTTTGTATTTTAATACTAACATTCAATAAAAATTCTTTACAGGTAGTATCAGTGTGTGATTCATTAAAACAGAGAAAAGGTTATGTACAAATTAATCGTTTTTATTTTAAGCAACTTTCGTTTATTAATATTTATCAAATACTTTAATTTTTTTGAAAATAAAAAAAATTTTCACTGTGATATATTCAATTAAATAAGGTGAATGCCAATATACCAAATAAGTTTCTCCTTTTTGCATTAACTGAAATCTATTTTTACATTGCTAAGGAAATCAGATAGTGGACCTTTACAAAATGTATCTGATATACATGCTGCATACTGCATTCTATTCTAACATGCCTCTATATGTTAGCAGTTATGTATTTCCAAAATAAATTATTTCGTCACCATTTGTCCCTAAAACAATATCATTTTATCTTCCCATACTACTTGACAATAGTCAAGTATATCAATCCAGCAGCAATTATGTAAGTCTGCTTTAATCTCGGAAGTAATGTCCATTTCAACCGAGTCTTCCAAATCGACTTCCACGCTATCTTCACATTGTTCTACCTATGCAAGTGATTTAAGTTTTCTGAAACTGTCTCGGCTGACTTCTTAATTTATACCCAGGTTCCTGTACTGTATATTATCGAATGAAAATTGCGCTTTATCTGACCACAAGGTTTTAAAATCAGTCTGCATAATGGTAATACTGACTGAAAATTACGTTCCCGATTTAACTGTTACATATGTGCTTATTTTTATCTCCATTTTTCAAGATAATGGTGGTTGGTGGTTGGTGGAAGACATACCCGTGGAAGGAGAAAGAGATATTTGATGTCTCTATCAAGCATATGTAGTTGCTTCGCTTTCATATAGATGAGAGCATCTTGTTCGCCGGTTTGTGTTCTGACCTACATCGGCAACCAAAGTGTCCGGAAACGTAGTTTCTCTCATAATTAAATCTGCTATTGCATTGTTTATGATTGAATTGACACAATCATCGAAATGACCTGATGCAACATGCGAAGAATTGCAGAGGACTTCCACAAAAGAAAAGACATCAATAAAACTTCAAATATGCGGAGAATAAAAGAGAGAAACTAGCTTTACTCTACATGCCCGATGGCTCATAATCATCGTCAACAATGAATTCTGAACATCTTGAGGGCAAGCTAATGCAAGAATAGCCAGGAGAAGCAAACCCACACAGAGGGTTGTCAATATTTCAGAAGAATATAGTATTCAAATTTCCAACAGTTTTATATCTTTAAAATCACATCTCATGGCCTTACTGCGATACTGATTAGTTAATTTTGCACAAATTTTGTGGAAAAATGTATTTTCCTCCAACACTTACTCTTAGAACTCAAAACGTATATTCTTTATGTAATTACAATGTAAATTTCTTATATGCACCATTAATTCACTGTCTAATAAAGCAATTTCGGCCTTAATCGGAGATTGTTAATTTGCAAATTTTGTTTGAGGCCCTTTCCGGGACCTTTAGATGCCAAAATCCCTATGTGCTCCAAGGAAATTTGATGCCCTTCGCATGATTTCGATACGCACCGCTGTGAACATTAATAAGTAAACAGAGACAATTAGAAATAGGGAAGTAAAGGAGGAATAAATTCCTCTGTGTCATCTGCCCACTGCTGGCTATTCAAATGCACATTCGAGCAATCGCCCGATTTATTCAACTTGTGAATGAGCTATGAACGTTGTAGGCGTGAAAAAAGTTCTAAACTTTGAAGCATTAAGACACGACAATGTAAGGATTATTCTTTAAATAAAAAGTGGACCGCTTCATTTGTCTGACTTTACAGATGTCTCCGATGTTTGACATTGTTGTCTTTTACTTTGTCATGGGAATTAATATTCGTAAATGAATACAACGAGGAATCGAATTTATTCGAGTTCTTCAGAGATGGACGGAGGAATGTATTGCTAATTGGGTTCTTGAGTAAGTCATGTTCTTCAATTTACCGTAGACCCAACGATTTTTGGGAATTTAAGTTAAAATTCACATTAAATCAAAATTATACTTAAATGAAGTAATGAAGAAATGGAGTTTCACTTTCAAGTATAATACTCGGAAGGGAAACTCTCTACACGCTTCCCTCTCTATCTCTCTCCCTCATCAATTTCACTCCTTATTGTGGTTTCTTTGAATACATTTAGGTCTAATCAACCCTCGGCGTTCTGCTCCACAATTGTTGTTAGCTCTTGCTCAAAGCACTACTATTTGGCGACTTTTATTGCTGTTGTAACTTGGTTGCTGTATAAAACGGGTAATGTACATACGTCGGTGGTACTCTGTTGCCACAACACTTTTTCCATAAAGGGGTCAAAAATTTATATTATATTTTCTATGAATAGGTATAACGTTAAAGGATTTTCAAACGTTTACTGGCATTCTTTGCTGTTCCACCTCGGTTGTACGTTCTTACGGCCATGAATGGGTGGAAGGGATTAGCAGATAGGCGTTCGAATGCTCCTGTTTTGTACTCTTCACAAGCATTCCACGGAAAAGGTAAAAGTCCGCTTAGCTTTATAGTTATTTATATTTAAACCCCGGCGGTGGACTGAAATTCTCACTAGACGTTTTCCAGAACCTTTCGAAACACTGATTAAAAATATCCTTCTAGCATGTTACTTAAAAGTCATTATTGATAAATATTAAAATTTCTTTTGCCAAATTTGAAAATTTTTCACAATTTACGGCATTTGTTAACGACCTTTGAAAGTTCGAGTGAGGCCTGACCGGCTGTTTATTATGATGTAAACTACATCTGTAAAGTTTCATTAAAGAATGTGCTCAAGCCCCATTTTGTGAAATGATATCTTTGTTTAAATATTTGCCCGTAATCTAAATTGCAGGTATTATTAAAGGGACGGGTTGCGTTGTTTGAATGCAGTTCATCGGAATTTTATTTCGTAAATCGAACACATCAATACATTACGAACATGTTTCTTGGATATTTAAAACATGAATCGATTTGGGAGATTCTGAAAACGCCTAAAACATAAACCACTTAAAAGAATTGCATACATCCACAATTTGAATTTGGCCGATTTTCAAAATCGATTTCAGAGAGTTTATTAAATTTTAATCGTCGCAGGACGGGTTTAAAGCTATCTCCTGTGTCTAGGGTGATTCTAGTATTAAGCTAATAATCGTTAATCCAGAAATTTCTGAAACCACTCATCTCGAGGATGCGAAATAGTAATCTGTTCGAAAGGCGCCGCAGATATGGTGAGTTACATTTCAGGCTGCTCCCACAAAAAGACCTTCTACTAGAGCTACTCTTTGTATTTTGAAGTCTTTAATGTCTCCTGCTACATACTAAAAGAAAGATTTGGATTAAAGTGCTTCGTTTTCATCCGCTATTTTTGTTCGTTTAAATGGTACGCGAAGTACTTTCTGCAATAACGCTTATCGCACGTTCGAAAACATATAAGCTAAATTTGAACCAACTAAAGTAATTTTGGTTGATGGTTAAAAGTTCTTCAGTCCAAATCTCCCCCACCTTCTGGGCAATAATGTTGTGTTAAACGTTTCACAGATAAACCATCTTTAAATTCAGTACAAAAGTATGATTATACGTCATTTCCATTTTTCCTTGACTGCTAGTGCACTTCTGTCTAAATTTATCCTTCTACAATTGTGTTCTAGTCATAGGATATCGAAGAAAACCAGAACGAAAGCAACACCAGTGTCATGGTCTACGCAAATCGCTCGCGGCGCCAAGTTGTTCTTGGTTTCGACTAAATCAGGCAACGATTTCCATTCCCGTATCTAAACGCGCAAATCCTCTCAAGGAACTTCGAGCAGGTCGGTCTGAGAATATGCTACCTCACTGTTTATGATAAATATGAGGATTTCTCTTTTCTTCGCCTGCCAAGCGAGGAGAACTTCTAGATAGAATCTACAGCTTCAAGGAAAACCTAATGGTGGGCATAAATGCCGTTCTCAGGGTGAATTCTTCTTGAAAATTTATCATGGATCATCCTTCATTTCCCTTTTTCCTCATATTTCTCCGGATTAATTTACATAGTGTATGGTGTTATTTAGCTGTCTTCGCGTGAAACCAATGAACGAGTCCCGTTATTACGAACATTAATTAAATACTCTACATCTCTTTGAAATCCTAAATCCTTCTAAGAATATCAAGATACTCTTTCGATTTACAAGTACGCGTCAATTGCTTTCTATCTTCCTTTTAGTAATTCAGTTTATTTACCGTTAATGTATATTTACCAAAAAGTAAATTCCGTCCTTGCAATGAAGGTGGAAAATATTTCCATATGTGAGCCTTATCTCAGCAGATTTAAAAGAGAATTAAAATTACTTTAATAAAATTTTTTTCTCTATCCCTTTTGGGCGAAAAAGGGGGACAACATCAAAATGGATTCCATCTCTTTGACAAATCTTTTCGTCTAGAGCACTGAACTGTTAACGTCCAGCAAATCGCCACCACATCTTCTTAAACGGACAGAATATCCGGGCACGGTTAGGGTCATGTAAATTAATTAATCTCATTAATAAAATAGCATGTTGTGCCAGTACAGCATTTAATAAAAGGCATTTTCACAAATTGATTAATTCCTTTTACTCCGGAGGTATAAATAAATAAATGAATAAATATAAACTGAAACCCTTCTGTCGAACAAAAATTAAATATCAAATACTTTGCACTTACTTTATGGACCTTCTAGGTCAAATATACGGATATAAAAATACGTATGCAACAGGCGGAAATTAAACTAAGACAGTTGGTCGAAGTAAATGCAAGTGTCAATAGTGGAAGGTCAATTCTAAATAGCAGAACTGGAGAGAAGAAAGTTATTCAGGTTTATGGAGATTGCAGGCTCTTGAACGCTGATGTTTCGCAATTGTTGCCTTTGCACTGAATGCCTTTCCGCATTTACAACAACGAAATAAGCTGGTCTCTGGAGAGAAGAGAAAGAAGACTATTAAGTTCTATTAATTGTATTGAACCAAAGGAGTAAATACTTACTCGCATGAATTGTTTTAACGTGAACCTTCAAATTGTCGCTTCTCGAAAAGACTTTGTCGCACACTGCACACTTGAAAGGCCTCACTTCTGCAAAAGATACCACAAATATAGTGATAATGAAATACAAATTGTCATGAACGCCAACAAAGTCATATCAAGATAATTCATTCACTTAATTAAATCGACAAGATTATTGATTAATAATAGAGATTAACCAGATACTTCTTTTCAGTAAGTGTGAATCTAAGAGGAACTATCTAAAATAGGCTACTCATTAATAATCAGTAGAGTTCCAGCACTAAACGATAAACTTACTCTTGTGCACAGCTTTAACGTGTCTTCTCAGGAGAGCAGCAGTAAAGAAGCGTAAGTAGCACTCATTGCAGGGGAACGGTTTCTTATCTAGTAGGTCAAAAATGATGTTATCATAGCCAAGAGAAAACAAATACAGTAATCAGAAGTAATCGAAATCCCTTACTTTTGTGAACAGAGTCAACGTGTTTTCTTAGCTCATGCTTGAAGAAATAGACCTTCCCACACAAATCACACTTGTAATCTTTGATTTCTGAATGAGAAAAATGAAGAAGAGAGAAGTAACTGTGAATGAATTCAGTGACTACAACTGTATAAACAAGCATTTCATCCGTACTTTTGTGAAAGACCTTATCGTGGTAAAGAAGTTCCGATTCTTGGAAGTAGGCTCTATCACACTTCTCGCATTTGAAACGTTTTATCTCTGAGGGAGAAAAAACCATTGATGAAGATGATAGGCTTGTAAAAGAATGAATAAAAGGGAGTCGATTACTCAAGTGAACTGTCTTGTAGTGTTTATTGCGGTCGCCAATTATCCTGAAGGTTTTTTCGCAAGACTTGCATTTGTATGGCTTCTCCCTCTTTCCTTTTTCCCCAGAATCTTTCTCATCTTCCTTCCCCGAAGACTCAGTGCGGACAGGTGATACGTGAACGGCGCTCATGATTCGAACAGTGCTTCCTGAAAAGGGGGAACAACAAATCTCAGATTATGCAAACGCATAATTTTAAGGCAATTCGAATCCTTACTTACGTTTGGGTCTAATCGCACGATAACAAGGCACTGGGATAGATCTTCTTCGTTCACTTTCCTCCGTCTTAACATCTAAATTAGGTGAATGGTATGTTAACAAGATACTTTATGAAAAAAATCGGAAAATTGGGATAGTAGCTGGAAACGAACTCATCTTCTACCTAACATCTGTAATGTATCCCATAAGAGGGATTTCTTTACTTGCGTCAATTCAAAAAAGCATTCAACTGCGCAAATGTACAGCTTTGTCCTATCTCCAATTCAACTTTGTTTTGCATTGAGTCATCCATTTTTAAATTTCCTTTATGATCAACACAGACAGTACTAACCGACTTGAGTCCAATTAAGTAGACTTCATGCAGTCGACTTTATTCCCGTCGCATACTGCATAACCAGATGCAGTAGTAATAAGTCACCCCGATGTATACCGATTCAGCAATACTTTTTAATAGCTTGTATCCCCTTCCCAAGGTGAGATGTAGGAAACGCAACGTAGCATTGGGTTCGTAGATCTATTCTGACGGAATGTGGATAATAGCGCACCAAACTACCAGTCATTCAGAGTATGACCAACAGTGTTTTACTGTACAAAATGACCATTTGTCTCTAGCGAATTGGAAAATATTAATAAATCAAACAAGTGAACGGAGAAGACAATAATGAAAAGCAGAAAGTTAAGGCCAAATAAAAGCGTTTTATGATACCTTTAATGAGTGTACATAGAAACTAATGTGCGTCTGTAAGCGCCTCATTTAGACTGAATTTGATAATACCCAAAAGAATTGGTCGAAGACTTACTTGTTTCCAATTCTCTCTCTTTGGGACAGTCTCTTTCTAGTAAAAGTAAACAGCATTTTGTTTTCTCATTCATGAAAATACATAAATTTGTCACTTGGTCTGTTTATTTCAAGAAGAAAGGGACTTACTTCCTCCTCCGCATTTAATCGTCATCTCCGTGTTCTTTTGTGCTTCTATCAAAGAGAAAATAACATTAGATCAGAACATTTTTCTCCATAGAATTATTCTAGATATTCTATGTGCTATAGTCAGCAAGTGTCCATCATCACCTAGCGATAAGATCTCCACTACAGTGTCTACAGGTGGTCCCGCTGTGTGTTTGCTTGTTTGAGCATAGATGCCTAAACTGATGTCGATCATCATGCCGAGACACTGATGATGGGACATGACTGACGTCTAACAAAGAAATTTTTTGTATACAAACCTAATTTACTAACTAATAATTTGGGGTGGCTTGCCTGCCACCTCCGAACTGACCTGGCGACATGGGTGACTTGACTTATTCCATCTGTTCGATGGATGGGATCCGATAGATCCCCAACGTTAATGCACTATCTAGCAGACCTTTTCTTACCGCTTGTTTAAAGAAAATTTATTATGACATTAAACTTGTTTAATGAGATATGCAAACGATTTTACTCTAATTGTGCTGTTGTCAGGTTGTATTTGTAATTAAAAGTCGGTTGCGTTATCCGACAGAGAAGAGTAGATAATAACAAGAATATTGTGTGATGACAGATGGATAATAGAATGACAAGTTTTACTAAGAGGGACTCCGTAATGCAACTCCCTTTCCCAAAGATGAGTGCTGGAAAATGCCTTCCTCAGTACGTTTGAGACGTACCCTGCTCTCAAAAATGTGAAAGTTAATTTCGACAAATACATGAAACGCATTAAAACTAATATTTGCATCATTCATAAAGGAGAGAGCGAAATGAGTCTTACTAGTCTGAGATCGTTTCCCCTTTTCAACAGGAGTTGGTGCTTCTGTTGAAAGAAAGTTCTGAGAGCAAACAAATACTTTCACCGAATATTATGTGCTTTAATCCATAAATACATTTCAAAATCAAACCTCCCTAAGTTCAGAGACAACCGCACGACACACTTTTTATTTGCAGCTCTTACAATCTGCACGCCGATGTCCCAGTCAGAAAGAAGGACAACACAAATCCTCGTTGTCATTAGCGAAAGTTTACAACAGTTCAGTTCGAAGTGTATGCAGTATACTGTAAATCAAATTAGTTCAAATGAACATTTCAAGAGTTGGTCAATGTCTCTATAATAAAGGGAAGGAAAAAAGGAAATACAATACAAAAATATTTTACTATTTTCGTAATTATATTTTTACGAGACAAGCAGCAAAACATACTAAGTTGAGGTTTTGGTCGCGGGCCTCAAACTACAACACTGTGCCCTTCTCCCATTTACTTACTGATAGTTGCGTTAATCGGAAAGAGGAAAGACAAGAGACTTTTCATTTGTGATGCATTCTCCATATTCAAAAGACTTGTTTAGGAAAAATAAGATCTGACGTGTTAAAAAGAAATACTGAAAAAAGCCCTTCATTAAATGTCCTCATTTTCCTCTTCCTGTTCCTGTACCAACATTTTGCAAAAAACTTGTTTAAACTTAGCGCTCGTTAAGTGCTCGATTTAAAGTGACAGCTCTACTTAATTTAAATTATTACCAACTTGGGTTGGTGAAGATAGCACGACTAAATAAGTGTATACATTTACGAAAAGGCATACGTGTTTGAGATTCTGGCAGGGGGCCCAAGACAATGACATTCTTCTCCTTTCTGAGAGGGGTTACTGGAATCGTAAAGATATTTCCTGGTAGTGGAAGTTTCAATGGAATGGTTGTCATCTTTCCATCAGCATATACAATAACTTTTGGTATTCCTACAGGAAAAATAAACCATTTTAGAAGGGAATCAGTTATTAGTTAATAAGAAAGAAGGAATTAACCATCATTAATGAGATCAAAGTTAGGTACTTCATAGATAACGGGAGGAGCTTTACTTTGATTGGGCGAGTGCTCGCCATTTTGGGAATCTAGAAAAAACCAAAAGATCAGAGAGGAAGGAATTGATTTCGAGATCATTAACTTCAAATAAGTTTACCATTTGACGTGTTGACAGGAGAAAGTGGGTTGATAGAAGTGCTTTCAATCCTCACATTTTTGGGCACTGAAAGAGCTAGACTGTTTTCATTTGTCTCTGTAAGTAAAACGTTTTCAATTCATACTAGTTATTATTTCAATAGATTTGCGAAAATCTCATAGAAAATTATGTTATATTATTCAGAACATGAATTAATGGGAACTAACCAACTCCAGACTTCTTCGCCTTCTCGTTAGAACTCTGCATTCCTATAAAAAATATATACAATTAGTAAAATGTCGCTTAAGAGTTATGGGGAAATCAATGAAGGAGACGGTTACCAATTTCCGGTTCTTGCTCTTGAGAATGCAAACTCTCAGCCGTCACAATATAGGATAATGCAGCTCTACCTATATTCACATTGGTCTTTGCTGAAGTTAGGAAATAAATGGTTCAAAATTATGTTATCTTCCAAATAATGAGTAGGTAATGATAACGTCGTCATCTGATGAATAACTTCATCAAAATCATGTACTCAAGTTAGATGCTTCCATAGCGAAGTATCTGTGGAAGAGATATTGATTTTTTCATATCTCAATGTTAGCTTGACTATTAGAAATGAAACCCCCCCCCCTCTGCCGATACTCACCTCCTTTTATGAGAGAACCTGTCTTAATTTTTTCTAGTTTGACATAGCCAAACCTTCATAAACGTCTCGACTCGGAAACAATTTTAGGAAAACTCAGTCAGGATTAGTTCTAGAGATCAGCCATCTCACAACATTTCGAATTCAGGATGAATGGGGGGCGAGGGGGGAAAGTGATTTCAAGCAGAAATATTGATCATTTTCGAAATAAAATAACGAACTGAGTCAAATTAATTTAAACCCTTAGAGGCAAAATATCGGCGAAAATAAATTAGAATAAATCAAACTTCGCAAAATTTTTTTACAATTTTATATAATAAAATTTTAACTTTCTCTTTCTAGTCTATAAATTAAACATTTTTAAATGTGAATATATTTAAAAAATACGTACAGAAAATTTTCATCTCAAACTAACTATAAGGGAAGACAGACAGCCGATTAATCGGAATAATCGTTCAAATCAATCTTTCGAAATGGTTTTTTTTCTGCTGGAATAGTATTCCAGCCAAAAATTTTTCGCTTAAAATCCACCAAAGACAAAATATATCAAAACTTCATATTTGATAGATTCAAACCATAAAATACCGAACCCTAGAAGGCATTGCTATATATCGTTTGATCTTATTAATACTAAAATTCACCTTGAGTAAACTCTAGTAATTTGTGCTGTGTTAAAATTTATGCAAGCTTCGATATTAAAGAAAAAATCTTAATAGCAAAATCTAAAAAAAACCGCCCACAAACATGAAAGTAAGGGCGACGCCATCAACGAATAACTGAAACCTGGTCAATTCGGATGCGCTCGCCTTCTTCTGCAATATGGGATTAACAAAGTCCAAATGGATTCAAATATTAACTTCTGAAGGACAAAACATTACGGGAGCACTTATCCAGATAGCCAAACACTCTTGACATTTCAAGTAATGGTCTTTTCAGGGGAAAGAACCCAACTGCCACTGGAGCAAAGCAGAGAACATGGTTTCAAGAACACAATTTATGGTGTATTTTTAATTCCCTAACCAAGCATTATGCTAAAAAATTATATATTAGACATTAATGGGCACAATATCATAGTATACTTATCCGAATACTATCATCAATCAATAAAGAACTAGGACAACCGAAGGAAAAGAAATGAACGAATGCAAGCAGTAAAATACATCGGCACATGTTATTGAAATATAACAGCAAAACGAAAACGATCTCCGATTTACTATTAGAAAGCATAAAATGCATAACTTACTAACTTGATTAGACAATTTAAAAAAAACACGTGGTTGAGATGGATACGGAAGGCAATTAATTAATCCACCAGAACAAGAAGGACCAATAATTTGCGATAGACAATTTGGAGAATCTTGAGGAAGCACAGAAGACTTCAATTCGGTAAATCGTATTTTTTCTGCAGCAATAAAGAAATAATAATACATATACAGAAAGGAAATCCTAGAAGTAAATGCCATCAAATGGCTAAGATGCTGAAAAAAATCTAGTATGCAATATCAAAATAAACAATGTGAAATTTATTCTGAATGACGGTATATAACTATTTAACACAGACCCCTCGAACAAGCCTTCGGCTTTTTCAGAATTCTCAATTCCATGTTTTCCAAAGTCAATCACAAGTTAGTTGTCGGTGAACGAAATTTGACCTCAATTTACAAATGAATGTGTTCAATCGAAGGTATTCAAACAATTGGATGAAAAACGGTCAAATCAGCTTTAGCCTACTAAAATTACCGAATTCCCATTATAAATAAAAACTTTTTAGGTCTAATTAGCTTTAATTTTTTATTTTTATGACGGATTACACTTAAATTGAATATTTTGAGTATCTCAAACCTTTAAGCAACACAAAGAATTGTGCCTGAATACAATATTTTTAAATACGGAGCTCCTAATTTATACGTAAAATAAGTTAAAATAAATAAGAAAATGATTTTTTAACGTCTAAAAGTTTTAAAACTTTGATTGGTATTTTAACGGATATATTCCAGTTGCAATTTTCATTTTTTCAATACTAGTGCAATGGTAGCAATAACCCTGCTTGTACATATGCCAGTAGCATTACAAATTGCGACAATCTTCGATCTTATCATGAATTATGTTAATCGATTCAAGTGAAAAATGTAGCATTTACTTTACTAAATGGTGACATTATAAATGCAATTAGATTAATTTAATTTTCAAATTTATCCACAAATGATTTTTAAGGCATTCTATACGGCGGTAATTTTGGATTTCAAAAATAAGTGATAATCCGTTTAGCAATAAAAAAGATAATCAAATGAATCGATATTCGGAATTCATCTTCTATGTGTAAGAACGTAAGCCGCTATTCATTTCTAAAGGTTGTTCTTACCATGCAGATGTCAATCTCATTATTATCAATGAGTACCAAGACCATTGGAATTAAGTGATTAGTTTACGAAAGCCGTCATTACACTTAAAAGTCCTCTTAACGCATATAATCACGATGATTCGAAAACTATATCATCTATCTTTCATTTTTCTTTATCACTGAATCATTTTACTGAAAAATAATACTTTAAATCACAAAATATCCTACAAATGAAATAAAATGCATGAGATACACACGCCATAAAGATAATTCGATCAACAAATTTAAATTTGCGCCAAATCAAACCTTAAATTTGATTACAAAAATAGATGACCGCACTTCATTGAAATTATTGATTCTATGTATTTCATATAAGAATATTATTTTTCTGCCAATATAGTTCTTATATGTAAGATTCTTTATTTTACACCCTTTGAGTCCTGCTTCTTCTAATTCCCTTTAATGCAAACGAATTTATTTGCATATCAGTTGAAAATGGCACATAATATAAATCGACTTATCGATACAAAAATGTGCGCCTTGTGTCGAAATAGTGGTCTAAGTTGCTTTGTATTTTGGTTTTGCCGAGTTGTATTTGTAACTAGTACAATGTCTTAGGAAATCTAAGAGTCGGATACGGTATCCTGCGAAGAAGAGCAAATATAACGCCATGCGTATTTAATTTTGATTTTATTCAATTTTCTATCATTGGAACATTTCGTCCCTTTTTAAAATAAATTTCGAGCTATTTTTTAAGTAAAAACTATTTGAAAATACATGTTATTTGAATTTCATTAATGCCAAATCGCAATACACTTTCAAAGAAAGCCTATTTCTTCAGATTGCTATTCTGTACTAGATATCGTGCATTTCTTAAAGGGATTCTTCTTTGTGGCCTCGATTGATTTCCCGTTCTAAATAGGACAGTATTATTAGCTAAAGTTTCGTTTTCCTTAGCGTTTTGACTTTCCAATGGCGGTGATTTGGGTTCAATATCGTTATTTTTTCCCATTATAATATCCAGAACGCGAGCCCAGTCCTCTTTGTTCAGGGCTTCTACGCGCGCTTGAAGAGCCGAAAATTCCTCTTTTCCGAGCAATTCCTGGACATTCAGGCAGTACTGACAAGACTTCGGCTTCTCTTCGGTCAGCTTCTGATCTGTTGTAGCAACAGAAGCGTCAACAGCTAAGCACATATCCGTGCAACTTGTGCATCGTTCAATAAACTCAGTCAGTTTCGACCCTTTCTGTTCAGGCTTCTTATTGACAATATCTTTAATTTCCAAATTAGGGTCTGTTGTTTCTAAACAAAAAAATGAAATTGAGCTATGATATTTTAAAATAATTTCTATTAAGATTCGCTTATCAATTCATGATACCATAACCAAGTTACTAATATCTTTGAGTAAGCTTACTGTTTATTTTATGGCAGTTCAAATTTTTGATAAGATTTAGGTATTTAGGTGATATATTAAAATATAAGAATATTAAAAAATTTATAAAATACATTCACATTTTATAATGATATGTGCTCATATGGTTAATTAAAATTTATTAACGTCCAAAATAATGAAATAAATATAGCTTGTTCATATTTGTTGGAAAATAAAAATAAATTTTTTAACTCGATAATATCTAATAGGTATTATTTTCGTAACATTTTTTAAAACTTTTTATAGGTCTTGAAGAAACTCTGTCGAATTTTAAATCATGATTCACTAACCTTCTGAAGCAACCTTGTTAGGACAGGCTTTCGTGATAGTCGCATTCTGAGTTGATGATTCCTCATTAATGTCGTCCTTTGATCTGCCGCCTTCTCCTTTCAAATTATTGTAATTGATTGTTGTAGATCTCTCTTCCTTTACCGATTCGGAAGTCGAAACAGAGTACGTTTCATCGCATATCGCGTTAACTTCAGGGAACTTCCTATCCGATTCAACATTTACCTCTTTAGAGTTTTCACCACGACGAGACTTTTCAATATTTTTTACGTCCTCTTCTCCCCATAAACTTTTACTGCAAGCCAATCGAAGTGAGATAAAGTCATCATCGATAAGCATTTCACATTTTCGAAAATTGAGGGCTTTGTCCATGCATCCAGAATTCCAGAAAAAGTACTGAGTTACTCCGGAATCTGAAGTGGTTGAATTTCTGGAATTTTGTGGAGACAGCATAATACTAATTCGATAGCGGAATACCTGCAACCATAGCTCACAGTTAGTAGGCTGTCTATCCGCTGGAAGGGTTATCCAGTCTCCAGAATGTCTTTTATCTGCAACAAATTTGAACCATTCACATTTTTGAATGGGCTGACTATCTTCGGATGAATTAAAACAGGAAAAGAAGCTCCTCCTCTCTCTTACGGGTTCTGGTTGGGGTACGTCTGACTTCCGCAGGCCAGGAAATTTAAGTTTAACTAGAAGCATTTCACCATTCTGTATTACTTCTGCATTTACCTCGGCAGGAGATTCAAACACTATGGACTCTTTCGACATTGTCTTTGTCTCCATATTTTCTACAATAATGCACGTGTCTGAATATGTTTAATTCAAAACGTAACTGTATCGACCGACGTAAATCAAATTTAAAAGCACGTGTATGCCTGCAGACTTTCAGATTCCTAAATTCCTTTAAAATGCCTGCATTTAATTTGAACCAACTGTGAAGTCGTCACGAGTAAGTGGTTGAATACACTACGGTTTCGAACTGTATTATTTGATCATCGTCTGAAAAATGTTTGTTTCAATTTATCATATCTGTATAAATTTTAAATATTTCCCGCTAACTTACTCTAAAATGGCCATTTGGTCAAGAAGCCCAAAGTCCAGTACACTACCTGAAGATCAGTTTTAACACTGGGTGACTGTTATTTCAGTGATTTATCATAATGGAGTTAGAATTTTTATGTGAAATTTAAATAATCTTCTTATTTACAAAGCCAGTTATAAAAAAGGTGCACGGGATTTTGAGAAGTAGGCTGAGTTCGGGATTTCAAACTTTTTAAAAATTAAAGAATAGATGGGGCGTTTTGACTAGTTATGTCAATTGTCATGTTTAACGGTCTATAACATTCGTACTTGAATACCACCGCCTCTGAAGACATGCCTATTTCAAAAAATTGAATTTTATTTGGGACAAAACACTGTGTTGATCTTCAACATCAATAATATGGACGTGCCTTCTACTTGTACGTATTTTTTTGAATTAATAAAGTGTCCACGCTCCTGTCTTATCTTTGTAAATGGTAGACTATAGCAAAGTACACTAAACCAAGAATGTCAGGAGTTACACGTAGACAATTGTAAGGCCAAAGTAGAATTCGAGATAGTGTGTAAGAGATAAAATTGAGGAGAAAAGAGAAGAAGCTTGAAGTCCGTACGAGTAGTGGAACAATAAGCGTATTAGGGGGGAGGGGGGGGGGGTAATACGGAGACAATTAATACGACTCAACTGGAAAATTTGCTCCCATTAACCAATACCGAGCGAAGAATGCCAGTTAATGGTGTTTGCGCATGCTGGCATGACAGATAGGTGAAATTTGGATCATATGGACACAGAAGCATCATTGTGGTTTAGCGCGTGACAAACCAGCGTCTGATTTGAGAGAAGGAGCCTTCATCCCCCTCCCTCTTCGGGTTTGAGTTAACTGCACCCTAGAAACCTATAATTGTGCGGATAGGTCATAGATGCAAAAAATAGAACTTTTATTGCAGAAGAGCCTTATTTTACAAATAAACATTAGTGCGCTTGTATGTTTTTACAATTCAAATATTAATAATATAGATTTTGTATCGTCCATGGACCGATTTGATAAAATCTGTTACCAAAATTTCACCCATCTAATTTACTTACCTTGATTCTTGGCAAAATAAGAATTCCCGATTCTATCAAAACCAATGATCACTCCAAACTGATATTGACGTTCAAGTGAAGTTCAAGGCCACCTCATAATTAGGTGTCGACCTATTGAAAGTAGCTTTTGGCTATAACTTTCTCTATAACGAATTTTCTTCATTTGCCATTCATTTAAAAGTAAAGTTAAAATTTCCTCTTCTATATCGATGTATATTGTTTCATTTTTGATACAAGTTGAAGGTATCAACTGTTAATAATACATTCTTTACCTTATTCTAAATATTTAATATACCAGATTAACCCCACTCAGATTTGAATATAACAATCCAATTCATTAACATTTGGCTTGCAGGGATCAAGGAAATATTTCGCGTTATTTAAATGTTTTCTTTTCATATATTATCCAGTTATGTTAAATGATTGTATATTAACCAAGTAAAAATGGATAGCCTGGATACTGTTTTCAATCCCCAAATCTTAAGCCATAGAGAGCAAACAGAAGAAGACCCACGTGAAGTTGGGCCTCGAATCTAGTTAACGATAACCAATGATACAATATTATTAAAGAATTATAATTCATACATTTTAATCATGATTTTTGAGATTCACTGAGAGATACAACCACTAATTGATGAGCTAAGCAATTAAAGCTTTATTGATTATTTTAGCCCTTCATCTTCCTATTTTGTTTTAAAAGCTATAAGATTTAGACAAATAATAAGAAATATCCCAATTTTCCTTGTCTCTTTTCATTTACCTATCCAAAGAACTAATTACAATTCGATTTGTTACCTTTATCACTTTTTCAAATGCGACAGATAGCCACTAGAATTTTCGGATGTCTGCCTTCTGCCTCTTTGGTAGCCATTGATTTCATTTCTAACAAGAATATTAACTTTTATTTATCCGGCAAGACAGAGATCTCAGTGGACAAATATTACTAACCATATTTGAGTTTATATTTTCATTTAACGTGCTTGAAAATGTCGGTCCCTCATACGTCAATTCCATCCGACTGTTCGCTCATTCTTTCTCCTACAGCTTATAACAAAATCGTCATTCTATTCGCGTCTTCACGGCACGTAGTTTGATAGTTGAATATCAAGCACTTGAGTCTCCGATATTCATGCCTCTTATTTTTTCAAATTTAAATGCATTAAATTACACCGACGAAGTGCTTTGACTTGTGATAAAAAAATAAGTGGGGGTCGAACGCTGCTTTAACTCATTATTTCAACTTCAGATACTAATAAAAAGAATCGCAGGGAATATAAAACAATTTAACTATGAAATGTATTGACAAAACACGAATTTGGTAGGAGGGAGATATTTCGGAATACCCCAGATAGGAAACCGCATTCTACCATCTTTCTTAGTTACTAGAAATAACCGGCACGACTGGCCATTCACAGCTGTAGATGTGCACCGGTGAGCATTGACTTTGTGATTAGCTGTTTGACAGGTGAGTACGTTGGTCACTGCTCCGCGGATACATATACGACATATAAATGATACATTAAACGGGATTTTAGCTAGCAAGAGCTAAAATCTCTTTCCATGTCGCTCCTAAGATACTCCAGAATTTCCTTAGCCTCGTAATACCTATAGTGATGAAAAGCGATAGGTGTTTCACATGTGAAAAAAAATTCTATTCGCAAGAGAGCACATAATGGGTGGAGAGGAATGGGTTAGAAAGAGATGAGCACAAGGCCTTCCAATTGACGAGTTTCTGGCAATGTTTGAACAGAAGGATTCTGAAAGATGACCCTCCTCCAATCCCCCCTGTTTCTCTTTTTCACTGCAACACAATACCAACCTGGAGAAAAAGACATTCGTTAATATAAGTTCCACTGCAACAGAGAAAAAGATGGGGAGAAATCGAAAAGCAATACCTCTTCGGGTTCGAAAGTTGGACAGCGCCAGTTATAGAGATAATAGTGTAGATTGCCATCACCGATACCGAATTTTAGATCTTCAAAGAACTTGGCGTTTTCTAAGAGATCCAACGCGTTGAACACATCGTAGCCCAACTGCAAAGGAAATAAAATTACCTTAGAATTTCTCATAAGAATCAATTACTAGGGATGGAGATGGAGTGGTCTTAGAGAAAAATGGCTTCAATGAGAAGAGTGGGAAGAGATTAACTGTACTCGTATTCTATGAGGATTATAGAAGATTAAATATGATGCGCGTTTGGTGTGAATATTCGAAAGCCACGCTACTTATTGTTAATTAAAAAAAAAACAAAGTTAAGAATCAATATTTGAAGCAAATACCAATAAAGATAGCGCGGTAGCAGAAAAGGCATACGAAAGGAAGTGCCCGAAATTGAAGTGCATGCTTATGAGGAAACCTAAGTGTAGAGGAGAGGGATGAACCACAAGCATTAACCGAAGAGTTTGCATGATAAAATACCAGGAATATGAGCTGATTTAGAGAATATCGCTTCAAGTCGGAAAGTTCAATAAAACTCCGAGGACAAGGTAATTAACTCAATTACTGTACCTAGCATTTGATCTGCCTTTAACCTATGATAGAGTATTCGTTATTGTCCATGATATTGCGAAAAAAATGATAATAGGAGGGAACTGAAAAGATGCAGACTACGCCTTATGTCATTTGATATATCGAGTTGAGTTGTACAATACTCATCAAATGGGTGGCTCAGATTTCAAAATTCAAATTTCATGACTTATCTTCCTGTTGTTTTATACAAAAAAAGGGTCGATGGTCTTGTCACTTGAGAAGATTGAGAAAGCAAAAAGATTTCGCATGATATTTAGCAGCTTAACGCTTTAAAATAGGTAAAATTTAAGTATTCACATTCTTTCTCCCTTCTTTTTAAAAGCTAATTGAATGCGCGATCAGAGATAAGACAAAACGATCTTCGTTTTCTAAAAAGAATGAAGGAGTGCGCAGTGGAGGTGTCGTACAGTTTCCCTAATCTGCAGCTGATACACCAAGTTGGATGGAAACATGACTTTCATTAACAATCGCCAAATAGTGTCCCAATTCCAAAGACCTCGGGCTAAGACGATCACTGATAAAACACTATTGACCAGTAAAAGACTATTTTTCATAAGATATTTAAATACGCAGCTCTTGAAATACAAGGGTAAATAAAAAATGAAAAATCACAATTACCATCAGATTTCGCTAAAAGTTGTACACTCAAAATATTAAATACAAATCTGAGAAAGCATTTGCCTAGAAATCGGATAATCCACGATGAAAAGATAAGGAAACGTTTCAATTTTTGAGGATTTTGCGTGAAAAACAAGAGCACTAGGTGCTAAATCACACAATGATTTAAGGGTACACGAGAGCAAATTTACCTCAAATAAACAGAATTCAAAAATGGAAGATTTCGAGGGATAGAAGCCTATTTCACCGATAAAGTAAGATAGGACAAATTCAAATAAACAAGGTAAATATTATATTAAAGAAAATACAAGCCACAACAGAATATTACCTCAACTCTATTGACAATTCAATAGTACTCAAATTCACTTTTAACCAAACTTTTCACCCTCAACTACATTTAATGAAAACAAAATCCTAAAATTTCACTTTTCCAACTCCACAGTAAATGATATTTTAGAAAGCGAGGTTAGAAACTTTTGCGAGAATTTAACTCCAGTAACAGATTTCTATAGCGCAGTGTCGAGTATCCTAATTAACAATGCATCTGCTTCTTATTCATGACACTTATGATGACGATATCTCAGACAATCTTACTTATTATTCTAAATAAACGCTTAAGTCCTGTACCAACAACTTTTCCCCAGCACATACAAGCATCTCTCAGTATCGCCTATACGAAATTCAGCGGTATTAAACATAACAAGAAAGCCACTATTACTAGTCCCTTCTGTTGGATAGGGATATTAACAACTCAAGAGCCAAACTTCACGTCTCATTTCTCTCTTCCCCATCAATTATTTTCAAAATGTGCCAAATAGTCTCTAATCCGACCTCACCTAAGCAATATTCGGGCTTTTATTCAAAACTCACAAGTTAAAACATTACTTCTATAAGTGGCATGTATGAACCAGGGCGGCCTACACTTGATTTTTAAACAGTTAACCATAATGGCAGCATTATTTAACTACTTAATCGTACAGAGTGCGTAAGGTATCTGAGGACACTAATAATTTTGTAATTTAAACCAGCCCGTTAATAATAATTAATGCATTTTTTTATATCAGAAGACCTCATGCCCGATACCACTATAACTAATGAAATGAAAAGGTACGCGAAAGCGAAACAGCAATTTAGAAATCGCAAAATCTCTAAAAGTCCCCAGACCTTTCCACTGTTAAGTTAGAAAAGAACTGCTGAAAGAAGACAATGGAGATGAATTGGCCACGAGGAAGAGAAAACAGTATTGCCAACGCTCTGTTGACTCCCTCACACGGAAGACCTGAGTTTGATAGAAGAGTATATGGCATGATGAACGAAAATCCTAAGGAGTCAATGCGCGGCATCTCGCCAAACATCTTCAAGTGTCTGAAGGAACAATAAGGAATGTTCTTCATCAACACCTCGGATACATGTGTTCACACGTTCATAGGCGAGGTCAGTTTATGTCGACAAGTCAGGAGAGTCCTTCAATGAGTACAAAACGACTCTTAAGCAAATTGAAGCCCCCAGAAGAGAGGTGTCTCTGGTTTTTCCCCAACCAAAAAATCTTCCACCAGGACCAAAAAGTCGATCCAAGAAATGATCAATGGCTACGTGCAGGCCCCACTGAAATTGCAACTGTTATGCATGTGCACAAAGTTTCCAGCAACAGTGATGATTTCCGGTGTTGAGGACAATGAAGGGTACATCATGACTCCTTAATTTTTCCCACAAAGTCTTAGAGCTAATGCAAATGCAAACGCGTAGCCAATGGAAGACCCCATGTCATTCAACAAAATTCGGCTCCATCCCGCAAAGCTCTCAAAATCCAGGATTGGATGGCCGAGAATATTTATCATCGTCATCAAACTTTTCTCGGCCTTCTTACTCACCAGATCCTAACCCCTTCGATTATTAGGTGTAGGGCATGGTTGAAAAGGGAATTAATAAGCATCCCCATATCACTAAATCCTTCTCTCTGATGGAAGCAATAGCTGGAGCAATGTAGGATAGCAGTAAATACTACCTTATCAAAGCTTGCAGTCAGTCGTTTCCGGACTCGAATTGAGTCGGTGGCAGAAGATGAAAAAAGATATATAGAATAAAACCTAGGTTAATATTGCATTTGTTTGTTTTGTTAAGAAATTCTAAGTTTCAACCATTAACAGTTTCATTTTCTGTTTTTCTAAATGTGTGTAAGGTGTCCAAAGATACCTTACGCACCCTGTATATCCAGCACGGAAGAAAAGTCAACAAGCGTCCGAAGTTGTGAGGATGATATCGAATAGCCCACAAAAGTGGCCAACGTTAAGTGGACCTTTTTGAATACTTGTGCTCTCTTCTCTTTCCAATGTATTCTACTACGTTGAATAGCTTTTGTTCTAATAAAAGCTCATTCTACTTAGGCCACTTACACATCAGATATCAATGCGAGGATAAAGATATACTAGATGGAGGGAGGGGGGGGGGAGGTGAGAGATACGCACCTGTTTGGCAACAATGAGTGCCTCCTTTATGAGGGTATTCCAGGGAGTGACGGTGGCTACGTGGTAGAAGGAGTAGGCTGCGCAGAGCAGATTGTGACGTGGATGCTGCATCACCGAACTAGGCAGCGAGTAGAAGGACACCATGTCGGTGATTTTACCAGTGTCCACGGCCTCCACCACATAGCTGTGCACCACGCCCTCTCGTGGCAGGAACCTAAATAGATATATACTTAAGAGGGTGTAAGTAGGAGGGAGGGGGATACAAATGCCATAACACAGAGTTTAAAACCAAAAGTAAAGCTAGGAGCTACTTTTCATCTAATTAACCATCAATACTAACAATTTTGGGATACTATAGATAAACATGCATTATTAGAACATTACCGCAACTAATTTAATGGCCAGAATACTCAACCACACAAGTTGAATGAACAAACGGTATTTTAATATTCAGCAAGAAAACTTTGAATAATCCCTTTAATTGAATTGAGATATCATCTACATTCCTGAGCATTGTTATATAACTGAAGAAACTGATGTACTATAATACATCTGCGCACATACACCGCCATATACTACTTAAACTGATACAAGTATCTCGACAAGCAGTTTTGAAGCAGAGGTAAATTTAAGAGTAGATCAAAACTACTTTCCATCTACCTAGTAACGAGTACTTATAATTTCGGGACTATATACAAACTTTAATCGATACGATATGACTGAAACTTATTTAGCGGTTAGAGCAAACATTCACATAGGTTGAATGATGTCTTGATTCTTCTAAAAATAAAGTGAATACGTCTTAATTCGTAAATACCAATTTTGAATTTTGGAATTATAATAAGTAAAGAGCCTCATATTTCTGAATAGATAAATAAATAAAGTCTGAAATCAAATGAAAATTAACGATCGAAGGAAAATCCTTAACCTACGACAGGACTAAGGAACACAAATAATGATAGTGAACCACAAGAATATACAATTTTCAATTGCAATTTACAAATCTTAAAAGCAGAAGAATTGCAGTTTACATTAAAACAGCTAAACATAAAAATAAAACTCAAAGCGAATCAAAATGAATGTAGGTGAAACTCTTGAAGGCGAATATGTAAAAGTCAATGCAACACATTCAGTTACTTCAAAGCTGAAACCGACAAGAACTAACCAATGAGCAAATTCCTCTTCAGAGAAAATGGGATAGAGTTTGGCTTGCTTTTCGAGATATTCGGAGAGAAGTTTCCTGCAGGCAGACAGATCGCGGTCCTCCAAAACACGGAAGCCGGGCAAGGAGTTCTCCTCCGGTAGACGATATAACTTGATCGCCCGTCCTAAAGTCATTGTACGCGAAAGATGTGAGAAGCTCACGTCTACGAGTTTCCGTGGGTTCAGTGGACGGTGCCAGTACCTTGAAAGTAGTAGAGAATTAAATTCAACACCGTTCATTTACAGAGTCTGTTATTCATTTCGTATCCACAGTTTGCACAGATAATTTCCAAGACTGAAAGAAGTAATATTTCACGTAGTAAGCAATACAGAATGCCCTATTCTTGATCCACTACGTTCATCAGTAATAGCACGGGGAAAAACATTTCTCATAAGTTTGACATTGGGTCAACATATACCTTGAAGTAACAAGCCCCCTTTTAATAAGTACCGACTTACTGCTCAGAGTACGTAAGAGGGCATGATATCAGATAAGTGTTTCTAAGTCAACCAGAAGTATTCCAACAGTTTCCTTTTTCGTGTACCCACGAAGTTTTCTGCCTCAATTAACTTGTTAAGATACACATCTTAAAAACCTCAAATGAAAGCCATGAAGGGAAAATTTGCGCAATGTAAAACCTGATAAACTGATTGAGGAGCGAACCTGCATGTACCAACCGGTCGAGGAAGGACAACGCCACTTGTGTAGACAGCCTGGTAGATTTCGTGGAGATTGACGCGTCGAGTAATCTCTTTAATCAACACAGGAGCCATTCGTTTGTCACGCAGCCTCTTGTGGACGCACAGGAAATTGATTTCAACCATCTTTCTCGTCCTAGAGGAAAGTAATTAAAAAGAAATGGCAATCAGGTTCACTCCCAAAATCGCCACCGGCACAATCCCCAGCATAGCACTTACCAAAACTAACATGAAATAATACTTCGATTGCTATTAATTTCTAATTATTTAAATTATCAAGTGAGAAAGTGCGCTTACTTGTCATAGACACGAACATCACAAGGCATACCAGCAATGGAGCCAACGAGTTTCTTATTTTTGGAAACTCGAACACCAACATGCCACTCCGGTCGCCAACCTGGTGGTTGCATAGTCCTAAAAGGGTCCAAAAAAGGGATAGATAACAAAGTTTTCAAAAACATCGAGAATGACGTGGAGTTGAAATATTCCTTACCATTTTAGAAATTCGCGAGAATAAGAAAACCGGAATATGTGCTCATCGTCCTCAACGTAGTTTTCATTCAACAGGACATAAAGTTCATCAAGCTAAGCAGAAATAAAAAAACAATTAAATCGATTATGACTTTGCATATCTTGATTAGAAGTAAACAAGATTGATATTTTACCTCCTTGGGGTTGTTTAGGTCCAAATTGCACCATTCAAAACCAGCCGGGAGAGGATAACATTCCTTTCGGATCTCAGAAATAGGTTGATCAGGCTCAATTGGCTCGTTTTCGGATATCTTTTCGCCTAAAGATAAAGAAGCCGTGATCACAGAAATTATAGACCATTACCTAGATCAGGAACAGGCTGAGTTTTCCAAAACTTATAGTCTTCTTTTGATTTTTTTGCGGGTTTGGATACAGACATGCCGGAAATTTCGCGGGGAGCTGTGAGCATGACACTGGTCAGTTGTTTGATCAATTCAGCTTCGCTGGACTTTTCGACAGCTTCATGAGGTGCAGAAGGATAACTAGAAGCATCTGAATTTTTCTCAGGCACCTCGTTATTGCTAGAGTTTTTAGTATCCGATTTCACCTATGACATATTTTGAGATTAAAATTTAGAAATAACCAGCACATTCATCAGAATAAAAGTGATTATTATTTAAATAGTACAAAACAAACCTGATTCCTTCTCTTGTTTGGCATTGCAACTAGAATACAAATACAATCAAGAGTTAAGCAAAAGTACGTATAGAGCACTGCTTAAAAGCGGAACCTTGTAAATTACGCCTTGTGAACAAGCAAATAAGTCGATGTTTAAGAAAAAATATTAAACGATGCTAAAAAGTGTTCCATATTTCAAATATTTAAAATGAAAATAATTTAAAATTAAAATGATAAAAATGTTATAATTTTGCAAAAGTCAACAATTCATTGACCTTTCACATTCAGATGCTCAAATAAAACAAAGAAATTTTATTTTGAAAGTTTAGTTCACATCATTAATTGAACTACCGAATATATATGACAAGAAAAGTAATGAATGTATGCTTGGACTATTGTAAAATGGCGACCTTGACGCTAAAAAGAAGAAGCTCATTTTTAAAATAGCTTTTTATGAGTATATAGTATTCAAACGCTCCTTTTCTTCACGAAAGATTTTTAGCTTTACTTTTTCGTTTAACCCAGCATATCCTTCCTAAGATGAATCCAATAAGACTTTTAGAGACTGGCGAATTTTCCGACGTCAATGTATTTTTCGAAAACGAAATTTATCATCTTCACAAATTCCCTCTTCTTCTCAAGATGGGCTATGTCAAGGACAAATTCGGTTCTTCTTCTGATCTACAAATGCCATTTATCGATGGTGGTTCTGATGTTTTAACAGATGTCATTGCATTTTGCTACGGGAAAGAAGTAGAAATTAATCCCCGAAATGTTGCCTATCTCAATAATGCCGGCCGTACGCTAGACATGTTCGGAAAACGAAATCTTGTTGATATTACTGATGAATACGTCAATATTATTATCTCAGATATGCGAATGTCTCATAAATATGGACCAGCAATCGTTGCTATTGCTTATGCTGCTGGGCTAAAGAACTACGAATACTCTGAAGCCTTTATACGATTATTTGACTCCATCCTCAGTATGTGGGTTCGTCGATCTCAACACAGTGATGAACGCTTGACAGTTGATCCTGTTTTAACTGAATTTCTTGCCTTCTTGCCAGAAAACGTTGTTTTTCGAATTATCCAAGAAATATCAACAATGAAATCTACGTATTATGCAATTGCCGAACTAACGTCGAAATTTTTTGCTCTAAGATTTGCACTGAATAACATCATTTTAGAAACCACTGGCGCTCAGGAACGAAATTTTGAGGAAGATAATGCAGTTCAGGATAATAAAGATGATAGAGTGATGGCGAATTTTCTAAAAAAGGCCACTGCTACTACATGCGTTCCTTTTGAAAGGCTGAGTGGCTTTGATAAAGACCTTCTGGCTGAAGAAATGGCGGGGATCGATTTTGAATCCGTTTCTCTGGACGAAATGCTTGATAATATTCTCTCTTTTCTTCCAAGAGATGTTCCTCTAGCTTCCAGAATCAATGTGGATTGGTGTAAACAGGTAACAAACTTACTCCAGTTATTCAGTTTCATTTTTTCCACATTTTATATATTATGTAATTGCATCGATCTGGTACATATGAAAAGGATTTTAATTTTTTAGCTAAATTTATTAATTTTTGGTGCCCTGATTTATTTGTTTTATGCTACTATACGAGTTTTGAAATCAATTTATTTATAATTTAAAGTAAATGAAAAAAAATTTATTTTTCTTTCCGACCTAGTCTTAAAATAAACATGGAACGGAAATACCTGTTTTGATAAAGACAAATCCGTCTTAGACTTAACGGAAATAAATATAGACTGCCTCAGGACGTCAAATTTTCCGGTTTGGAACAGAAATAGTGAAATTTGAAATGTTATTTTTATGAGTAGTTAACGTTAACTACTTTGACTTAACAAATGGAGAAGCCCAAAATGTATGAATATAAATTTGTATTTTTAATAATCACTAGCATTCGAAATTGCCTAGATATTGCCGTAATGGACTATCCACATGTTTGTGTCTTAGTGTTGTGTACGTTTTTATAAAGATTCTCTCTAAGTAATCACTAATATATATTTTTGTTTTTGTATTGCTCTGTAGGCTCTTTTAGCAACAGATCTTCGACGAGAGAGTTCGATTAGCCGTCCCCTGATTCTTGAAATCACTGGCAAGATGCTGGCACGTTTTAGCGTCCAGGAGCTGCGAGTCATTCCTCCACAAACTATCAAGGACATTCTCTCCACGATAAACAAGCGCGGCCTGCCCTCGACCAATGACGGTTCTCTCCTTACTTCAGGCACTTCTGATGACGACCACGGAAAACAAACAGCTTCTTCTGGTGGAATTGAAACAGGATCAATTGCTGAGAATCTGGATCTCTACTTTAACGCAGCAATTGAAAGTCAAAACATGAACATCGAGGAATACATCAGTCTTCTTAAGACTGCTATGCCACTGGACAGAAGGGAGAATCACGATGGTCTTATCAAGGGCATTGTCAAACTCATCAAAACTAGTAAGATTAAAATGTTGCCTTGGATTTATTTCAAAATAAATTCATTGTTATACTCAAGTCGTAATAAATATTCTGACGCTTTTAAATATGTAAATTTCAATAGTTATTTCCTTCTTTTCATCAAAACACTTTCTATTGCATTCCAGATAAGGAAACACTGACGGATGGATTGAGGGAAGAAATTTTGAGTGTATTGGATCTCCGTCGGTGTTCAGCTTCCGCATTACAGGAAGCCCTTGAGGCGAACATTCTCCCAACGCGAGCCGTCGCTGAGGCTGCTTTGAGGTTTGCAAAACAGAAGGAGAATCCCAATAATGTAGGTCCATCTAAACTGTGAATCAAAATTGGGCTAAACAGTTGACTTTTGGTTCATCTCATAGCCAAGAAACTTATTAGATAAGGGCAAACCCCCATGAAGTTCACCCTAGATAGACTCAAAATACCACTATCTTAGAGTCTGGCCTCACAGCGGTCAAATTATTACGATTACGTTAAACTACCACGCATTAGTATCTATTGTCTATTTCAGCAAATAGAATATAAAATTTGGGATTAAGTCCTTTAGAATAATTAATCTAAGCCCCCGAACACCAAATTAAGTGATGAGATGTTACCTAACAAAATGAATGTGGCTAACAAGAAAAAGGAAAATTTCCCGAAGAAGTCCAAAAGTTGAGACAGACAACGAGTGTATCGGGGAGAAGGAAGAAATGGAAGAAAAGGGCAGGAACAGGAGGAAAAATCGGGAATTGAGAGGGAAGGGCACAAGCGTCAGTGACGAGATGGAGAAACCCGGATTAACTTACCAAAGAGTAATTAATTAATCAACCATCTGATAATCAGAGCAGTGCAGAGTTATGGTTCGACTGGTGTGTAGGGCGGAATGTTATTTGATCAGTTAATGCAGTCATCTATACATACCCACACTAACTATCCTTCAGTGTCTGAATTATGGCAAATTTCACTTTTGATTTGATTCGATACCATCCATTTAATTGATTGGAGCAGAAGAGAGGTCAATGATGAACTTAAATCTACCCGTTAAATGAAGATTATACATATGCGCCGTAATAAATCAGAGTACAATTTTGCCAACAGGGAAGTTTTGAAATCCTCAACAGAAAATAAACCGTAATAAATCATTTTTGTCTTACGTAGGATGTGGTAATTGGAAGGTGCATCGTGTTACCCTTGGACCGAAAGCTTGAAAGCGCTTTAGATCAAAACCACTGCGAAGACTGACTTTCATTCAAAATGAACGTCGATCACCGGTCATGGAGTGAACTTTCATTATAAAGCTGGCACTAATTAAACTGAGTGTGCATTTAGTCTGCCTGCGAATCACCATTTGCAACAAAACATCATATTAGTTATTAAGGTGACTCAAATGTGTGCAATAGACAAACAAATAGTAAAATTCGGCACAATATTGTTAAAAAGAAAATAAGAATTGTAAAGAAATGATTGCAATTGTAGAACCGAACTTTTTTATATCGAGACATCGGAAGTTAGCAAAGGCATTTTATGAGGAGCAAGTTGTGAAGTAGCCCTCAGAGGGGAGATTCAGGAAATGGTATCATAAAAGATGCAGCGATGGCAATAAAGATATTATTTCAACCTCTCTTGCGAATGGCCTTGAGAGGGCGTTAACTTCCGTCACTTATACCCAGCCCTGACCCTGACTACTTCTGCTTCTCCATCCCGTTTTCAAGAATCTGGTTCCTGTAAAATCCTTCTATCTAAATCCCCTTGCAATTTCCAGGCTTCATCATCAATTTTTCTCTTCTCCGCAGATTTATTACTCGAAAATTTGTCGATTCATGACCTTGCACTTCTTACGAATTGAAAATATACAAATTAGAATAGAAAATCATGCCTTCAGGTTGTTTTCAGAATAAAATATCGATGTTAACTGAGAAGACTGAAGTAACATTTCGAGCTGTCAGTTATAATAACAATGCAATACTAAAAGAATCATACAAAGAGGAGAACGACACTGTCAGTAGTTTCCTTCGGAAATATTGTGGACTCTGGTTGGCTATAGATTTTTTCAATAAGATTAATCTTGCAGGATGAGAGCAAAACTTAACGAAATTTCCGGGGACTAAGTCCACTCTCCGAGTGGTGTACCGAAGGTAATCAGTGAACTGCAGCATCTCTAAAGGTATCCATTTAACAGCATACAACAGAATTACGATATTTCAAATGCGATGATTCTCTAAACAAATTTTCGATTAGATCACCACGGTGTCCATGGAAAAAACAGTACTTCGTACGCTTTAGTTATTTTCGGTTATTTAATTAACAATTAAAATTCAAAGAGTTTTTTTAAGTATTACTGATGGATTAAAGTAAATGTTTTAAAAACATGCAGTTTGGGAATGGTAGTTATTATTAATACCACTTTCGCAAAATTTCAATCAAGGACAATCAATTAATACTGCGAAAGAGGACGAGGTAGTGCTAGAGATCGAATAGGAGTCCTGATCAATTTAAATTCCAGACTCGGTTGTGTCACACGACTAGAATTATCTGACATTTCCACACCAAGAAACTGTCAATAATAAAGCTAAATCCTCATTCCAGGCTGCTGATGTGAAGAGAAAAGAGAGAGTAATTGAATACGTCTATTAAATGTGATACAAGATGGTGACTGTTTACAATAACACCAGGAACAGACAGCCGGACCATATTGAGATCAGACAATGAGTTCAGATTTAATAACTTGGGGGCGATTAAAGAGACCGCTTTCAATCTGGGTCATCAAAAGTGTATTCTTACCCACTTTTATAAAAACACTGTACGCAGTTCAAATTTCGTGATTTGATCTCAAGATTCCTGGAAGTGATCATATCCCCAATATTCAAAGATTACTGAACAGTTATTTTAATTGATTAAATGGTCATACAAACTCAATGCTTTGTAACCTTTTTATAGCCAATAACAGGCAGGAGGAACTGGCAATTTCTTGATTTTCACGATAATTTCTTTAATCCAGACAAGTTCGTTGGTGGTCCGGGAGCGCGATGGTTCGACATCGCCATCTCGTTATTCGTCATCGATGACCTCACTATACCGAACGTCGCGCTATGCACTGCCCTTCCAGCACTACGCTATGTCATCGGCCTACCACCATTTCGCCCCACTCTCTGGCTCTTCGGCGACTTCCGCATCGACGGGCTATCTGCTCTCCACGTCATCGCCACTGCGTCAGCGTCGTCGGCCTTGGGAACGGGGCGCAGGTGGCGGTGGGGGCCTCTATGATCGCTACGACGACTCCATCATCTACAGACACTACGATGTTGGTAGCAGTGGTAATCCCTTCGTGATAAAATTCACATATACCTTTACTTACAAAAAGTTTTCAAAGATCAATGTTTGTTCTAGTTCAAGCATAACCGTCCAACGATTCAAGTACATCCATTCAATTATTTTTAAAGCTCGGACAAGTATAGGAACAACAATGTCTTAATTTCGATGACAGGGCAGGGATATCTGTTACTTGGTGGCTTGAAATAGTCCCAATTTGGGACAAATAGAGAAATCTTTATTACGATGAAGCTTGTAAGCGGAATTTCCTGAAGGCATACACTGGGTAACTTCTTTGAACATCACAGAGCATAGTCCTGAGATTATCCCCGTCGTCGTATTCAGGATAGCTTTAAGTATTTGACAAACGGCACTTTTAGTGAAAAGTCCTTATCAATGGATTGGCTTTTCAAGATCTCGATTGGCTTGGCATGTTCCGCTTTAATATCAGAAATTTGTCAGCAGAAGTTGTCATGGCGCAATTTCTAAGTTAAAATGGATTAGAAAGAGTGTAGTTTTCGGAGAGAAGGCTGAAGTGCCTTACCAACATAAGAATTCAATAATTCTTAGAAAATTATTTAATGCCGAGAGACAACTAAAAGACCACTAGCGTAATATAATTTGTATAACCAAAGAAAAGAGTAAATATACGCTTTGGATGTTATATGTTGACGTGCATCATGGAATCATAAACAGAAAGAGGTCTTGTGCGTACTCCTGGGGAGTCCAAGCTCATTTCGAGATGCTTCGCGTTCTTATCAGTTTTATGTCTAATCCGGACTGTTACAGGTCGCAGACCCCAATTTCGATAGAGGGAATCCCTTGTTTCTCCATCAACCAGTGATACTTCACTTTTTCACAGTAAACTCTGAATTTTCAATAGATTTTTAAAAAATTTTTTAGATGAAAGGGAATATTTATGCGGACAACGGAAAAGACTTGAGACATAACCTCAGTTCCCTTAAATGTGTTTATTTTTAGTATCTCAAATCCTTTTTAACTACTTCAAAATATTATTTTTTCGATATGATTTCAAGAGTTTTCACATTTTTTTCAAATTTATCTTCGCGGAAACTTCTGACAGAAGAAGATTTTATTCGATAAATCATTATTTGTCCATTAAAAGTTGATAGGTCAAATGTTTAGTATCCTGACCGAGTTAAAAGATGTGTGATCGTAATGTGTACACTTTGAAACGGTCCCGTGCTTTGGAGTTTAACGTTCATTAATGATTATTATACGCAAATTAGCTCATAATTTTGAGTAAATATAAACAATTTCCTTTAAGTTGTGGAAGCTTATAGAAAGAATAGAAAGCAGCCTTTTTAGAATTCACATTAACAAATACCTCTTAGGGTTCACGACAATCATTTATCTAGGAGTGGAGGCGAAATTCCGATAGCCGACTTCTTTTGAATAGTTTTACAATTTGAAGTCATCAAATTCATAATATCTGAGTATATCAGGGTACAGAGAAAATATGTATGTGATAAAAATAACAAAAGAGGAAACGCTTGTATGTAAATGGGCTTACATGGGGGAGAGTTTGAGCGGGCACATCCGGTTGTCATATCACCGCAACTGTGAGAAAGAGGCGTTACGTAACAGGAGTAGCCTGTCGAACGACCGCACATGCCTCACTGGGCGTCACCGCTGTGCCGGAAACCCGTAGCTATCCCACACTTGTACCCACTCCTCTTCCACACCTCCCAATCAGTGTCAGAACACCGCATCCGGTCATCTCTCGCCTCCTTTTTCCCCTAAGGCAACTATTTCAACAAATGAATTCTTCAATACGAGACAGTATTATTACTTCATTAAATGCGTTATTGCTTATTTTCTGTTTGAAGCAGCCTGCATGTTTAGAAAAGAGCAGCACAAGACTCACTTTATTGTTATTACCCACAATAAAACAAAAAATGACCATTTTTAGTCGTGGGAAGGAGATGAAATAAATTTACTTACTTAGACGTTACATATCCACAACATTTTCTTGAAACAGTGTTTGCTGACGTACGAAAAAATTATCGTCAAACATTAAATTTGTTTATGTCAAAAAGCATCCCATTTGCATCACATCTTGTTTAGAACAGAGAAATGCCGAGGGTATTGAAATGATCTCCGCTACCTGATTATTATCAGCTTAAAGTTGAGTGAGTTGACAGAGTTGAATTGAATTTGTTCAAAGTTTTGAGTGGTACAATGAACCGCTCTGCAGATAAGACAGTAGGAGTGCGGGGACCAGACATTTCGTCAAACGAACTGGAACTGATTTTCACCATTTTCTCCCTCTGGCAAACTTCTAAATTTTCAAGTCAGAAAAGTGGATAATTTTATGAATTTGATGTGATGAACAAAATGTGGTGTTTCATTTTGTTCGACAATTAGTGCATTTCAAATATGCTTAACAAACATCAACTTTAAGTGGAAGAGCACTGTTGGAGATTTTGACAAAATGAATTATTTTCTTTCCAAGAAAATTGAAATTAACAATTCATTGTAAATTATTCATAAAATTTGCATATTTGTTAAAATGTGCTGAACCGCCCTGCATAAATTTGGGCAAACCCAATCATTAAGCAATCACGTGCTATTACTGAGTTCTGGCCTTGTAGGCTATTTTGGGAGATAAATCGGGTTGTAACAGAAGTATTTGGAAGCGTCCACATATTTGGTCAATATGACGCCCGAGTCTGCTACTAAATGTTCACTTTTTAATTCATTCCTTTTTTGTCGCTTCAATACATGTGAGTGATGCAAAATATGTTTTGTTTACCTCTTTTCCAATCGGACCCGATCCCACTATAAGCTTTCGATTTTTGAAGTTGACCATGCAATGTTCTAATCCCCTATGTTTACTTTCAGGTGATTACACAACTGCCAAAGTGGAAAACGACGAATCTCAGTGGATCGAGAATGAGGCCACCGCCAAGACGGCCTCAGCAACAAATCTTCGAGGCAGCGACTACTAACCGGCACCAATTAAAATCTTGTTATTGTCATTGGCATCACCACCACTGTTATTAACCTGTCATCTCATGCCAGTCATTTGTTGTCTATTTCGCTCTCCAAAATTATCTTCTCTGCATTGTTTTATCGGATCTAATAAGTGTACTTAAACAGAGTCAGTAGACTTATTATTTCACGACTGCCCTTAAGACCAACGTTAATTGGGCGAAGTTAGCCACAGAAAGGGGAGGAATATTTACCAGCATATAATTTAAAACAAATGCATGAAATTAATTGTTGGAAATTATCATTTTGAAAATTGTATCGATTTCATTCGGATGTAGAGCCATTGCAGGTATATCCACGGAAGTTCATACACCGCAAAGAACTGCCTATAGAACGATAACTAGTTACCATTAAACAACTGTATATTATTTATTTATATATAAATATAAAAGTAATAATAGATTGTGCAAACGTATAAGAAGAAGACTTCATCTGGAAGTGTGTTGTGATGAGCAGCTTAGAGATGGCTTATTTGTTATGGCAAGGCAAAACGGATGCAAGTTTGACTCAAGGGAATTAATGGAACAGCGAGAGAGTCAACTGGGGCAAGGAACACTAAGGTTGGCTTAGATGTTGTTACTGAAGTTGGACCATCAACAGAGCGTACATAATTTGAATTCTGGAAGTATTGGGATATCCGCAATCTCGTGTAAAGCCCAGTTATTGTGTAGAATTTTGATGTTTTAATTCACAAGACCAAAAGTTTGTTGGACAGATGATTTCAATCTGTAGTGTCATCCTACCTCGATTAATTAGTATGTCACAGGTGACAGAAACTTCCACAGATTTACGACATAGCACCGGTCACTTGTTGATGGAATACTTGAATTGTCCTGCAAGGTAATTAAATCATTTGTCAAATAATGAATCGTGTAATTCAAGTTTTTAATAAACATTGTGAACATAAGTTTTATCAGGAAAATTGGGGCCGAATGCGCTATTTTTGTTCTGGAACATAAGGAAATGAAGCAAGAGGCCGCATATACGAGGTAAAATGCTTATAACCTAAAAGTAAATATAATAAAATGTACTAGAATTGTGCTATTTCTAGACTTTGGTTGGAAAATGCTTGACTTTAATTGTATTAATTATTGATAATACTAATATCCAAAGAGGAACCAATAACTTAGGCCGTTACCTAGGACATGTGCTGAAAACACGAACTTTCATAAATGGAAAAATTGAATATTGATACAAACGAAATCAGCAGACCTGAAAGAGTGGAACGCATCATATTACTGGTTCCTCTCCACATAAGAGTCCTAGTGATCATTCAATTGAATCTTCCCATTGTCATGGCAACGCTACATGTTCTCCACACGCCTCCATTGTTCTCCCTCATCTTACCCCAAATTCCGACCGCCAATTCAGCTACATTCTTCCTCCTCAATTCCAACGCGTGCATTGGTTTCTTAGGCAAGGTGTATTCTCTCCATAATTTCATTAATAATTTTTGCTTTTGTTTTATTAATGTAAACATTAACATAATTATTAAAACACTCACGTAATTAGTTATTTGCAATTTTGTCTTTTAATAAGTTGAAAAATTAATATTTATCTAATTCAAACCAAATCATTCTCCAATTATCTTACATTTTAATGATTTTTCTATAATTTGATGTTTACTAAAATTTTTCGATTTAATTAAAAATATGAATGACATTTGAACTTGGCGCAGTGCTATTTTATAATGAAAAGCTTCAATTCAGCCCAAAATTGGATCACAAAGGACTATTCGGTGACCAGTAAATTGAAATCACTAATTTCTCCGTACGCATCTGTCATGAAACAAGGAAGACAAACACATTTTATTTCCTCTACTTTAAATACTGACTCGATCGTGGCTTCATTCATCAGGATTGAAGAGCCACTTCATGATAGGGAATTTCATTTATATTAATAGATTTTGTATTTACTTACAGATTCACAAATATGGGACTAACGTCAAGTTGTCGATCGGACATCCAAACAGATGAAATCGACTTGCAGTCTAATGTTGACATCGAGGCGGGACCTGACAGCCAATTTGAATCAGAGTGTTCACCTCCTTCAAGTGACCTTGACGCCAATGCACCAATGGCAAGTGTAAAAGCGCACACAGATGAAATCAACTGTCTAGCGGTGTCTAAAGATGGGTCCCTGGTGGCTTCGGGTTCAGAGGACTGCTCGGTAAGAGTCTGGTCCACAGAAGGTTGGGAATGTGTTCGAGAACTTCTTGGACACAACGACTACATAACCTGCCTCGTCTTCGTTGGAACACGTCTTCTCTCGGGATCTGGAGATATGACGGTTCTAATGTGGGATCTCATCCAAGGCGACTGCATTTTCGTACGTTTCACAGTAAACTTCAATTGAAATCGGCAGAATTTATCATTATAATTGTCCAGAAATCCATTAAATGTGCCGATTTAGCTGTTTTCGTGCTATAAACTGTTAGAGATGGAGTGGGTAAATGATGGGAAGAACGATTCCATTCGTCTTCTTTTACACTTAGTGTATTATGAGGGGCAAAGGCTTCATGGTATCTAAATAACAGACCTGTGTTAATCAGCAACGATCTATTTTCCCCCCTTTTGATGTTTTCAGTCAATGAAGCATTAAAAAAGAATTAATTCGGGTGAAGAAACACTCGATTTTCGTCCAGGAAGAAACCGTTCAACTCATTTTCAGTTCAATTTTTTAGTATTAGTTTTTTAAATCATTTAATCAATTAATATCTTTTTATTACAGCAATTCACCTATTTTAAAACCTAAATCCCAATTTGACGTATCCTGGTGTTAAAAATGAAACTCATTAAAGTGAATTAATTTATTGAAATCTAAGTGAAACCGAAAGGCGGTTGTGGTTGATTTAAGAACGGAGTCTTGTGTAATTAGAGGAGAAAAACTACATTCACTTCTTAAAATTAACCAAAATAATGCTTCTAGATTATTCTAAAGGGCAGGGAAGCAGAAGTGGCGACTTTTTTACGGTTGGCCTGGAAGGTAGGAAAATCCAAGACGTCCAAACTGTGTGAAAAATAATAATGGGAATCATTTATTTGAATACAACTGAACACTAAAATATTTCTACAGCATGCGGTAATTCTGACAGAATTCTTCTCGGTGCTGATACTGATTGGTAAGCAGATTGCGATGCTCAATTCAGCCCTCTTTAGCTGGCATCATTTGTTGTTCTGTTTCACGGCAGAGACATTCACCTTTAAAAGAGACCTCTATTGAATGAGCTGGCATAGTTATGATCACAGGTAGAGATAACTTAAATGGGGTAAAATTTGTTCTTATTGGTAAATTTAATTCTATTAAAATGCTGTGTCTGAAGCTGATTGCGGGAAAAAGACCACGATACCTTTTTGAATTGCAATGAAAAATTCCGTGAAGTTTCATGAAGTTAAATTTTCAATAAATTTCATAAAGTTAACAAAGTTCTAAAAATACGGATGGTCTACACCCTTCCTGCTATGTGTTGTCAATTTCCGCTATCAAATGCTTTGAAATGAGCGGATGTATAAGAAGCTCAGCGTATGAAATTCAGGGGAGTATGAGATTATTTTTGAGTGAGTGTCACCCTGCATTATTCATTTCTTCCTTGTATTGACGCACTGTGACGGAGACTTGAATGAAGGCAAAATACCATTCTTCGACTTTAAATGTTGACTTCTCTCCAGTGGAATGATTGTCTATGAATTTCAGGAGTCCAAAATCAAGGAAAATGGCTGATTTCAAAGGTGAGAATTAAAATAACCATATCTTAGCTGATCCACGTTGTTAGATTGTTAATTTGGTTATTTCGATTATAAAATCAGCGTCGAGATTCTTCTTCTAAGTGGCGCACAAACTTAACAAAGCTCCACCTGATACAACGAAGGCAACCATAGAATTATACCTTTTTCCACATCTAATTTTGTCCTAACAGTAAAATAATTACGTAATATGGTGAAATAGTGAAAAAATGACGCTGCCTCCACATAAATTATTCAGTGTAAACTAAAATCGGGCCAAACATATTGAGAAGGTGTTTATAATTGAAGAGTGTCATCCTAGTACGAGAATTTAGCTTTTGTATGCTGATATGATAAAAAAAACTAACATTTTCGCATAAAATGCCGTAATTTCGTCATCAGAACTTTATTTTAGCTCAAGTCTAACCGCATGGTTGAAAAGAAATTAGATTTTAACAAAAAAATACTTCAAAACTATTGCCATTTGTAATGAGGGTATGACCAGATCAATGTATTATCCTCATTTCACTAGACAATAACAGGTCATACAGGTTGCATTACGTCAATCTGCGTCACACGAACGCAGATCTTCACCTCAGCAAACGACCACCAAGTGTACTGCTGGAGTCTGGAGGATGGAAGCCCCATCAGAATGTATACGGGCCACAAAGGAGCGGTCTACGGAATTCGATTCTCCAATGCGACTAATGAGTCAGTTAATCAAGAAAATGCAACGGAGACATCGGCCGGGCGACGTCGATTTCGTTTTGTGACCTTTTCAGCTGACTGTACGGCACGTCTGTGGAGTGCCACAAGGTCAACCAGTCTACAGACTTTCAGTGGACATTCTGGACCTGTTACCTGTGTGGCCATAGATGAGGAACGCCACTATCTCTACACTGGTTCCTCTGATGGTCGTATCGCCAGTTGGTTGATGGAAACTGGTCAGAGAATTCACTGGTTTGAAGGGCATTCAGCCCCAATCATTAATTTACTAGTGAGTTTCTATCTTATGGACCATGTTAATACATTCTGTTTTGAACCTTTGACTCCTTCACTCATTTTCACTTTCGTACCACATCTATTTGATGAAATTATGGAGTACGTAGTGTCGCACTTTCTGAAGTCAAAGGAAAAACGAAATATTTGGTTGATTACAGGTTATTAATTTGATTAAAAAGATAATTGCTATAAAATTGCGTTGGGGGAAATTATCACAGAGAAGTGCGAAGGGTCAAGACACAATTAATGCTTTCTACTCCAAGGCTGCAACCTGTAATTTTGGAATGACTAGAATTTTATCTCATGGCCATTTTACAACCAGCCCCAATGTACCCTAAATGCGTTTGCATGAATTGTATGTTTTGGTTGCCTCAATTTGAGGTTAATCAAGGGTGAAATGCCCAGAGGGGGAGAGAGGTGTTTTTCCGATCGGAGTTTCACCGTCAGAGTGATAGTCGAAATCATCAACAACATCCCACGTATTGAAATGAAAAGGTGAGATTGATACTCAACTGAAGGCAATTTAATGTACCATGAATGAGATATACATTATTCCAGAACGCAGAGTCGAATGAAGTTAGTAATTGCTCTGATCATGCTGAGATGTTAAAAGAAATTTTGCTTAGCCATGAGGATGATTTCAAGCGCTTTAGAAAACAGGATTGGATGAATTTATGATTGCAAAATTACGCTCAATTAGAAATTGGTGTATCATGAGGTGTTATTTTCTGCAACTCTCTTGTAGATATCGGATGACTGTCTCTATAGCGCCAGCTCGGATGAGACGGCGAGGGCCTGGGTCACTGATATCGCCCAGGAGTTGCAGGTCTTCAAAGGTCATGGACATACTGTCTTTAAGTTGGGCCTTCCCAAAAGAGATATGTGTAGGTTACAGAATATAATTTTGTAAATTAGCTTCATAACCTTCTTCTTCTCTTGAATTTTGTCAAAATACTACGCTTAATGAATTCTATCCTTTCAAATTTCCCCCAAAATATTGGAAAAACCCTTTTAAATCGAATCGAAGATTAGAATTTCCATTAACTTTAATTTCACTTATAGGCGCTGAATGGTTTTAGTCCATGCGCATGAGAGTTGGATATTGACAGTTTTCGTTAGCGATGTTGCTAAATAGTCCCGACAACGACGAATCATAATCAAGCTTCTTTGCGTCGAAAAGTTAACTAAACGAACTTGTATGGCTTGATGCTTATTCTAACCACTGAATATGGTTCGAATAGTAATATCGGTAACTCTTTTCACTGTCAAAATGTGTTGAAGGAAGAACATCCATTTGCGCTCATTAAGAGGAACCCGAGTCAGTTGAACAGGAAATCATTCATGTATCAGCAGCGGCACTAGCAACAAGGCCTTATTACTCTGCTTACTAAATTTGCTGCTTTTATTTACTTATTCAAAAATGCAGATGTGGAATAAAATTTTGGTTATCACTGAAAATTCATGTTACACTTTTTGTGCTCTTTGCCCAGCCCTTTACCTCCTCAAACTGAAAATTTTTCACATAAACTTAAATAAATTTGACATTTTTTATCTGATAATAATCAAATTTCATAATTTTTTACTCAAAACTAGTGATAACTGGTTCAGGTGATGGAAAGATTCGCTGTTTCGACACAAAGACGTCTGTCATGTTGGAACAATTTGTTTGTCCTGAACAGAGCAAGTTTTGCTGTTTTGAGGTAAGCCATGTAATAAAAGAACGTCTTCCACTATTTTCTTTAATTGAATTAAGATATAGAAAATATCAAGGGTTGAGCAGTAATGGGAAAGTCATATTGCGTATTTAACCTCCTCGCATCCTGTCGCTATTATAGGATATTACATAGAATGATGTAGCCATTTGGAAGGAATAAGGACATACTTGCAGGACTCATAAGCTTGTTAAGGATTGGCACAAAAGGCAGGAAAGTGTTCAAACAAAAGGGGCAATATAAACTTCATTAGTAGCAGAAAACATAGTTTGTGATTTCAGGTCTGGAATAAGAAATTCTCTCTACTTCGCCCATTAAAGTTGAACTCACATTCAGCAGCACGGCTCATGCTCTAATCACTTATCAAACGATTATCTTGAAAAACGATAACCGTTTGGGACAGTTTCATCATTGTTTGCTACTGGGCAGTGCTTGTGTTCTTTTTCAGTGGCTCGTTGGATATTACATAGTTATGTTGACAATCAAAACATCTGAGGAAATTAAACTCGTGTAATCAGTCGCTTGAATAATTTATATCATCAGAGCAAAGTAAAGTGGTTTTCACCCCCCAAATTAAGCGTTGCCCAGTTGTTCTCTCTGGTATTTTGCAAAATAAAATTTTTACGAAAGAGAAAGAGATGATAAATGTGAAAATTTTCACCTAGAATGCCTCTTCGACAACCTTTTTAGTGAAAAATATAAAGAATAATTAACTATTAATTTTACAATTTTAAATTTTATTTCCATTTACTACGTAGTAAAATGTTAATTAGTTGGGTGCATTTCTTTCAGCTGGATGGAAGTAGACTGATCGCCGCATCGCAAGAGGGTCGGATTTGCGTTTGGAGCCTTTCTGCAATATTGGACAAGGCAAAGGCGAAGGAAAAATGAGTCTTTTTGACTTACTAGGAACACGCATCCATGAAGAGACTTAAATTAGATATCACAGCGGAGTGCATTTCCAACGAACATCAGACTTTCCATAATGCATCTGCCATTAGAACACGAATATTTACCCATAAAATAAAATAAATGTAGTGAATATTCTTCTTTACACTTAGACTTCCATGCAAAATCTACTAATTTTCATTCAAGTAGAAATTGGGATTCCGAGGTACACAGAATATTACTTGCTGGAGCAAATCTAAGGCAATACATGGCCATATATGAGTATATAAAAAGCTTTCAGAATCAGTAACAAGTACTTTTATTCCATTTTAGGTAACAATTGAAAGACACAATTTTAAAAAATGTTGTAAAGAATTTAAAAAAACACGCCATATGTGAATAAAGTTACGTGATAGGAAAACTCATCATTCTATTGCTCACAACATTGAGGTTCCAATGGGGTTTTAGTGCAAGACAACGCCTCATCTGTAAGTGTGGTAGGGAATGTTCTTGAACATTGGTTAAAGTTAAAAATGGACGAATTCTGCATAAAATTATTATCGATAATTTATAACTCACAAGGCCATATTTCGAACGCCATTTCACATTCCCGATTGCGTTCTGTGGCTCGGAGGTGCCAGAATGCGATCTGATGTTGACATAGTAAATAGTTGAGTTCTTGACAAGATTCAAGGAGACATTTGGCTACAAAGCAGTAAGAGGTACCGCAGTAAATCTCCTTTCCACATTTTCTAACCAGATTTCGAGTGGTCTCGTCTTTGTCGTGCAGAAAATAGCCAAAATACTCCGTTCATTTGCGAGCGCCATCACGAAGGGGATGTGAATCCAGCCAGAAATTCGCAAGTTCATCTGACTCTGTGTCTCATGAAGCGTTCTTTTATGAAATGAGAAACAATCTTGAACTTGATGTAATAGGGTCAGACATTTTTCGCGAATTGGAAATTATCACCATGATGCATATTCATTAAGCTGGTTCTGTTCAAATTTTAAATCAATGAAAGTAACTTTTTCAATGATGTCTATATTCTAAGAATTTGTAATCATTTGAATTTTTGGCCTTTAACTGAGAAAATAACTGGCTACACATTGGGGAATTCCCAAATTATTTGCCACGCTTTGGGTTTTTTAGTCTCATCACAAAAGAAGACGAAAGACTGAAGACCATTCGCTGCATCGACTCATTGCTTCTTTTCAAGGCAAAGTTATGAGAAATTCCAAGTGATTGGCTATTTTGTAAGTAAGATCCTTTTTGTAATGTCGTTATGCTGGGAAGTTTAGTGTCTGCTATTATTTTCTATATGTTGACTAGATATTACTAGAACACGGTTGATTCAGACCTAGACAGTGAGATAACAGAGAAGTACAGGTACACAAAGCGATCTTATTAATTAAAAAAGTTTATTATTGACTACAAGCCCTAGGCGGGCTAGAAGTAGACTCGCGACCTTACTGGACTAAAGTGAAGCACAGGCTGCACTATAGGCGGACTAATAGGGAATCCAAACTGGGGGCTAAATATGATCATTGACTAGACCGGGTACATAGGCATCGATCGTCATCACTCGATGTGGAGCAAGGCGGAAATGGGGCAAATAATGCTTCTTCGTGCTTATTCTCTTCCTTCCCATATTTCATAGACCTTTCATTTGTCCCTTTTAACTTACTTGCCTTTGTATATTTGATGCGCCTTAATAGACTTTTAAGACCACGCTGCCTGTAGTATCACTGTCATTAAATATCGAAACGCTATTGAACTGATAAAATTTTTATCCAGAACAACTGTTAAGCTGTGTTGGGAGTGGCATAAGCCCGCATATTGATAAAAGTGGACGGCGACATAGAAATTGCTCAGCCTGCGTCAAGACATTGAAGGATGACTCTATGAGTTTACAGAAATTGTTATTTGGTCACATTCTTTATTAAAATACGTTGATTTTTCGCCTCTATGGCCTAATGACTTAAACCCCAATCTGTTATGTCCAGACGAGATTATCAATTCTCCATTTTTTTCTATAGCTACCCTGTTTTATTTAATAGCACCTCCGCACTTACACCCTTTCTCGTGTCCCGTCGAGAGGGTATGCAATTACACACACAAATGTACGCGATTACTAGCTATTTCATCTCATATCCCCACTCCCTCATCTCTCCCTTATTCCCTCGAATGCTCACCGTGGTTTATTCAATACCCCAAAATCTAAACAACTCTTTGTGATTTACTTTTAGGAACTGTTGCGCGCTGTTGTTAGCTGCTAACTATGGTCTTAGTTTCACGATCTGGTACTGGCCTGTTAGTTCCTACAACATGAACTGTGACTCTAAGATTTAGTTGCCGGCATCAGGCTGCATAAAGGTACACTTGGCGTGGGCTTACACCATCCATACCATTTAATTGGTGATCGTCCCAGTGCAATCAGCCAAGCTGAATCCAAACTGCGAGCAGAATAAAACTTCATCTGTCACTCAAAGTGAATAAATGAAATGCTCAGTCAATATGACAATTATACCCATATTTTGCCAACTACACAGAAACTGGATGGTTGTTTATTTAATTTATGAAAAGTGAGATGAACGACAGGCAAATGAGGAAACAAATTGTGACTATTGTCAGTTTGCGCCTGCCATTACTGTGTATATTATCGTACTCTTAATTTTAAAAAGAACATCCCTAATGCGGAAGGACAACTCCTGTAATTTTAGTCGATTCACAGATCGAATGTGCTTCGAGTAAGATTTAAACGAAGCCATTCTTCTATAGCTTTTATCTATTGTTATCGAAGGTCGGGAAAATAGCACTCGATTTAGGACCATTCAAAACATCACTCGACAGACGGTGCTAGACTTAGACAGAAGAGCAGATGTCAAATTGGCTGCTAAAAAACACTTTTGGAAAACCTTACTACACAATTTCGACTTGGAAGATTACAATCTTAGACAGGTCTTCATACTAAAGATGATATTTTCCAAAACGCTGTTGAACTTCCACCTTCTCCTTACGATAAGTGTTACCAAATCTCCACACGCATAAAATTGACTCCGGTAAATCTAAAGTTTAAAATTAAATGAGAAGGGATAGGACAAAATTATACAAACTCCTAATTAATCGTAATAAAATTTTAATTTTTCAAAAGCCTTGTACTTGTTACTAGAAAATATGTAACGTTTATTCAGGGACAATTGAGTTATCCCGTCAAAATATTTTCCTAACTTGCCTAATAAAGCCAATTCATCGAGTAGTTGCCAAAGCAACTATCGATAAGATAAATGTGCTTACAAAAGCCAGTAAATTCCGCCTGAGTGATTGAAAGCAATCGTCCGACTTAGTGAAGCAATGAATCGATAAGTAATTACGATCAATTGTAAGTATATTAAATTCGAGCCTCTTGTTCTGATCAGCCAGTCAAATCTAGGAAGCCTAGCACTGGCGCTACAATATAAGTGTCAACTAGATATCTACAGTGGACTCAGAAGACACTTCAACAGCAACAGCAACGAAGGTCGTTTACATACTTTTGATGTCTGAATGTCAATGCAGGATTAGACCTACGACATTTAAGTCTCAATTAAATTTTAAGCCATCAGGAATGCATATTGTTAAGGCCGATGGGCGAATTAAGGATCGCTTGCGGGAACTGCTTATCCCGAGACAAAGCATAAAATCCACGATTTTATTAGTTGACAACCTATCAATTTACATGTAGATACATTAAATGTTTTAGCTTATCATGACAAAACCGAGATACCACATAAACAGAGATTTGCCGGGAATTGCAAAGAAAAGACCAATGGTATAAGAAAATATTTTAAATTAACGCTTAAAACGTTCTACAGTAATAAGAGTCAATGTAAGTATCTTAGAAAGAATTCCAAAAGCGATAAACCTGTTATTTAAACAAGAACACGTTCAAGACTGAAATATGTCAAATTCAAATTAAACCATTCCAGATGAAGGAAACGGTTTAGTAACCCACTTCTAATGCAGAGAATAATGAAAATAAATGCACTCGTTTAAAGAGAAAAAAGTTGGTCAATGAATTTCTGACGGGCATTCTAAGTAGTGTTAATCCTGCCAGAAAAGCTTCTTGAAGAACTGACCCATATCCCGTCATACAACCAATGATCTTCTAAAGGGTAGCAGGTAGCGACAATCTTTCCTGAGTGAAAAGACAAAGATTAAAGTAGAATCACATATATATTAGATAATTGAAAGTGAAAAGGATGAAGGAGTAGAGGACGCGTTATTACTGAGCGAGAGCAATACGGATTGTGAGCAGGGGGTATTATAACCTGAACACCCTAAACTGCCTGAAATGCTATTGAGATTAGCCACTCCCTTATACATTTCTTTGCGTCGGTAAATCATCCTGAATTCAACAGTAAAGCCTGAAATATGCTGAATTCTAAGGAACATGCGTTTGCGTTGCCGTTTTCACAAAGAGAAAGAAAGGAAGTAGAAGAGGAAAGGAGGAAAAAAGAACAAATAAATAACAACTAGACAAACAACCAATAAATGCTCGGCATCTCTAAAGAAATCGGCTTTTCAAGAGACGATAAGGAGGGATAGTGCAAGAGGGAAATGGAATGCTCATTAGAGCGACAGCGGGGCAGTCATAAGGAATGTACATGAAAAGAGAATCCATAATAAGTTATGCCGAGTGAGGTGGCTCTGAAGCATCTGACTGATTATCTTCCTTACTTTCTCGAGTCTCTTCCACAAACGTGACCTTGTGATTAGTAGGACTCTTTGGTCTTCCTGCTTTTAATGCGCTGCATAACTAAGAGGAAACAGATGCAATTTTGGCTTAAACTCAACAGAACCACAAGTTAGAGGTTAAAAGTGAACAAAGGTCTCACTCGAGGGTTGAAAGACAATGTTCGATGACGTCGGGAAGTCTTTCCGGATGCACAGAGACCTCCACAATGGAGTCCATGGAATACACGAGGTACCTCCATCACACGTTCCATTGCTGGAGACGTCTCTGAGGTGTCGGACTGATGTCGAGGTGACAGACTTTTCGCTCTCTGTCGGGTAGCGATTTCCACAGTCAAGGAGGTGCATTTGATTTGGCTTGGCTTGTCAACCACTAACGGGATATCTTCCTCAGGTCTTACAACTTGAAACGAAGCGTTTGTGATTGGCGCTTTCCTATGAGATCGATTCAATACTGAGTTCTCGATTGTCTGGTGATGGTCTGCCAGTTCCTCCTCTCCATCATGTCGGATAAGCGTTGAAGAGGCGTGAGATGAACCCGAGGAGACAACCGACCCAGAGGGAGACAAAGCCCGTCCTCCTATGATAGAATTCGATCGGTCAATCAGAGCCTCCATTTGACATGGCCCATTTCTATTGAGATGCAGAGTTTTAGCTTTATCAGTCGCATCGTAATAGAGCTTGCTATTGCAGATGCTGTTTGTGTATAGCAAAACCTGAACAACAGAAATTACTCATTAAAGTGTAATGTCTCATTTACTGAAATTAAATTAAGTAGAAAAGTACATTAGACCAGAGTTCAAGATTTGCACGTTGAGTGAGGGCTTGGATGGCTGAGGCAGCAAGAGGCGATTGGACGGTGGAGAGGATGAAGTGAAGACCAGGCAGCAGTTCAAGGACGAAGTAGGGTGGGAGTTGCGGAATGCGAGCAGATGCCACTGTCACTCCGACCGCACCAGAAGACTTACCACCACCGCCGCCCAAGTAGAAGTGTTTCCGTTTCGATTTCTTGTGTTTTACACTCCCCTCACTTTCACCTCTCCGTGAAGTCTTTGGAGTCTTCTCTTGAAATGCGATGGACGAGTTTTCGTTCAAGGAATTTAGAGAAGCATCAATGGTACTTCTAACAGAATTGATCTCTTCATCTACATCGCTTTCAATCGGGATTTCGCGCCAAGGAAAAGCAACGGGTTCATATGATATATTCTTTCTGTTTTTAGTGTCCTGTCCATTTCCCGACTCTGCGTCCTAGTATTAGAAAAGAAGACATAATTTCATTTTGAAATTTGAGATATGTTAATAGTTTGGTCAGATATGCAAATGGAAATTTGGCTAACTAATCGCTAATAAACTACGCATTTTTACGTCGCCGCTTTTACTATTTTTAAAAAACGATCAATTAAAGCTGTTAAATGTTAAGTGAAATAAATGAGCAGGATTCTACCATTCCACCGCCCAAATATCTAGCTAATTTCAAAGTAACTCTAATTTAGACATGCCTTGAATTTTACATATGCTTTCACAACTAGACTGTCTGAATATCAGAACATTTTTTGATCAAAAACAACTACAGCATTGTACACTAATGAGATCCGCTACGTTAAAACAACCACACCAGTCTCATGTACCTACTATCAAACAAATAAATCAATTAATCAACGGGCTCAGATTATTGTTGACGTTATTTCACCAAGGAGCTAAGGAATCCGGTCCTGAAAAATGAATTTCGAACTATAGAGCTCATGAGAAAATGAATATTCACTCCATGCAGAATGGAAATAAAAACCATCTTGACGCTCGGGCTTCGTTGACCACTAATGCAAATCGAATCCCTCTACCTTTCACACCCTTCCGTGTTCACATGCATTCTAGAAATTAGCTATTTTTGCTGTGTAATGGATGTTGCTAACACCAATTTTATTAGATAAAGAGTTGCCTAACTTCGTTGTTGTTGGACTTCTGACGTCCACTTCCATTCACCGGAAGTTCACCGATTTGATACGTCTCCTCACCGTCTTCTTCGCCTTCTGGAATTTCCTCCTCCTCGACCGCATTGAGAGCCCCGAAGGCATTGCAGAGATCGGCCTCTTCCGGTATTGCAGCTTCATTGGGAAGGGGAAATGAGTGGGGGGAGACTGAAGAAGAATCCGAGGAGGAGGCGGAACAAACTGCATCGTCATCTTCACTAACGACGAGGGAACTCACTTCGGAGTTACTGCTGGTACAACTGCTGTCTGCCCCTTGAGGTATAGATAGCGACGCCGTGGGACTTCGGGAGGCAGCTTCTGCTTCAACGACAATTTCACTGTCTTCGTCTTCAAGACTCAACAGCAATTCATCCACCACCCTCGATTCGTTATCTTCTGCCTCCTCATTAGGTGCTGCTGTCACTGTTGCTGCCGTTGTGGCGCTGTCAAGACCAGTGATGCTGTCGTCAGTGTGATCATTTGGAGGACTATAAAGGAATGCAGAAAGTATATTTCTCAGCCCCGTTAACTAAGAACCGTTCTACTTTAATCATCAATTACTCAAATGCATAAAAAAGAATGATTCAAATGGTTAAAGGGAGGGGGGTTGTCACAGTTCGTAAGAGCTGTGAGGGCCTTTACATTACTTGCAGATGGAAGATGAGATCAATGATAGAGATAAAAGGAGACGAAAAGAAGAGGAATGAATAACCGTTAATGAATTGTTAGTAACATATCGATACTCCAACTCGACCGCCAGCAACTTGAGTATTGGCCTTAAACACCATCTCCGCCAGTCATGCTCTCGTCAACTTCGAAAGTCAGCTACAGATTGAGAAAACTTCATATCTATGGATTAATTAAACTATGCTTTGAATTTCGACCTGTTAAGCAGTACCACAGAACCCATTCTCCAGGTAAACGTTCGATGATGGACTAGCCCTGAATCGTACATGTCATTAAGCCATTTCATACATTACTTAATTCACACTCAGAATGCGGTTGTTGTTGTTGTTGCTTGGATTTTTTATCGACTTGACCTCATCCTTGACCTCGAAAACTGAATTTCGAGGAAATTTTTTTGGTACAGGGAAGGGCTATATATATATTGGCCAACACGGAAATATTTCTCTTTCAGAAAAGACACAATATATTGACTCTTTTCACATGAAGGCAAACAAGTAACTACTACAATCGCATGTGAAAAGGAAATTTATCAAGGGCGGTTTGTAGTAAATAAAGTTATTGCTAGGGAAATCAAAGCCCGTAAACTTTTCACTTTGAGACTTAAGAAACTCTCAGAGGGTCTTGAATCCTTTCTGAAGATAGTGTCTATAAACTTTTCTTGTAGCGGATTAATCAGAACGGAGTCCTTATTCATTTCATTCGTTTCTAACAAACTGCTGCAGATCACCTGAACTACATAATTGCATAAAAAGCCTCTCCCGCGGACAGTCTTCTCATAACACTTTGAATTTACTGAGCTGAAACTTCAAATGAAGAGCATCAACTTCAAACATAGAGAAGTATCAGTGGACATAAACCATGTACCGACTAAAAAATAGCAGTAGGATTCAATTTTTGAAAGAGTTACTTGACATTAATGTGGACACGATGAACAAAATGACAAAACAAGTAATCGTACGACCTGGGACGACAATTTTTCGATAACAAATTAGATTCTGACAACAAATGACTTTAATGACAATTATGAACCAGCTTTGGAATGCCGTAAACGAGTTGTGTGAGAAAGAGGAAGAAAGTACAAAAGGGAGGGAGTAGAAAAGAAAAGATTTGTTTCCCTTAAGTGACAACAGCAAAATCGGGAATAACTAACAATTCTCGCCCACTCAAAGAGTAACGGTGGCTAAAATGGACTATTTTGCTACTCAAGTTAACATGAAAAATAGACAACAGTTCTCAATTATATGCAATAACTACAACAATTGAGCAGCATACAAAGGGAGGTGAATAATTCATAACGAAAGAAAGCCGGCTACTTCAAAAGGCAGATAGTGGGGTGGCCAATAGGAGTGATAAACGCCTCCATTCACAAAACTCCTGCATGAAAAACCAGAGCAATATGAAAAAGGAAAAAAGTTGATGATGGCAAATGTCTGCAGTTTCTGACTAAGGTGAAAATAAAGTATCGACTTAACACAAATCGATCCATGTTATACTTATCATCTATTTTAGTGAGTAAGAAAGAAGTTACCCAAAATGAGCCCGTTTCAGGAGCATTTTATCCAGTACTTGTTTTAAACAGAAAATTAGTCATCTGACGCTCATCTTATGACACACTTGCATTTTGCTATCCCCTTTTAACCAGCATTAGTCAGTTTAGTTCAGTGGATGTGTGCCAATAAATACCTAAACTGTGACCCCCGATTTTTAGGCTCTCATTTCAATCAAACAGCACGGGTGTCATGCAAGGATTCGCAACTCTTTGAGAAAGTATCATCAAGCACTCATCATAGAAAATCTGAAACTCGTCCTGCTACCTCTCGTTATACCATCCACTGAATGTATACAGATGATAGTAAAATCTGTGACATCCGACTTTGCAGACATGCACCGACAAACTGAAGACTAAAAAATCTGTCGATGTTTAATGCCACCGCTACTATCAAACGCCACGAACGCCAGTCATGGGATCCAAAATTCTGTAGGGTCTTAAAATAGCCTATGATGATTAATAAAATGCTAATCTTCAAATTTGCGCCATGACACGACTAGACGAACCATCTGTGATGGAAACAAAAAGAATGATGAACAATAGCATATTTTTGCCAACATGTCCATCAAAAATGAAACGATATAAAGTGGGTTACAACTCACAAACCATATAAGTCTCAAAACAGTACTACCATTTACAGAAGAAATCATAATTATAAAAATCAACTAACCCTATAACATTGACTTCTGGAGGCGCTTTAGCCTTCGAACCTCCGAGTCTTCCTCTCCTCAAAGGAGCTGTGATCTTCGCTAAATCAATTCGCCCACCGCCACCAACTCCATGCTTGTGGTGGGACGATTCGCCTAATGGAGTTGATGTCCTCATCACTGCTTCTCCCTGTCGATAACGAGAACGATTTTGCGTTCTCGCGAACCCGCGCCACCGCGGTTTATGCTCACCTCGGTTGGGAATAGAAGTAGAACATTGATGATTATGAAGGGTGTCACTGCTAAGGCTGAGAGAGTCAGGATAAGGAGGAAAACGGTGTTCCTGCAGTCCATAGGGACCAAGAAGGAGAGCTAGGTAACAGAGAGCCGCGCGACCTCGTTCCGTCAGATCACCTATCCTCTCGCTACAGAGACGACAGAGGAGCCGCAGGATCCGCCATCGATTACAAAGTGTCAATTCCATCTCTTCGTTCGCTACAGCAAAAGACCCCTTCGTGGCGTCCTTTTTTCCACCGATCAACAACTATTGAAAAAGAATACTCAGTTACGACCAAAAGGCTGTTTCCAGTCTTCGACTGTATGTGCCCCCACCCCTGGGTTCTCTTAAAAACACACCAGCGCTACGCCACTGCTCTCCCCTGGAACACATTCGCTTCATCAACTTCAAGCTCACAACTCTCTCTCTCTCATTCTATTGTGAGGCATAATAGTAGAAAGCACCTAACTGGTAATCCTTTAGCCAGCCACAAAAGTAACAACGGTTAGGTGTTTAACTGAGCCAAATCTTTCTGCCTCAGGCAAACTGAGGTTCAAAATCATTTTGGAAGAAATACATTACTCTACTCATTACAATGCCGACCTAGCAATAACACATGCACCATTCAAATATCTTAACTACGATAAAAGAGAATGCCTCTATTTCCAAAATAACTTACACTGGCAGGATCTTTGTTAGAGAAGAGTTGGAGGAGTTCTTCTACAAGTTCTCCGTCTTGTTCCTCCCTCTTTCCCCTAACATTCAATGGTCCGCAAAACACCGATCCTTTTGCAAAGGGGGGCAGGGCAGAGTAGGCACTGGGTGCCACCTGATTCCTCGCAAAGGTGTTGTAGAGGCCCAGCAGGAGGGCTTCCAACACCGCTGCCAAATTCGTCATGTGCGTCCCAGTCGTCTCCACGTAAGCCTTATATTCTAAAGAGGGGAGATGATGGACGGAAGAATTCGCTGTGAGGGAGGAATCGAGAGAGGAGGAATACTGGTGCTGCTGCTTCTGCGGTGGCGACTCGTTCCTATTTGAGTCGTTGATGGAGGTATCAGGATTGAGTCCCTTGAGAAGACGCTGGGTGCGCTTTCGCATTGATTTGTTGAGACGCAGGGCTTCCATGGAGGCTGTAGAGGACTTTTTGAGACGTTCTCGAAGAGATGCCCGAATTCGAACGCCAGAAGGAGGAGGAGGTACTGATACAGGCACTTCAGCAGTATGTGCAGTTATAGTGATGGATTGCGACTTGTGAGATTTGTGAAGTGCCTGATGATTCGTCTTTGAATTATCGATTCCACCTGAAAGGGTTGCTAAAAGAGGAAGGCGGAAAGCAATTTAGAGAAATTGATCACGCTTATTCACATAACTAGGTCCAAGAAACTTCGACCAAAGAGATTGGAACAGTTATGTTGGTATTTTTTGGGATAGCTCAACACCGACAATAATAATAATGCAAAAAATGATTAAAGTTAGATAAAAATATTATCGGACTATCATATAACAGAGGGGGAAAAAGCTACGTTGCCTCTGAAGGTCAAAAGTGACAGAAATAGATCGGGGAGCCTAATAAGGCCTAATAATCACTGTTCGGATAATGGGTTATACAGGCTTTTTATAATTTTGTTTTCTGATAAGAAATATCCTCCTTGGCTAGACAGAAGGTATTCTAGTTGACAGACATGCACGTTGACAGTTGCACCACCGACGAATTTAGCGTATAAGCTTATTATCGTGTCCCATAAACCTCCCACAATGTTCCCTTTCATGCCAAAAATCCCTCATCTTACAGGACGGGGGATTTAAAGTCCCCGTCCTACTTTTTATCAAACGATCGAAAAATAATCGATGAAGCCTAAAATAGATTAACTGAGCAGAGGCATTGGTGTACGAGTGTGTTATTATTTTATTTTACACCTTTATTTACACCACTCGGTCGATTACGAGACTGCAGCGATACATCGTTGCCCAAAATTCGGCATCCAGTGTCAAGAACAACGAGAAGGTCGATTTTTAGAAAAAAATGTGAAATTAGTAAGACAATATGAAGAGCTACAATTAATCTCTATTTTACAGGCGATCTAATCATTCTCCGTGCAACGAACTGCTCGGGATCGCCACTGATGATGAAATAGAGAATGACAATACAAGGATATATATGTGAGGAAGCACCTAAGACTCTCAATAACACGGATTCCAGAACCCCAATTACTTGAATGAAGCAAATATTACATATATGAAATAGGTGTATAGATTTCGAGCAGAAAATCAAATAGCAGATGATCAACGACGTTGAATATGCGTAGGATGCGAGGGGAAGAAGGATGTGATAGTACGACGTCACCGGCTAGTGGAAAATATGGTCTGTTAGGGGGTAATTTAAATCACAATGTGACGTTGCGAAATGCAATCAGCTTGGAAAAAGGCTATTGCAAAATCACGATAGAAAAATTAAGTTTCCTGTTATTGACTTATGCATATGGTTGAAAGAAGGGAAACTTTAAGAGAAGCACCCGAGCGAACTATAATTGTCCATCTCATCTACCCGCTGTAAATGGAGATGGTATGACCAACCACGGAATGAGATCAACAGCCCAACGAGCTCTGAATATAATGTACATAATTCTTTCACGAATCTGGGAGCCAAATAATGAAGACTGCGGATTAGGGCATTAGAAAGGGAATTTTATCCCTTAGGAGAAAGTGGACAACCCAATGATTCCATAATTCTAACAAAGCATGACTCTTGATATTCCAACTTTATTACCTACTTATTTTAATGCACCGCTCCCGTGTTTCATGTCCCTTCTTGGACTCTCTTGCTGTCCCCTTTATTCGAATGATTTGGCATGAATAAAATTATATGGAAAATCATACAATGGAACTACTGAATGGACTACTAATTAGACCTAAAGAGCAAAAATAAAATGATTACGATGAGAGTTTCTCAAGGTTGAGATATCTATGCAACTTCAAGGGATAGGTCGCCTTCTAGTTATTTTATATGGCTTTTACCAGATACAAAACAACATAAGTTGCCGTACATAGTACCTATCTTATTTCTTTGAAGACCTTGCCAGCACCAACCTGGTTGGGTCAATAAAAGACGCCATTTCTACTCACCAGCCATTATCAGAAGACTATTTACAAAATTTGCCAACTCCATATATTTAACCTGCGGAAAAGAAGAAACGCCTCGAAGGGCAAACACAAAGACCTATTGTGATGTGCAGAAAATAAACAGTGAAAAATCGAATTTTCAAAAAATTACAAAAAATTACAAAATTTCAAAAAATTACATCCTGCCTGCTTGTCAACAACAAATTTAGCCTTTGTCTTCTTTTATCAGTAGAAACAAAGCGTTAGCTCGATATTTAAGGCAGAAGCAAAGCTATCACAACCAAATTTGTGTAGAAAAAAAGGCCAAGTATTGTAAATCACCGATTTCAGGCTGAAATGGAAAAAGCAAACAGTTTGGCAGTAGGCAATCGAAGTCTTTTAGACTGACGAAAAAGTGACCAAATTGACAGAGTTGAAAGTAAGCATAGTTTATATACTTCATAATTTCTGTTTAATTCATATAGGAAAGGAGATGACCTTACTAACGTTTTTACAGAAAGGTCAAGCTAGTTATGAGGTCACAGGTTTCTTAATCGTCGGTCATTATTGGATACATTCAGATTGCAGAAAATAAGAATTCTTCCAACTCTTTTACAGATTGGCAACGTTTAATTGGAGCTTAAGTAAGAAATAGGTTCAAGTCAAATATGCAATATTTCCCAACAGGAAGCAGCATGAGGGTAGAGCTCAAACAATTTTACTTTCCGCTGCCCAAGGGAAACGAATTCCTTCAAATCGCCGTCAATTTCGCTCTAAATTCTTGTCAAAATAGAAGCCTGGATACGAGAGAGGTAATAACGCAAAAACTAGGGCGGATTCTACTTTGCATAACAAGAAGTGAGACAACTACTTGAATAAGACAAAAGCGAACATATTTTGCCTTTCAAGATAATAAAAGGGCCGGGGAAGACGCATCCGACAAACCTATCAAATACCAAATCCTACACAAAAACGATTTAGCGTAGAAGGAAGAACATGCTGAAGAAAGTAGAAAGCATATGCATTCAATTGACCTAGGTTAGATTATGTTGTAGTTTGCTGTTGGATAAGAATGATTGATTTTTATCCAAAAAAATTAAATTAACAATTCAATGTGGGCAAAATTGCTGGGTCGTTGCCTCTCATAATTGTAGAGTAAAGCCTACTTTAAAGGCATCTACGTGCTATTACTGAGACCTGGGATTTGTGGCTATTTTGGAGGCTAATCAGGTTGTTATACATTAGCCATCACCAAATCCAATTCCCTTCAAACTTAGACTCCGACCGAACAGAATGTTCGAATATAAATCTCAAGTCAGAATGGTTTTAAGACGAAGAGAAATCAATGCTAGTTAAATGAAAGGTCTCTTAAATTCATCTTTCGCCAAGTGAAAGTCCAGATTCGCAGACGCTCTAGCATTGGCATGAATTTCGAAAAAAGGGGCGGAGAAAGAGGGTAAAAGGAATAAGAGGAACAAATTTAAGGATACTGTCTTTAAACAAATACCGACTTATTTTTTAATTAATAAACAATTTTGCCCAATATGAAACTTCCGAAACTAAAAGAATAGACCAATTCTATAAATTAACAAATCTAACTTCCCGAGAGATTCCTTTTGGCGACATTGAAATAACCTCGCATAAAATGAAAAGTTGGAAGCAGTGCAAATTGTGTTCAATTTTAAAATTGGGCAGCGTAGTGAGGAGGAAGAAATATTCCGTGCAAAATTCACTTCGCCGAAAGCAACTTTCGGCAAAGCTACAATTTCGAAAATAAGTCTGCACTCTTTACGGACAAAAAATTACACAACAACTTGGAGATCAATATAAGGGGCCCGGTAACAATTTGGGGAAAGGCGAAAATATTGCCACTCCACAGACGTCAACGCTAATAAAAAGGCACTCCCCCTCTCCAACTTATCGAGATGACGCAATTCCAAAAAAGCGGTACAGCTTCACAGCATTTAGGCCCGAATGAGAAGTAGAAATACCTAATTCCATAGACGATATTCCCTCATCCTTTTCTTCCCCCTACATAGAGCACTTTAAAAATTGAGATAAACTCAAAGACACGTGATAAATAATTGCAAAAATACTCTTTACAAAAACACATAAACTAGGTATTTGATAATTTTAATTTTAAGAAATTAAAATATGAATCAAGTTGGAAAGGTTTTATCGATGAGCAGAATTTGCATTGAATTTGAAACCGGTCACTTTATGCACAGAGACGGATTCAGTAATGGCTCTCACACTGAGTGAAGTGACACTCGGAGCTCACTATTTCCTTCCAATTCAACGAGCTCTTTGCAAGCTGGAGTATAAAATATTCAAAATGAACAATTTTTTAACTCAGAGTTCATTGCAGATATTTCCTTTGAAAACAAGCAGGACATACCGTAAAGAAAACACCGTCATCTTTACAGCTAATATTAGAACTCTTCAAATTGATATGAATGTGTGAAAATACTCTTATTCAACCTCAGAAGCCTTTGAGCATCATTCACTTAAACTACCTATTTAGCAAGTTTCGTAAAGTCCAGACTCCTAAAGTACATATACACACTAAATCAGGATAAATCCCAGACTTCATGAGAATATCTAGAGTAAATTCTATTACAACTCAAATGGAGCGCTCTGGCGAAATTGCTCGAGGTCCAAAAATTTTGATCATTACTCTCCAATTTAATTCCTAGACAACCATTCTGTTACTGAGTTATTATAGGTTTCCCTAGAAAAAATAGTTCAAACCCCTTCCGTTCCACTAGAGCTTAAATTGTTTGAACAAACCCTACCGGTCGACAAGCTAAGAAAATTGGAAGGAGAAGGAGCTTATCTTTAAACCAGTATAAAAGAAATCGAAGCCGTAAGGCCGTGGGTGAGAGGGCAAAACTGAAGTTATTCTTGCGCGCGCGTGTGGATTTTGCCAATTGAGTTAAGTAGAACTAAAAATAGATTCCAATACTCCTCTTCCTCCTCCTACTCTTCCAAGATTTACAGCCGCCCTTTCTGCTAATAAAATTTCCGTCCTCCACCAACGGATCACCTCTTCCCCTCCAATCACATCTTACGATCTCTCTACCGTGCTATCACGATAACTCCCTCTTTCAATCATTCGCTTTCCTATTTCCGCATTGCAGATTAGAGTAAGACAACTTCCACAGTCACTGCCGCCAGTGGCATGTCTGAATAATTAAATAATATAAACATTAAGCAATTAAGATCAACTGCGATGACAACATGAAAGACAAGGGGAAATTCTTTCAACTCAAAACGTACTCGACCACCCAAACTAGTTAGGCTACAGATGGGAGAGTTCCTGTCTAAATATGGCAAAAATTTTAAAGATAATAAATAATTAAAGGGAAAAGTGGGCGTTCGTGAGTTCATTTCGCACATCGCTACAATTGGCTCATTATTATACCCCACCAACGCTTAAAAATGTGCTAAACGTAGCTGACACTTTAGTAAAAACACCGAATGATAACAAGACTCCACATCAGTTTTCTTCTTACCAACCTTGTTATACAAACTTTAAAATGCGAATAGACGTAGAAGAGGATAGTCACATAGACTGCTTAACTTCAAGACGTTTGATTTTACTAGGACAACCGGAACAAAATTTCTACTACTTATTTGAAATGCGATTCCCCAAAAAAGGTCTGTTCAATATCTAAACTATATCAGCGTTACACTCCGACATTAATGAAAAAACCTCCACTTTTTAAGTGTTCATACAAAAGCTTACTTCTTTACTAAGTGGATTTAATAGGACAGGATCGAATAAATTCTCACGTACATGACCGATAACTCTGCTATCTTATCCGAAAAAAAGAAATCATTCGTTTTCACTATAATAAGAAATGAACTCTAGTGAAATCATTCAATGAAAATTAAGAAACTGAATGACTTCCGCTAAACAAATGCAGCAAAATAGTATTCGGCCAATTTCAGAACTACAAAAGTCATTATTTCCTACGTCACCTCAACTTCTATCCATAGAAATAAATCCGTCGACTTTAATTCTCCGTAAATCCCCAAACAAATTGAAAAAGTTCAAACATAAAAAAGGGGGCAGAAGAAGCAATAATTGAACATGTGAAAATTGAGAGTGAAGTTGACTCTGTATTTCCGGGACTAATCTTTATTCGCATTCTCAATGGCAACACTTCGATTTTTCGCCCACGAAACCGCAGTGATATCTTCATGGCCCGATGACTCAAAACCCGTATTTGTCAGGTATAAATGTGTTTGACGATTCCCCTTTCTATAATCAGTCCGTTCCATTTAAAAGTACACCTGCACTCATATCCTCACGTATGTCCTTGTCCGAGTGAATCGCAAAAATTATATTTGCATTTTTAATCACAGATACACACTTGTTATTCACCGGCTCCTACGATTCCTCTCTCCTTCTCTGTTCCTCTTCTCTCTTGCCTGGACCCTCATCGTGGTTTGCTCAAACATTTTGGCATATTCAGGTCTTAATGTTCTGCTGTTCTTCCTGTTGTTGCCTTCCAGTCGTTAGTTATTACCCTAACGCCAACAAAGTCAAGGAAAAACAAGTGTGAAATTTTCAGCGAAGTCATCTAAAACACTATAAAGATCAGGCATCTCATGAAATCTTTGCTTCCTCTCCAAGATATAAGTGGGAATGAAAGACGAAATTTTCGAAAAGCGAATGCTTCAAAACTTTTCCTTCAGAGTAGAGAAGGATAATTTGCCATTTTTAAATCGTGTTCCTCATTCAATTCACTGACTCTAAACGTGACATTCGTGCCCTGATTTGAGGGCTTAACCAGCCTTAACGTGCACATTGTATTGAGTCTATACTGTAGCTTCTCACTCAACTCTATTCACATCTTAGTGTGCATGTGCTCCTCAAATGGTAGACTTAAAAAATAATCTCACATTTACATCCTCCTTCGACTATCAGAATGTAACCTTCCTCCATCTCGTTGCACAACATCAACCCTCACTCGACTTTTTAACTTTTTCGATTGCATAACTTTTGACTTTGATTATTGTAACGCATTAATAGGACACTATGATGCTCATTCAGATGCATTCTCCTCTAAGTACTCCATGTCTCCCTCCCTTTAATGTGTTTCTCATACACAACTCATCCTTCACTTCTACTGTTCTCAAAAGTGTTCTTCAAAGCCCTTGTGTGATTAAAGCGTTATTTTCGTAATTAAGCCTAACTATGTCCATTTCAGAATTCTTCCACGCAAATATTCATTAATATCAAGCGCACTTAGGACATGACCATGATTGTTCACATAACTTCCTTTGAATATCATAAATCTCATGTAGTCACTTTAAATTTGCGAAAAAAAGCCTATTTTTCAAGTCAATTACATTCCCCAAAACTTTACCAATCTTACGATCATTCTCCGGGTTGGGGATTTTCATCTTGCATGTAGTTAGCGGTTTTACGAAACACCATAGAAGCTAGAGACTAGACTCTAAACCAACATGCCTCCTTTTTGAAAAAAAAAATATTTCCTAAAGAAAGCGATCAAATTGAAAACGGAAGTGAACGTACTTCAAAACTCAGTCGCAACTGTTCAAGTGTGACTAAAATGAACCCTTTTTATGAAAGAATAATAGTCATTTATCTGTAGAGTGAAAGACTATTTAGCAGAGCATAATTGACAGTTGAATTTAAGTTGAGACATATATATGTCTCCTTTTCCATTGACTGATAACAGAGCAAGCAAGATATTTAAGGTTAAAAGCGTGAAACTTAAACACCTGAGGAGAAAGAGCAGTGCAGGGAGGGAAGTTCTGAATCAGAGAGAAATCACTGGCGGTGACAAAAAAGAAAAGCGCGCAGTTAACGAACACAATAGGTAGCGCATAGTAACTTGCTACGCATTGAACTAGCTCATACTGAATGAGTTTTGCAGCAATAAGCGGAACAATACTGGGTCGATTTCATTCAAATACAACAATGAGCCTTTTTATATGCACTACAACACCAAGTTTCACATAAGAAAATATCATCTTATGTAAAACATAATTGGCTTAAATTAAAATTAAATTTGGACCAATGAATAAACGAAAATTCAGACATCTTAGATCGCACAGCAGTCCAACACACATTCGCCGATCATTGTATAAATTCAGCTTAACGGTTTCGAATCGATGTCGTTTCAGCGATTAATACATTAGATACTAAAAGACGACAGCCTTAAATTAGTATCAGAATTTGTTTAACATTTTCCCAGATTGGGAACACAAAATTTCGATTGCTAAGAGCAAATGTCTTTTGAAACCCGATCTACCTGGTGGGTTGAGCATGTGAAACCTCAGAGAAGATGGGTCAGTAGAACAGTGGTTAACGCTCCCGTCTACGAAGTCAGAGGTCAAGGGGTCAGTGAACATTCAGTGAAGAGAATGGTAAATAAAGGAGTTGGCAAAATTCGACTTTCTCACCAAGGAGGCTCCACAATACTACCTCTGTAATCAAAAATAGCTTTTAAAAATGCTTCCTTGGGTGAGTTTGGGAGCCTTCTTTTTTTTAAAGCCCACTTTATTTCGAATACATGAACCAAATGACTGCACATTCCACAAATTCTTAGATAAAGCTGCGGATAAACACACTCACAATAGAGACCACTTCAGACACTGAGGGTGGAGCGAGCGAATAAATGGTTTAGATTTCATGGGAATGGCGTAAACAATTGGAATAAAGCAAAAATTATGAAGTTGACTGATGAAAATCAAGCACATGTCCACCCAGAATGAATTTCGCGTCCAGGTTAATGTTTGGACGCATTTAGAAACTAATGATATCAGAATGATTGAGAGCCATTAATGCCCTAACACTTCAGCAAAAGGGACAGTTATGTTTTAATTCCCTTGCATTCGCATCGATTTAACGCGAAAACTTGGATACTAAGGGAGCGCAGGGGCGATTTTGGCATAAAAATGGGGAATGTTTAATTTCTCTATGACATTTACAGAAATATTGATGGCGAGAAATCGCAAACCGCTTCCTCCAAATAGAGATGTAGGGAAATGTTTGATCCCAATAAAAGCGCTCTTCTAAATAGACTGCATTTTATGCCTTTCACGTTCACCTCTTTAGAAACGACTTGCGTGACACAGAAATCTCTCAAGCAAAATTCAACGAAATGGAAAGTAATAATCAAACGTTTTGAAACCGTGTTGAGGACGATCACTTTTGCACAACTGTTTCAACTAATGGAAAATATACAGGAGGGTTTCCAAACTTCAGCTCCATTAGAAAATCTGACTCACTTTAAAGATTCCGAATGGAATTAAAATAAAAGATTTGATTAAATCTTACAAAAAGGGTAACTTTTTTTGACACATCATGAAAAGATAGAGAAACACACCCTTCGCGAGTCTAGACCGAGTGTGTATAATTAGGAGACAGCGGGTTAATAGCCTGTTTCATTTGCATTATACATTCAGCCAATTGCGATTTCATTTCGAAAAAAAACAGATTGCACGCTATTTTCTTCTAGAAGCAAAAGAGAAGGATGTTCTACCTTCATAAACATCTGCACTTGTAGAAAAACTTACTTAAACAATGCTTCTACTAAAAATTGTACAAAAATTTTAAAGTAAAAAGTTCACTGATTCAATATCAAAGGAACGATGCATTGAACTTTAACAAGCTGAATAAGCTGACCACTGATAACTAACCAACGACTCATGATGTGGCCAATTTAACAATTGTCTTAGAGTTCACAACTCGGAGGTAGCGAGTGCAAGTGCACTACTCATTTAATGCGTCCATTTTCTTCACTTAACGTGCCAAACCCTTCATATGATCTGCCAACAGTGGAAAACAGGTCTATTACGATTCAGGCTTCATAGCCATGAACGGCCAGAATTAAGGGCTACGTTCTCAATAATACAGAGAAGAGGCAGAAATTTTGAAGAATGCCAAGATACAAATGCAAAATCCTGAGGACTTTTTGGAATTCACCAAAATCAAAAAGTATTTCGATAGAGATGAGGCCAGAATGGGATTTGGGTAAATGAAAATCCAAAAATGAGTAAAACACCACGCAAATAAGCACTGCTACTATTTCTGTGGTGATTAAATCTTAACTGTCTATTAAGAAACGATAGCACAAAAATTTCTAGATTTTGTAGAGTAATATGAACTTCTATAGAGGGGAAAATGGCTACATTGTGGATGTTCAAATACCCGCCCTCCTCTTCGACAGAAGATCGATTGGATAGGAGCGATTCGACAAATTAAGAGGAAGCAGGCGAAATATAAACGACTGGATGTTTTTTTCCCATAAAACCCCCAAACTCCCATTGAAGTAGAGCTGTAAAGTCTACTTAACTGGAAAAAGTCCACTTTCTGATGTCTCCATGGGAAATACTGATTAATCCGCTTACCGAATGTTCAATGAAAAGTTCCAAACTCAAAAGAATTAGTGAAACCGCTTCTTTCTTTAAAAATTTCTTCAAACTTAAACAGGCTTCTTTAACAGAAAATAAGAAAGTCAGACAATTTTGAAAAAGGGATTTGCTAAATTTGTTCCAAGCAGCACAACTGAAATGGAGCAAAAAGGTCGTTGAAAAAGAGAACTCGAAAGTTACCGCGCAGCAAAGACTTTTGGATCTATTTCCTCAATGAGTCCATATTGAAACTCTCGAAGCGCCTTTTGCAGTTTGGTTATTTGTATCCAACGCCGACCTTTCAACATCATGGCTGTTAAAGGGAAACAAATTCATCTAGGCTCCATGACTCAAGTAGATCAACAAGTTAATAAGGACAGAAAAGTGCAGAGGTGAGCTGTTATCCAAAAACTAAGAACTCTTACATTTGAACTTTGAAACAGTGAATTATAACTAATTAAGCTTAGTAGAAAATCAATAATAGTTGATACCTTGACTAAATTCTTTACTTCTACTTTATCCCCTGCTTCTTCATCCTTATTGGACTCTTTAACTGATCTCGATATTTAGATGCTTTCCAATTTGATATTCTTCAAAATGAAGAACTCGAAATATGTGTCAAAGGGATGTCGAAACACAAATAAAAGGGCTAACATACTTTGAGCCAATTTTGCAAACAGACGTAGCAGATGCCCAATATTTACAAACTGACTCATTAAATCAGAAAGAATCAAAAAGATTTGAAGAAGGTTGGACTTTATCATTTAAGATAAATTAATCGCTGTCAGTTTTTTAGAGGAATGGTAAAATATAATGGATGTTTAGTTGATTAAGACATCGCATATCACTTCGAGTGTTTAAGTTTCAAATATTTCATGAAAACCAACTATTTAATTTTTTTATGCTTTACTATACTAGTTGTCCCATTTGTCTTACCTAAATTACGCAACAGCACCTAAACTGGATTAAAGTTGTTCATCACTAAAAGTTATCATAATCCATTCTGGATGCAGTCAGATGGAGTAGATTTCGGAATCAATCGGGAAAAACTCTTACCTATTAGTTAATATACTGTCTTAATTAGTCAAGATGAACGGGATTGTGATAATCTGCAATCTGGTGAAACATATACCGCAGAAAAACATTAAGAATTCACCAAAACAGACAAATTAAATTGTCAAATCTATCAAACTAACTCAATGGAACTAAGATGGTTCCAAATACATATATCATATAAACGGGTTGTTTAAAATGAGGTGGAGATGAACATAACTAACTTGCATCAAAGAGGGAAATAATACGATTTTGGAAATAAAACACTATCGAAAATAGTACTCGGCCATTTTCAGGCAATGACCGAGTATGGAAAGAGATGAAGCAAAAAGAGAATTTGAACAAGCATTCATTAGATAAATAATTAATGGCATTTAATTAACATTTCATCTCATAACCCGTGCACTCTTTTTTTCTTCTGCTTGCACGTAGTGACGCAATTTAGCTCCAGACAGCTAAAATAGGTTTATAATCTGAAGGACATTGATTATATGTCCATACACTTCAAACGAATCGGTGGTGGATTAAGAATAAGATCAGCTTTCATAGGCTCCAGATCCGATCAAGTGCAGGAATGTTGGTCCGTGAAACTTCAGGTGTAGATTTGGATACATTTGGATACACTAGCCCCACTGCGTAGTGACGCCGAGAAAGCAAGAAGTGAACAAAAAACAGCTGGAAATTGAGAAACCTAAACTAACATCTGTTAGACTCAAGTCACATCTTCAGAGTCCATTCTATTAATGACACGTATTGAGACTCGAACCACTTTGATTCGAATCCCAATCAGTTGATTAACTATCAGATCAAATCGTCAAACTTAATTTTAAATAAAATTTTCAATAGCAAAATTGACGCATGCGAAATAGCATTGTGGGTTTCAGAATAAAATACCGTGTTAAAAAAGCAGAAATAATGACAATGAAATTGTTAAGAATATGAAAGAATTCAATACGGTAAATTACGGATAAAATTCTATATTCGACTACAATTTGAATACCCCTATTCTCCACTTGAATTATTTTATTTCACTGTATTGAGTAAGTTAAATTTTCAAAAAACACCAATATACCAATTGTCGACTTGCCATTTATTTTAAACCAAAGAAAACTCAATATTGCATTTTTTCAAAGAGAGCCGTATGAAAAAAGATAAACAAGTAAAAATAACGTGACTCACTTGAAAGGACGAGATATACATGTACAAGGGTGGGCAGCAAATCCAAAACAAGAAGCTGGAGGGAAGGATCAGTACTTTGAGCAAGACCATAGATGTGTCCACAAATTGTTTGAGCGACAGTTACAGCATGTGCAGTGCAGACGGGAAGGGCAAATATCTCATAGCAGAGATTTTGAAGGGCCTCTATGACAAGGGGAGTGGCAGCAGATGGAGAAGCAGCATTAGTTGTCGATGAGGTGTCCAGTTCCTCTTCAGCCAATGGACGTCGCTTAGTCGAAGTGCTGAGTGTATTAAACCACGTCTGAACTGGTGCTGGGATTTTGAGCCGCATAATCTGAAATAATAAAAAATAAGTAACAAATCCATTCAAAGAAAACTAAAACTATTTAATCAGAATGAACTATACTTTACGGAGGAAAAAGAGTTTAATAGAATGATTGGAGAAAAGATTTTTGAGAATGGAAATAATGCAAAACCGTAAGTAAAATGAAATCAGGTACACTCACAATAGACCAAACCGTCACTCGATATGTCAAGGTCATCCATAGAATGCGCTAGGCAGGCGAAATACTCGAACAAATTTCATAAGAATTGTATTATTTCAAGCCCTAAATTACGGACTTATCACGTTACTCTTAGGACTTTTTGAAATAGCTAAATCTTTAAATAAATATTTTTATTTGCTTGTTAAATAATATGTGAGCTATCCGAACTGAGACAAAATTAATCAGATGATGCGATTATAATAGCAAAATAAAATTCCAAAATATTTATTTGTTCCATTATATAGATGAGTAGATTAAGATTACAAGAGACCTCCGCAGTTATCAAATAATTTGTTAAAAAAATCTATCTCGTCCACTGCTTCAGCATATATAATCTCACTGAAAATTTCTAATTCTTTCTGATACTCCGCAATGAAATCCTTCGTAGCCATTCCGGATTTTGATGGAAAAATGAAATTAGTTCTAAATTGAAAAATTGATCATTAAACATTTTGCTCAAAGCGATCACATACAAATCTTGAACAATCACTCGAACTCTATCAAATGGAACAAATTGTCGCCAACTTTGACCCTTTGAAGGGTAGTCTTTTAACTTGAAATTATAAGAAACACTGCAAAAATGACAACGATTATCACGGCACTTTTCTACATGACACCCAAGAGATTTAGTGAAAGCGCAACGCGGTATAATACACGATCCATAGTTTTCGCATGATTCTGTGTGTTTTATCAATTGTGCTTCTAGATAATCTTTATCAAAGACGTTGTATAAAGTATGCTTACCTTGACTCCAACATTTGTGAAAGGCCATAATTAAAATTCTTTCCCATATAACATAACGGCAAACATTGGAGCAATATGTGTCAAGTTTGTGTAGAGAATCCATAAAATCGAGAGATACCATTTACAAGATAGATAGTGTCACTAAAATTCTGTATTTATGTCTTGTTATCACTAATATGACCACGAGCAAGGTTCTGAGAGTTCTAATCAAAAATGGCTAGTGTGCTAATATTAATCATTCGTTTGACTACTGTTTTTGCTTTTCGAAAAAGTGGTCTGTAGGAAGCTCAAAATGTGAGTCTGGATTGAAGGATGACTCTTCAAGCATTTTCAAAATTACTCTTTATTCACATTCTCTATGAAGATACTTCGATTTTTTGTTCACGAAGTCGCAGTGACGCCTTTATGTCTCTGTGACATAAAAGCCCTATTTGTCATGTCTAAACGCGTTTATCAATTCTCCCCCCTCCCTTTCTATAGCCATTTCATTTCACTTAAAAATACACATGCACACACGTATTTGTCATTTACTGGCCCCTACGTTTTGCTCTCTTCTTTATTTCTCATTTCTGTCTTACCAGTTTCAATTATTGTTTGATCAGTTTGGTTAAAATATTTGTCCTAATCAACTCTTGGCCTTCCGCTCAGAAAAGTTTTGCGGCTGTTGATAGTTGTCAGCTACCGGTCGTTAGATGTAATTCTAGTTCCAACAGGATAGATTAATGTTAGGAAAACGGGAATCTTCACCTTGAAGACTTTCAGCAGTAAATATCTCGATGGTCTATTCTATTTTATGAAATCTTTTTGTTTAATCTCCCCTTTTAGCTAAAAATTAGCGTATACTTTGTTATAATCGTTGCATCAAAAAGGATATACTATTTTAATGAAAGATGTGTAGATTTTAATATTCCTTTTTCTGTAGCGATTTTCTCAATATTTATCACTTTTCTATCCAAATTTCTTCTGATATGAATGGTTAACGCATGCTTTCAGTCGCATTTGTCCCTTAAACGGTAAGGTTAAACATTTGCCATTCACCAAAACCTTTAAAATGAGATGCATGACAAGTTTGTTCGAGATGGATAAATAACTTAACATTTAATAAACAAATTTATAATACAACTGTAACAACATTACGGGTTTATCGGGGTCACATTGATCGAACAGATGGAATAAATCAGGTCACTCACGTCGTCGGAACAGTTCGGAGGTGGCAGGCAAGCCACCCCAATTTATTAATTATTAAATTAGGTTTATATACAAATCATTTCTTCATTAGACATCAGTCATGTCTCGTTGTCGGTGTCTCGGCGTGATGATCGATATCTGCTTGGATATCTATGTGCGAGCACGCAAATACACAGCCGGACCACCTCTGGACGCTAGAGTGAAGATCATATCGCCAGTCAATCATTTCCAATCGCCAGGTGTTGATGAGCGTCTGTTGACTATAGCAACAACCTTCTAAGTTTATCGACTAAGCAAAATATATCAGATATCTTAACACAAATGTATAAAGTCATTCATTGTACACTTGTATTTAAGAATATAAATTCAAATTGTGCACAACCCGAACCCTAAAATCACATAAAGTAAAATGCTTTTGATACCCTGACATTATTCTCAATTTGTACTCGCTTCTCCTTCCTATAGGACTGTTTGCTATTGCACACTTTTGAATTAACTCTAACTTTAAATAACAACAAATTTTAACGTTTTTTGTTTAAATTTAGAAATAAAACCTTCAGAACTTAAGAACACATTTTTTGAACCTAGAAAATGGTGGGCAGAAATGTTTGACGTCTCGGTTTAATTTATTTATATCTTATGATTATTTATGCTTATATTGGTCGAATAAAGCATTATAATAAAGATAGACAGTTAATTTTCGTGTTACTTTTTATTTTTCTCTGAGTCATGTATTTTAGACTGCTCCATCAATATCGGATTTCGTCATTTTCAAAGCCATAAGTTCCGGTGCCTATGGGTTTGTTGGATTTTATTGCATAAACAGTCTATTAAACTATAGAAAAGTAATGCTTGGTGCCAAGAAGAATAATCCTGATCAAATATACGCTATCAAAATTGTGTCTAAATCGGCCATGTTGGAGAAGAATCTGGTTGATCAAGGTAGTACTTTTTAATATTCTTATATTTCAGTTACCGCCGAGAGAAATGCCCTGGCAATCAGCAATTGTCCCTACATTGTTCATCTCTATTACTCTTTGCAGACAGATCAGTACATTTATTTGGTTAGTGATTTTGTTGGCATATCGAGCTGTTTTGTTATCAATAGGTGATGGAGTACCTAATAGGAGGTGATCTGAAATCGCTCATTCTTCTCTGCGGATGTCTTTCTGAACGACATGCCGCTCTTTACATGGCAGAAATGTCCATCGCTGTAAAGTACCTCCATGGTAATGGCATAATCCATCGTGACCTCAAGCCAGACAATGTGTTAATCACCGCCAAAGGACATCTCAAACTCACCGACTTTGGCCTCTCCACTGTCAGACTCCCTAAGGGTACGCAACGCCCTCTTTCCTCCTCCTTTATATCGTATTTTTCAGATTTAAATCCACGTGATTTGATGAATACACCGTCAAGTGCCTCAAATGATCCCCAGGAACATCTTAGAACTCCCGGTCAGATAATCTCCCTTACCGAGCGCCTCTCTTTTGTATGTCGCTCCACTGACTTTATTGCCTCCTCCTTCTAACTTGATATATTGGTGTTTGTTTCTTCCTTCAACAGAAACATTGCGCCTCTGTTTATGAATCTGAGGCTGAAACCCTTGCACACTATGTAAGTTAATATTTTTATAAAAATGAGTTATATGGATGAGCGGATTGGTAAAATGGAACTTTTGATATCAGAAGGATTTATCCCCTTAGTCTTGTTTATTTCAAGCATTAAGTCAATTGGGTCATTTTTTGTTCGCATTATAGATGGGAGTCTTGCAACAAGATAATTTAGTTACAAGAGTGCAATTTGAACATTTTAATCTCGAGATTCTCTTGTATTGCATTTGATGAATCTCTCTCCGTTTGAGATATTCGAATTTGAATCGCACAAATATGATTGAGTGATTTGCGCCTCTAATCGGTGTATTTCATTTGTTTAAATAATCCTTTGATTTTTTTACCTCTTTGTATATCGTATTTTGCATAAAATGTATTTCTTTTCTCATCTAGTCGTCGAGCAGAAACACTCTTCTCTGTTCGACGCCTGTCGCCATCAGCACCTCCCAAATTTCGTAAGTCTTTATTTCCTTACATTAAAAAATATTTTACTCTTATTTTCACCGAGGAATTACTAAAGATATCCTGGTTCTTAAGGAATGGATCATACCCTTTCTACATTCCAATGCGGTTGATTTTCGCTGCATTTCATGATGAACTTGTCCTCACTCTGGTTTGCAAGTTTTATACGCAGATCGTCGGGAACTTTTTCGGAGCGCTTTCTTGTACAGTTGGTGACTGCGTTTTATTAATTCATTAAACGTCATTAGTCAATGTTTCGCTGAGGCATTGGTAACTTCCAATATTCTAGTTTGCGGAGGGTGAAATTTCAAGATTTCTTTAGATTGCAATTTAGGTCGATCCCACCTTTGCTTGAAATATTTGTGAGTGTCTGATTTTTAGCGTTTGTGTTTGCGTTTCTCTGCTTGTATTTTCCCTAACTACAACAGAAGAATACGTACATCGCAAGCGAGACTTTTTTGGTTGTGATCCATAGAGTCGTCTTTATCAGATCACTTCGTATTATATTCAGACAATTTACCCTTCTTAGGGCAAATACAAACGCTCCATCCAAAGCGAGTCAACAGACACATTAGGTCAGGAGTTTTTTCTGCCTCCAGATTTTGTGTATTAAGATTTGCACAATTTTAATTTTTCCATCATTTTGACCTGGCCACCACAGTGGTCGCAGTTCGATTATTTTATCGCTTCAGCACCCCTAGACTTTGACTGCGTTGTTAACGTCTTTCCAAATGTTATTAAAAACGTTCGATTTTTTTATTGCTTTTTTTCGTAGTCTCCTTCGATTAAATAATCTCACATTTTATTTCTCATTCCAGCAATAACGACGTTGTGAGAGGCGATGCCGTTAAGGTAGCGGCTGTTTTCAAGACTCCTGCTGCTCTCTCCGTGCCATCGGCGAAGAGCAGCGCCGCCCCCGGCATGTCCTCCCTCATCATCTCTCTGAATCGATTCGGTCTCTGCAAGCGCCTCTCCTCTGCTGACCTCTCTAGTAAGCCCTCTCTCTACCCTCTCACCCACTGTGTTGATTGGCTTTTGATTGACAGCCTCACCTGTTTTTGTCTCATCTGTAGATGCCGTGTGTTTGTCGGAGGTGAATCCAGCCTACCTCCATCACCATCTCCATTCCCGCTTTCCCCGAACCCCTCAGACGGAAATGCGCCCGCGCCCCCTCCGCTCGCCCATGTTCCTCTCACGCCACTTTCGATCCACTATCTCACGAGTAAGTCGTCAACTTATTATTTATTAAGTGGTGCCAGGAACCCTCTGCATTGTATTGGATCATCTCAACTGATCATCTAGATCATGTAATTAAATTCGGGAGTGGATAATATATTGCATTAAAGAATAACAGGAGGATGAGTTTGTAAAACAGAACGGCACTCAATATCTAAGTCAGTTCTTGGCCTGCAGAAAAGAAATACGACCACATACATCTGAGAATAAATGTAGAAAATCGATGCAGAAAATCCCCGATAACATGTCTGAGCATGTAATGTAAACGGAGAATTGATCAAGAATTAATGATAAGGCAGTTAAAACTGCCTCTGTTTAAGTCACGTAAGTCCTAAAATGGTGAGTGCAGTTTAAATACGTATGCAACTGTGCTGGATCGCTTTTTAATATCAAAACAGCCATATTTTACCGCGACTTAATGGAAAAGGTGAATGTTCCAAGTCATTTAATAGCCAATGTCAGTGTCATCCTAAAGCCAAACTTTACAAATGGGTATTGATCATAAATGCCTGCAAATGAAAGACCTGTGCGATTTTAGCACTTATTTCGGTTTTTGTCCACTAAAAGAAAGCCGAATTGACTTGTTAAAGGATTTCATGGCATCTTTTTTTAAATCAGAGCAACTGCTTTTTTAACAATTAAATGATTGGACCCTCATTTTCCCTCTCTTCTCTTATAGTCGGACAGAAGAATGATGCGGGAGTATGATGCGAGTATTGTAGTACAGAGATCTCGCGTCGCCGGTGGGAATCTCTTCGCTGACTATGAGACGTCCACGAGTACAGTCATCAGTGATAGCCGTCTATTGAGGGACAGCAGTCGGGAGGGTGATGCTGTCTGCGAGCCGCCGCTGCATTCGATAGCTTCCCCTTCACTCCAGAAGGTAAACACTTCATCACCATCGCATCCTACCCCAATACTTTCAACACCCTGCCATGAAGTCGAGGAGGAATTTCTGACGCCTTTCACCTCCACATTCATTCATGATGTGGAAGAACCGGTAGATTGCCCCTCTTTCGTTTATTGTTGCATCAGATTAGCGGTTCCTGTAATTATGTAGGTGGATAGTTAAGGTGCGTACTGGGAGTGTACATATCTTTCAAGTGATAGGTCGATGCCGATCGCTACCCACCTAGTGAATTGAATTAGTGGGTCAAAGATATCTTCTCTTCGCCCTAGTTGAGTGTTGAAGGGGGCTTCTATTCAGTAGGTTTGGAAAATGCTTTAATATCTCATTTGCGTCGGTGATCACGCGGTCGCATACTGGAATTTGAATCCTTCCTCTATTATTATACAGATTTTTCGCGTATGTTCGCCGGTGTCAAATCAAGATCATCAGATTAATTCAGCCGTTTCTGTTTGAGGCCTTTGTTAAATACAGATTGGCATATTTAAGGACTCCTAATCAAAGCACGGAAACTATGTTTTGGTATTTTAACTGCAATTTGCAGGTGCTTTGACTAACCCACAAAGGTTATGGATACATTAAAATGTTTTAACCCCCAAGCCCTTTCAGATACACATATTGTGGAATGTCATCATGAAATCTCTCCCGGGACGATCTCTTTTTTATCGTTCCTCAAATAATAATTCATTAATTGGTATATACTTATTGGAGAAAAATTGGGCATTTACGGAATTGCAACATGAGGATAATACCATGCTGGATCAACGATTTGATTCATCGAAAAGTAGTCAAATCTCGGCGAAATTTAAATGAATTTCTGAATTATAGTGGATTGTAGATGTTCACTGTGGCTGTATTTGCTGACCCAACTAATTTCAATACACCTGTTACTCTCAAAAATCAGTTGGGTTATTTAAAATTAATGTGACGTAGCATTAATTCATCTATTCACCACGTTAGAAGACTCTTCATTCAGAATGCACAAGGAGAACACGCGCAAAAGTTAAATAACTGAATTTCTCAAATTTGTGACACACATTGAGCTAGCTGATCCTAGTCTAGCTACTGTCAAGATGTTAGTAGTAAATTAGGTCGTTTGCTTACTTTGGAATGAGCACTGTATTTCCTGTTCTGATTCATCATTGCATGAGGACAAATTCATGTTCGAGAGATGAATTGTAAGTTAATCTTTTACTAAAATTCAAATTCCGAGGGGTAAGGTGTGTCATAATTTTACCTTCATCCGAAATGCATGTAGATATACCAAAGCATATTCGATCACCAATTAAATGCCGCTATTTGTGAGTACTTTTGTAGAAATTTCTGTCGCGTTTCGATTGGCTGTTTAGTGAATATGAACTACTATTTGGCTTGTTCGTTCTTCAACTCCTCTCCTTTTGCATTCCTTTTGTCAAAATTATTGCACCCCAAGGACCATTCTGCTTGCCTTATGTTTTCATTTTAACTCAGTATTAGCGTTTGCTAAGTTGTTTGAGTTTCCATAACAGATCCGTTGCTAATTTTGACCTTTTAATGAATATGTCCTATGAATACGTTATTTGATCAACGGTAGTAGAAAATATATTAGCACAGAAGACAAGTGTGAACCATATATCCAAGCGACCATTGTTTGGATTTAAAAACACCCAGTTGGATGTTAATAAGAGATACGATTGAATGCAGGTTTCTCTTAAGAACAGCTCCAGGATATCTTCTCTCTAATGTGGGCTTGAGAAGTCCAAGTCGATGGTTTTCTCACATGTGAGTGTCACTGAAGGGATACGGAAAAGAGTTGTCAACTCCTGACAGGTCATAAGAGGGGGGATTTATCGAGTAATCAGTAATAAGATGACAGCATGTGATGATTGATAGACAGTGAAAGTAATAGAGGCCGGTGTTGATGTTTTTCATTATCTCTCACTTTATGCCCATCTGTTTGTGGGTTCAGTAATTGCTTAGTTGTTTGAATAGGTGGGACTAAATAGTGCAGTTAACGACGTGTTGTTGTGTGTTCTTTTGCAGATGGAGAAGTATGGGAATGAAGAAGGTGATGATGAGGTGAAAAGGGCTGAAGGAGAGAAGATACGACTGGAGACTTCACTGAGGAGTGAGCAGGATGAGCCTCTGTTGGGAACACCGGAGTACTTGGCGCCTGAACTCCTCCTACCTGGTAACTCACATGCAGCAGTTGCCGCTTCGCCTGCAGTCGATTGGTGGGCGCTGGGAGTCATCCTCTTCGAAATGATCACTGGCGTCTCACCTTTCGCCGATGAGACTGTTCCTGCCATCTTCGCTCACATCATCAACCTTGGTACGTCGTCGTCAGTTTTTTATATATCATAAACGTTCTCTTATTCCACACATAAACACAGAAAAGAAAGGTTAAACGTTAAAACTGAATCAAGAAACCAGGAGAATCCCAATTTAGCTGAATTCTAGGACGTTCGGTCGACTGTTTTTTAATTTATAGTTTGAGCAGACTTTTTTCGTCTTCTTTCTCAATAATAAGTTTCTTTATTAATTGATCGCACCAATGACAGGAATTGGAGAAAATTATGCATAGCTCTCAGGCTCTAGTACACTGACCAGAGAGGACAGCGAAAGTCAATGATTACCTTCGTGTATCTTGATTTTCCCATCTTTAGAGTTGTATTCATTAAAGCATTTTAGAGTCCCTTTTTTCTCTTTGTTTTGTGTTTCCCTGAGCAACCTCAATTTCGAAAGCACTGTAAAATTTAAGACTGGTTGCCTGACCAATTTCTCCTGCAAAAGCTTCTTGTATCCTGTTTATCTTTTTCCCCATAATTTTTGTTGCATTCGTCAAGTTTAACTAGAATGATTTGGTCGATGAATGTTATTAATGGCGAGTTCGTCAAGTTGCCTATCGAATTATAAGACTGTGTAAGCATGTAAGTATTTAAAAGGAGTGCGCTCATACTGATTTGGAAATTTGCCAGATAGCATTTGTCGATTCTTTATAGAATCGAAGGGAACAGGTCTCTGGAATTTTCATATTCACAGGCGAATTTAGTCAACTCAGGTTTTTTCCGGACTTTCGGAAATGAAATAAGCCCATGCCTTATTATTCTCAGCAACCCAAGATCCATATGTGTGTGTATTAGTATGTTAAAACTCAGCAACAATTTATAACCAAACTGGCAGAGACCGATTGATCCTCTTTTTAACGAGGTGATGAAACGCAAGCCCTAGAGAAGGCCAATAGTAGTTCTGCAAGATGCGCTTATTAACATTCGTTTGTGGAGATGCTATGGAGTTTATATAATCAAAATAAAATATGAGGACTTCATTCTCCGGGCAATTTGTTCCAGTGGAAAGTGATGTTAGAATCGAAGAGATCTCTTAGGTCAGTCTTGGTAATAATATTGCCAAGGTAGGAAGGATTTGAATTCAGGAAAGTTTGCCAAGGTAGGAAGGATTTGAATTCAGGAAAGTTTGCCAAGGTAGGAAGGATTTGAATTCAGGAAAGTTTGCCAAGAGATGATAAATTTTAAAGTTATTCTTTCTCTCATTTTTTAGAAATCCCCTGGCCAGAGGTGTTGACAGAAGACGAGAAGGAGAATGCGATCGCCGTCGCCAACGGGGAGGACCAACAATTTGGAGGCATCTCGCCCGAGTCGCGGGATCTCATCGGAGGTCTTCTTGTGCAAGAGCCTCTGCGACGCATCGAGACTGCGGCTCGCATGGAGACCCATCCCTTCTTCGTCCAAGTGGGTTCCTGGCGAGATCTCCCCAATGTCACAATGCCTTTCATCCCCTGTCCCGATGACAACACCGACACTTTCTACTTCGAGGTACACATCCCCCTCTTAGTAATTAAATGGGTTCATTAGATATGAATTACCTAATATTTTTGTATTTTTAGCCGAGGAACAGGATAAGGCCGTGCAAAGTCACGGACAGCGGATGCAATCTCTGAATTATTTGGATTGAAGTAATTCCTTTCCATACTTTTTTGTTTTGTCGCCGTGTATATTATGTCTCCTTTTATCATTTCTATTAAAGATTTGCGTCAATATGCTGATCTTTATGTGCTCCTCCTAAACAGTTGTTAATGGGCGTCAATTATATTAGTCATTCATCATACTACAATGCAGGAGCTGAAAAAACGGGAGTGCAAAGATTTGTGGGCTTGTGCATAAAGCATCGCCACGCTCCTAATATATATTATAAGTCAGCAAGCACGTTGCTACTGAAGAATTAGAGGTACGCAGCACACAGATCAGTGGGAATTTAGGACCTGAGATATACTTAGCCATATTCTCTTGTTACCAATGTGATAGGATGGCTATATTCTTTCATTTCATTTTTTTAGTTCATCGTATTCTCTGAGACCTCAGAAAATGGGAGGTGACCCTCCACATAATATCCCTAAATTGCAATAGCTTCGGCACATCGTTTCAGCTAGAGGATAATTCAGGTAAATAAGGACAAAGCATGTTTAGTCAAAGTAGATAATTTTCGCACTTCTTAATTCTTTGCAAAATTTTAAATTAACTGACATGCTTTCAATCCCGAGATCTCCTTGATTTCTTTCCACCTAACATAAATGGGAAACATGAATTTTTAGGTGAAGAATGTTTATTTAATTGTCTATAATAAGAGGACTCGCAGGATTTCCACCTGCACTGTGATAAAATTGGTGGTACAATATACTTAACTGAATATGAAGATCGAGCTTAATCAACTCAACATTTCTAAACTTGCGGTAATAACCAAAGGCGCCTCAATTCTCCAAGCACTGCAAGCTCTTACTTGGTTCTCCCCACATAGGTAAATCTCTAAATTCAACGTCTCAACCAAGTGACGCCTAAATAACTGCTCAGAAGAAAAAGTGCCCATGTAGGGAAGGAGAATGTTGTCAACACACTAAGGATGTATTGATTACAACTCTCCCTTGATCATTTAAATAAATCTACAATTTCTAATTGCTTATATCAACTAAATGCAACTAGTTATTGAAAAAGGTCCATTTATTGGGATGGCATGACTAAGTATTCAATATGTGATAAGGGTTCAGCTTAATATCTGGGACATAAACTCACTCTGGAATCTAGAGAGTAACCACTGATTTTAAGAAGCAGAACACGAAGCAGAGAACTGATTAAAATATATCTGATGCCCAAATGAACATCTAGTGGCCAATCACACTTGCTAATTTTCGTCAACAAGAAGGAATAGTTGCACGTGAGCTTCCCCTCAAAGCGGTTTTAAAGTATCTTAACTCTACTCAAATCAAGAACTTGGATTAGAGCAATTATTTTTACAAGTTTGAGAACTCACAACTCCCTTTCTACCACACACACAAAAAGTCAGAAGATTGTATGATCAGAACAGAATAGGGGGAGGGTGTATTTAAAAATAGAAAATTTGACAATAGTGCCAATCTACGGGGGTGAGACGGCATTTTGACTCTTGACCTTCTTGCGTCGCTTGGCAGCCTGAGCCCGGCGTCTGCGCTCCGCGGCGCCCGCTTTAGAGGCTGCGATGGCCGCGCAGTACTCCGCCTCTCGCTCACCCTCCAGGATCTCCGCTGAACAACTACTCCGTTGTCGGTATGCATCTTTGGCATCCACACCATCTGAAAGAGAGCAATTAAATAACTGGCAATCGTTACAGAGCTCACAAAGATTTTAGTCAACTTCCAGACTGAATAGCAAATGGGAAAATGAAGAATATTTTCAAAATCTTGTTTAAGAGGCATTAACCAAGAGCTCTCTGAATTTCCACATTTTGAGATTCTCTCTTCTACTCGTGACCCACCTACATAGCTTTCAGCTTATCAGCTACTAGAGAGACGTCTCCTAGCAAAACTATTCAAGCAAAACTTTTACCTACTTCCATCTAGCTTTGTGGTGTAAACTTGACCGTATATCTACTATTCTACCGTTCGAAAATACTGAGTTAAATTGCCTTTTTTCAGGTAACAAGGCCAAAATTTAGAGATTCTTGCAAGATGATTTTAGAGTTCAGATGAAGTAGGTTTCTCCTGATTTCTTGACCGACACCCCTCCTCCCCTATACACTCCCCTCTAGTAACTTTTCTTCCTGTCTTTGGATGTTTCCTATGATGAAAAGTTGTAAGGCTTCCTCGCTTTGCCATGAGAAATAAATAAAAATTAGAACAGTATATAAATTTCTCAGATCCAGAACATTTAAATATGACATTAAGGGAATTTCACCGATTAGAAGCCGAAACGGCCGTATTCTAATCCCGTTCGAGATGATCACCTGGAAAGTCGTGACAAATGGCGACTTTATTTATGCAATTTTCACGTTCATTAAGAACTTTGTTTGTCTGTTAATGCTGCCAAATGCGCACAATTTAAAACGTTTCCAGTTAACTGGTAGGGAAGTAATGTGACACATACTTCTATAAATAATACCAAATCCACTCTAACACTAACGAACAAATGCATAAAAAAATGAATGATACATGATGGGTAAAACCTGTCTATAACTTTGAGTGAGATAGCACAGAACTCACCCTGGAAGGAATCGGTGCCGGATTCAGTAATTGCGCTGACGAAGGTCTTTGCCCCCTGGGGCTCCTTGAATCGAATGTATACACGGGCAGTGCCGTTGGGATCCACTAAGGTAGAGGGAAGCCGTTGATGTCGATGCAATGGCAGCAACTGATGACTGCTCTGCGTGTCGAAATGCGCGACGGAGTGGAGGAGGTTGTGAGGCTGGAGTACGCTCGCTTCGATCGCCAGCCGCACATGACGCATCTGCTTCCGCAAATCCTGATTCATCATCTTCGTTTCCACTGGCCATAAAACCTATAATGACGACGCTTGTAGGCAATCAGCTAAAAGACTCCTTTTTGGTAGACAAATGGTCGGGAGTAAATTTGCAAATCGGTATATATTTAAAAAGGAAAAATTGTTAAAAAATCAATTTCTCGCGTGTTTCCTTCCGTCCACAGAAAAATTTGGGACAATTAATCGAAATGCATGAGTTCGAAAATACAAGCAAGTGTAGTCCATATTCAAAGCAATGATAATGGAAATGAAAGTCCTTACATCTTAAATTTCATTCCCCCTCCCTTCAATTTTTATCAATAAGGACACTAACCTCAACGACCGTGCCAGGAGAGTAGCTGCTGGGCAGACCGAGGCTAGTAGAATGAGGCGAGCCATTAGCCGCCGGCTCAGAATGTGGTGAAGTGACTTTGGAGGTGGAGGCGATACTGACAGTGCGCATCTTGCGCTCGGCCTGAGCGGACAACTTCTCGGCCTTGGAGTTCATCCGAGTCACCCATGCACGTTGCCATTGGTAAAAACGAGTGCGCCACAACTCCCAATCGCTGTAGGGAAGGAGACGCAGTCGCTCCCTTCTCTCCTCTGTTGCCTTTCCCTCTTCAGCAGATATGGTAGAGCCTTCTGTTATCAAATGATCTACAAGAGGTGGAGGGGTAAACCTTAATTGCGAAACGTGCCTTCTACGTACATTGAATATCAGAACACAACCTTATACAAAGTACTGGATATATAGTACAACAGAGAAATCAACTTGATAAAAGAAATGGTGTATATAAGCAGCAAAGTAAATGAGATACTGCCTAAGCAGCCAGTTTTGTAACATTTGTCTTATACTTAAATCAGAAATCTGAATGAAGCGGACTATTGAATATCAAAAATAACAACCGACATCTCTAAATCTAATCAGCTCTGAACCATGGATATAACACACAGGAATCTACAAGTTGTAACTTTAGGATAAAACACAGCGAGCAATAAAACTAGAAATCAAATGAAATGGGATTCCTTTGATGCCATTTCCTTGATTCCTCTTTACTATTCCTAACCAACTCTAATGCCCCCTCGACTTCTCATTGAACACCTCTGCCTTAAGAAAGTTCATTTGTCTTGCAATGGATAAAAATATCATAAAGTACTAGCACAAAGGAAGTGACAGCAAATTGATATCGGACAGCCTTACAGCACAAAGTTCTGACACCGATACACTAAGCCGCTGATTGGAGGTACCATACCCTTGAAAGCAAAACAAGAGCTGAACAGAGACGTTAGAAGAAGGCTGGCAGAACAATCAGCATAAACTCGCAGATAACTAACAAGCGAACGGATTCCTTATTCCGAGAGTAGCTACAGTAAAAATAGCCATCAATTTGGCTCCGTTTGCAAGGTGCAAGAAAACTGACGATCCAAGTAGGACTTGAGACACACTAAGGGTCTACCTCAATTTCTCAACAGGTCGCATTGTAATAAAACCAAACTATAGATAAGAGTACACCAACATTCAGCGTCCAGAGGGTTCGGTCTTCGGTATCCAGCATGGAGAAGTCGACGGAAGGCAGCTCTCTCCTGTTTCGATCGTCGAGCACAGCAGCGCCACACCATTTGACGTGCCAGCCGCTCCGACAGACTCAGCGAAGTCGCGTAGGGAGCCGTCTTGGGCATCCAACCCTCTGCTTCTCCTACCGTCTTCCTACCCTTAATAGAGGCTACAAGAAGAGATTAGAACTCATTTGACATGTCAACGAAGAGACAAAGAGAGGGAGAGGGGATAATAACCTGGGATAAGCGGGGTTCGAACTAGGTCGTATTCGGTGGGTGCTAAAGTTGAGAGAGCATTATCGGCGGCTTTCTTTGACCCAAATTCGACGAAGGCGAAACCACGAAGTGATCCACTTGTTTTAAATCTAAGCGGAAAAGGAAAGAAAATCAAAATGCTTGAAAACGACCGACATTAATGCCGACCTATAATCCATCCAACTATGTGGGTCCCACTAAATTTTAATCATGTAATCAGTTCTAATTTTTACTAAACAAATCTTTTCGTTGCAATCATGCCTTATTTTCTACCTAAATTTTTAAAAACTGAAGTTAAAATTCAATAACCGGAAACTCAAATCATGATTGATCATAATATTTAGTGCTCTCCCACGGTCGTCTGACTATTCCTTAAGGAAAAAATTATTTGAGAGCATCACGAAGCAAAACGTTTAGTCATTTACTTCATTAACACGGCCATTAGAATGATCTGAGATCAAGAATTTTGATCGAAAGGTCTGTTTGGGGAATCCCGCCGCCAGGCTCCGACTAAAACAGGTACCACGAAACATTCAATTATAATGAAACTCCTTTCTAAGTAGTAGAAATTAAAAAGAACTTGAAAAAATGCCAGTTCGATTCCCTAGGTAAAGCTAATCAAACTATTTAAACACACAAGTGCTTTACTTGTTATTGGGTTAGTTCTGCAAATATAACAATAAAGTTCACGATTATGAAAACTTTGACATCACAAAACCTGATTATGGACTGCAAAATGACAAATAAATCAAGAGATAGTGAAGTGAGAATGGTGAACTTCCAAGTTCAATTTACGTGCCTCTGCCTATTGATCGTGATGTCGTTTAATTCATATACTAAGTTTATGGTTAATATCCCATAGCAAAAACAAAGGCATGTCATACCCAGAATTGATAAAAAAAATCATAATTTATGAAAGCTAGTCATCAATAGATCGTAAATTTGCATTTTACAGCATGCTTATTGTTAAGAGTGGAGGATACTGACCAAATTCAAGCACTTATGATAAACCATTCAAAATGAAGTCATGGTTTCTGTTTAATAGAGACATATCGAACCTGTTGCCCACGACATGCAAACGATTATCCACTTGGGGTCAACTTGCATAAGTCACATTTACGTAGATCAAGTATTTTCGTCACCTTAATTTCGGTATTTTGTAAGAAAACTTGAAAAAGGCTGAGATTAGGACTACATTATCAACAATCTATTTCTCAAGGGATTTATTTGACCTCGCTTTTAACTGACTACGGAATAAATCTAGATCAGTGCTTGAATAAGGATGCAAGAGGTCATTATCGAGGTCAAACTAATCCCACTCATCCGTAGGATATGTGTCGAAATCGTAAAGCGAAATGAAGAATGATCACAATTCAACGCCAAATTCCCCAAATAAACTTATCTACCCTCAAGTAGTTTGCATTTAGTGATTAGGGCGTCACCTGAGCTCCAATAGTGGCTAAATAACCCATAACCAAAAATGACACGTATCCTGAACGATAACTTTGAAATTCCTCAGATCACATCTAAAAGCTGAAATAAAGCAGACTAACACTCACCGCGGAACGTGAACGTACTTCACCTTGCCGTAATCTTTCAATTGTCCTTTCAAGAAATCAATGACCTCATCTGTGCTCATTCCGTCGCCATCTCTCTCCTCTTGAAAGGTTTCTTCAGCGTCGTCATCTTCACCCTGCTTAATAGGTGGTAAACGAGGTGAGTTGAAGAAATTAAGACCCGTTGCCAGGACGATGCAATCTGATGGAGTTCGGGCTGGATTATACGGCTTTACACGCTGGACACCTGTGCCTACACGTATAGTAATTAGATCTAAAAATCGGAGAAGTTTCCCAGACCTTTCTTTCACTACTTCACACTCATAAATACCCCTTTCAGTCTTCTATTTAAGTCGTAATATCAGTAACTACCCCCCATTATTCAGTTGACAAAACTCCAATTCATCATGAATGCCTGTTACACCAGCTATCGGCTCTCAAGAGCGAAGGTTTGACCGCATCTGCATTTTCGCTAATTCAAAGCAATTCATCAACGTATTTGATGAGGTAGTTCCTAAAGTAGGAGTCACAGAGCGATAAGGTGCGAGTCTTACGGCGCATTTTTTCTCCTAATAGTGAAAACGCTAGTAAGATGACACGAGCTTACATGACTTCATCATAGCACTGTTCATTTAAATGACCCCCTATATTAGTTAAACGACCTCTAAAGTTTTTCATCAAACCATACCTCACCGCTCAATATTCATTACCTCTACATATTAGTTCAGACAAGCGACTATTCTAACCAATGCAGCTGTAGACAACTGATCTTCGAAACTCCATCTCGCCAGTCGTTAACAAGAACACTTTCCGACCACCAAATGAAAAGGTGCAAGTCAGCCACCACATACCTAAATCATTGATTTTGAGTGACTTTGAGCGTGAAAGTGCTTCTACCAAGTGGTCTTTAGTGGTGGCCCCCAGAGCGCGCAGCTTATTGCACCGGAGGAGGAGATCAAAGCCGATCGACTCATCAGACGAGCGCTTCAACTCCGTGCAGAAGAAAGGGTCATGGGAAAGATTTGCGTCGCTGAAGTAAAACTCCAGCTGCTTTCGAATAGCCTTCCTGTCCACTTCTGTTTCCTAACAAGCACAACAAATTGGGGACCTTAGCGACTACTCTAACCAATCACAATAGCAAAGAGAAGTGACACAATTGTAGATGTGATATTTTATTTGTGATATTAAAAATGTTACATTAATTCCATTGAGACAACTACACAACACCGAAATATACACCTCGGGAGCGGGGCGGAGACCTAGTGCGATCCAGAACGACTACGAGGTGAGGGGCTGCGAGAGCGACCGGGCGATTGAGAGTATCTGCCACGTGGGCTTGGTGATCTCGAGGCATCACCACGAGATTGCGAACGTTCAGCGCTTGGAGATCTCGAGCGACGGTCATCTACGCTGTCTCTATGATATGAAAGGAAACACGTCAAAGTGCAGTACGTATAATCAGACAATAAGTATGTTTCCCAGAAAAATCCGAAGACGCAGAAATTAAGAATATTTTCCAAATTGCGACCCTCATAAGAATAAAGATCATTTATCGAACTAGAGGTTTACAATTAACCTTCTACTTAGCTTAAACGCTTCAGTGCTTGTTAAACGAGCACGGATACTAAGGCAACTTCCCAAGAAACAAAGCTCTCAATTCTCTGAATGATATTGTCAAAGAGCACTTAGAGACTAGACCTGAAACGAAAAATATCACAACTTTCGGAAAAAAACACTTAGAACTGGAGTTGAAACTAGTTCCCAAATAAGCCTGACTTAGGTTTCGAATAGGATACTTAAACCACTTACCGAGAAAACCAAACCATTAAACAAGTAAGTTCAGTTAAGGTACACTCGTATTCCTATTTTTAGCATAAGACTATTCGAAAAAAGTATATATCACAAAGCTAAGGCGAACCTGCGACGCCCATTTCGACCATTTTCCTCCTCAGGAGACCGGGAGTAGGAGCGACGGCGATAATCATCATGACGTCGACGACGGTCACGTGAATCCGATCGATCGCGAGATGACCTGCGTCTACGCGGAGTACGAGAACGAGATCGACTGCGCCACGACCTACCACTGCGACTCCCACTGTCTCGAGCGCGCATTTCTGCAGGAGCTACACAAACACGCAGATATTGAAAATAAAAAGGGGCATATAATGGGGAGACGAGGGCAGAGGAAACATAAACGAGTGACTTGGGACATTGAAATTGTCCGCATGAACCACTGTCTGGTTGATTGCTTTGCAATTGAAGACTAGAGCTTGGCTTGATCTAGCTGTGAGCTTTGACTTGAATTGTAACTGGTAGTACATTGGTTGATTGTAATTGACTGACTTGGATATAACTCAAGAAAGCTAGAAGAAAGCAGGCGAATGTTAACACTTCACTGCACAGATCACTCTATGATCGACTAATACTACGATTTTAATGACACAAACATCGATCTAAGAATCGCTTTAAAAAGATAGAAAAATGACTTACTTTTTCTTGTTCCTCTTGTAAATTCAACAGAAATTTCCCGCCCGGCGAAACGAGTTTTGTTCATGTGGTAGACAGCATCCTCAGCATCACGAGGATCCTCAAACGTACACTTGACAGTTAAGGGAAAATAAAGCTACGGTCATAAACACAAACAAAGATAAAAATGGGGCTTAAAAGGATATTCTACAAATGCGAATCCTTTGGGTCTTCCTGTATGGTAATTCACAGGAACAGTAACATCAACGACTCGGCCAAACTTTCCAAAGGCATGGCGGAGTTCCTCGTGTCTAGAAAGGTAAAACAAGCAAATTAAATTCCATTTACATTAACGAATAAGCCCATTTACTTTCCATGAAAAAATACCTTAAATCAAAATAACTTAAATTGATTCCGGGAGGTGACATCATGCATTAACAACAATTAATGATAATTCGAAGGGATTAACTTACCGAACTCCGTCAGCAAGATTCTTAATGTGGATAGAGGTATTACGCCTAGGCATCTCCAACTGAAGCAGAAGTACAGATAAAGCGGGAAGGCAGTGATCAAGGTTGTTTAAAACAAATTTAATATCAAATGTGAATTTAAGTATTTCAGAAATTGTTTTGAAAAAATATGTTCAGTTGATCTTGTTTGATTATTTATTAACCTTTGTTTTCAGTTTTAATATACTATATCGATTGATTTTGTTCATTAAATTACTGACCTGGTCCTAGCAGTAGCTTGCTAAATAAGTTGGTAGCATCCTGAATAAGTTACATTTTTAACGAATTTCTGATTTGTATCATAATTCATACATTCATATGCATTTGATAAATTTGCATAAATTTCATGTTGTACTTACTATTTTCGAAAAAATATATTTCAAAAACGTAAATCATTTCAGAATCCACATAATTTCTTGTCAGAAGAATAAGGAGATCAAATAATTGTATCTATCTTCATGTGTTGAAATTCGGACCGATGTTAACCTCTTGATAAATAAATATAACCATCCTAAAATAACGCCTATCGATGACACCATCTAACAATGCAATTTTGCACTCCCTTATATCACTGTTGTTGACGCCATACTGTTGGAATTTTTGTTTAAATATGCTAGAATTTTACTTTTCTTTCTTTTCCGGTAGCAGGAAAATTATGCGGAAGTAGAATTTACGAGGGTATCGAGTTTTATTTTGTTGTGACTAGACTACAACTTTTAACTGACTGCATTCGAACATCCTTTAAATATGCAGAACACTAAGAATTGAATGCAGAATAAAATAACAATTCGTGTCAGTGAGATGAGATAGGGGAGGGAAGAGGATAAATACGAATCTTGGAACAGAGGAAAGAGAGCGTTTGTCAGGGCGATTCAATTAAGTAGACAGATCTAGTCAGTAATGAGTGCGGGTGTGAGTGCATCTTTAAATGAAATGGGACTGTTGGAGAAAATGAGGAACTGATAAAAACACCTTGACTTAACAATTGGAAATCGAGTCATTAGGTTTCTGATATATTTCAAATGCAAGCAATCTTAGATAAATGAACAGGTAGTAATTCATCAATATTCACAGACCCATTTATCTGTTCTCACTGCAAATATGATGAGACATAATCGACGCAATAAATTAAAATGCACTTTTACGGAAGAATAAAGAAACAGTGCTCAGCATTTGAAAACATTTAGGACAGTATTAAGGTTCAATCTTTAGCAAGTAATGTGACGATTTTGGTTACCCATGAATTTATGTTCTGATTAAAATCTTAATGAAGCGTCTTGGAGCCAGACGAATATGGAGTTTAATAAATGTCGGTCACCCTACGTACTGATAATTAATCTCAACATCAGAATTTTTTAAAAATAAATATGAAATATATATATATGTATATATACTGATAGAACGGTTTACTGAAAGTCTGTATTAATACATTATTATTTCGTCTATTTTCTCATAACTTAATATCATTATTGATTCAAAAGTCTTTTATCTCGCTCTTTTTTAGGCTGAATCATTCGGCGTAGCAAGTGTAATCTTATTTTACTTTAAACTTACGAATAAAAAAATATTTTTAAGACAGTTTTCTTCGTCATCCACACAGATAGCATCACCGAATATTACAATCTCTTATTTTTGAGGCCAAAGTGCAGCTTTCAAAGAATGTTTTTTCTCGTGAATATTTGATATTTTCCACAACCTGTGCGTTCCATTATCAGTGGTGAGCGGTAGCTAACATTCAATGCCAATAAAATATCACGAAATCCGGCTCAACTTAATCTCACATAATTGACTCTTTTATTTCCTGTTTATAATTAACTCATATTTATTCGCAACTTAATGACTATTCTCAGCACAAAATGAAAAACAAATAATTGAATATATGACTTCATTATCAACTAGAATGGACCATAAAATTATGATAAAATTCGACTTCCTCGGCTTGTCGAGATTGAATTTACATCACGTAGGGATTAAACGTAGTTCGATCCATCGCAGTTTTATGTAATACATATTTAAATTTATGCCATTGCTCGTTAAATTATTACGATTCTTCAGCAACTCGCACTTCTTTTTAGACTGTAATGGCATATGACAATATACGTACATATAGTACATGTTACTGTTATAAATTTAGTAATCGTGCTAAATTCAGCATATTATGTGTCATTAAGATAGAACGGGTACCTATTTAGGGTGGGCAGCCATTCACGTTAGGTAATTCAAAAATTCTGGAACACTTCATGAAGTTGGTCCTTGAATTGAAAGTGCAAAACTGGAGAGGATACATAAGCTTGCCCTTTCAAGAGCATTCGTCCTTTTAGATGGAGCCTCTAAGTACTCGCACCTCCTGTCTCTCTTTTGATTGATGCGATTAAATTATGACAGGCATGGAAATTTAAAAGCCCTTCAAAAAACATCTCTTATACCACCACCACAACCACCAACAGTGAAATTTTATGAAATTCGTAGATAAAAACCTACTGCACCGCGCACAAACGGGTTTGTGGCACACTTGCATAAAAGGCGATGTTTGGGAGAGTAAATTAATAGCATTTTGGGTGATATGAACTTAAAGCAATGGCACTCAGTCACATTTAGCAGAGGGTTTAACCGTTGCAAATATGTTTTAAATCTTAAAACTTACTTTTCATTAACGTACATCGACTATTTATCATAAGCAAGAACTTTTTACGTTTTGGATTCAGTTGCAAGAACGTTCATGAAATAATTTAAAAAGGTGATATCTTAAAAAAAATAAACCACCCTTTACCATTACCTCTAAATAATTGAGGAACATTTTTCTGCACTATTGACTCGGAAATCATTTAGTTTTTCAGCATGAAACATCAGAAAGAACCGAAAAATCAAGTGATAACTTGACATTCGGATGCCTGACAAATTACGCAAAATTTCACAATTGTTCCCTTATTTTCTGTTTCGGACTCACAGTACAAAACTTCCGTCCATCAAAGCACTCACTTGAATTCCATCACTTCATAATCATAACGCAGGTCTAAACCTGATGTCAGAATAGGCAAAAGCTAAGATATCAATGCGCATCTAATCTCTATAGAGAGCGAGGAGAGATCAAAATAATTACTTTAGCAGTGCCCATCTACCTCAGCTCACATCCAATGATGCTCGTTCCATTCCCACCAGCTCTATGGCTCCTATCAGTATAATTCGTACGTTGTGAGATCTTCCAGCCACTTTAGCATATTCAATTATTACGACAAAGGGTGATAATGGGACGCTTTTAACTCTCCAGTTCTTAAGATTTGAATAACTAGATCACCAAAAGATCAATAATTTACTTCTTTCCAAAATTCGAAGTTTAGTTAACACTAGCACCTAATCTCTGAGAGGAGAAAAAAAGGCGGAAAGAGTAAATATCGCAGTATATATTATTTACACTCACCAAGATAGAGGAAAAAGGAGAGATAGATATATTGCAGTAGAGAAAGGGGAGTTGTGCTTTGCTGTGTTAGTGAGACATAATTGTTACAATAATAAAAATGGCATTTCAGAAAGAAAGAGAAGGAGAGAACAGAAAGAACGCACAAGCGAGTCAATTAAACACGCTTGTCTATCATCATCATCAACAACAAACTGAAAATTAATGAAAACTCAACCGATAGAGATAGAGAGGACATGACACAGGGGGGACAATGAAATGCTTATCTCTCAGATTTTATAAGAGGAGTACACGAGTAGGCCTAGTTTTCACACTTTTTACACGAAATTTGGGCGCTTTTCAACAATAGGGAGGGGAAGAATGGGATAGTATCACAAGTCCTGGGCAGAAGAGAACAGTCGTCAAGAATCTTTGGTGTCTTTCACCTAATTGAACGCCGCCGGATAGAGACCGGAGTTTCCAAAAGCATTCTCTGTTTGCAGTAGTGGGGGCATGCTACAAACAACGAGGTTACTATTCAAGGGGTCATAAGGCGGACTAGTGACATTTACACCGCTGCTGCTATTGATACAAAAATCAAAATTGCCCTGAGAGGAGGCCTGGAGCTCCTCTAAATTCGATGCGGAAGATGAACTCTGCTGTTGCTGTTGGGTCATCAATCGGGAGTTCATGGCCTCGGAGAAGAGCCCCGCGTAAGAGGTGTTAAACGCAGTTGGCGTCACCACGTTGCTGCCACTACCTGTCATACTCACGTCACCCCAGCCACCACCATAATTACCATTCCCACCACGATATCCTGATGACTGATTGTCAAGTGGATATAGTGGGTAGTTTATCGACTGAGTTTGCCCTCCGTAAGCATAATCGGGATAAACGCAGGGCTGACCGGAATAGGCATTTCGTGACCATTCAGTGGAATTTGTGTTTCTTTGGACTTGCTGATCAGAATATCCTGAAGCGAAGTAGACACCCGCAGACTGTCCCGTCGACGACCAGTTAGACTGTGCGTAGTCTCTGGAGGGAGTCTGGCTGGTATAGCCGGTCTCAGATTGATTAGAACTCCAGTTATTGACGGAGTAGGGAGTTCTACTTGAGTGATCAAAGGCGGGGCCAACACTGCGTGATTGGTTGAAATCCGGCACCCTTTGTTCGCTGACTGTAACTTGAGCAGCCGAGGAAGCATTAGATGAAGACAGTTGGAAGAGGCAACTGGAATCAGCGTCATTTCGACTCTCCCAGAAAGCCATCTTGGTCGGTGCAGCAGCAGTCGTGGTGGTGTCCATGTTGGAGACACAGCTTCGGTGTGAAGTTGCATCGCCTCCACAATTACTCGACCCTCCAGTTCCTGATGAGCTCACCATGGAGCCGAGGCCACTGCTCACTTGTGAGCTGGTTGTACTAACCTGAGTTGCCTGGTCGGGCAACAATTGGGGTGGCTGGTGCTGCTGAGACGAGTCATTCCAGTCAGCAGGTGTGTTACCGCCATCCTTGATAATTGGTGTGGGGGTGGTTGGGGTTGTGATACCCCTGACTCGAAGGTCACTATCCGGATATCCGCTGTCCTGCGTCATATTTGTCAGACCTGAACCCACGCCCGATGACGCGCTGCCTCTGCCCCCAAACTGGTGCTGCTGCCGCTGCCATCGATCTACAAAGAAGTAGAAAATACTTCGATAAAGATGACAGCGAAAGTAGCGGATTCACTCAACCCTAAACACTTGTTTACCCTTATCAAATTTATTAACGCTAATAATTAGAACAAGTAGCTAAATACTAAAAGTAATACTCCAAGAATGAAATAAACCCAGCATAATAGACTACAAATATTTGCTCGATTCGAGATTATGTCTCTGCCATTAATCCAGCCCTCTTACCGCCGGGATCGTTTGAAAGAACCGAGGATGAGCCATCTTTGCACATGGAAGTACTGTCCATTAGACTATCGAGTTTGGTTGACTGATAGGAGAGACCCGATGACTCAGGTTTGAGGAGATTTTGGGAACAAAGTCCGCGTGGGAAGACAGGAGCTGCTGCTCCTTCTGGCTTAAAGGATGGCGGCTGATGTTGATGAACAAATGCAGACGCAGTTTCAGCTGAAAGAAGGGAAGAGGGACAGGAATTTGTTGTCACCGCAGAAGAATTCGTGGAGGCCACAACGGAAGAAACTGGGGATTGGAACTGCGCTTGTTGTGGCATCGGCTGTGGCTGATGGTATCGTGTTCGACTTATTCCCAGAACGCCACCCCCAACAAACTTAAAGGAGAAAAGGGAAACGGAGAATAATGTATAGTTTATTTGAAACAGGGATTTTGGAAACTCGAGTGAGAGAATTAGACTTACTCTAGCAGCAGAATGCTCAATGTTTGCGGGTTGACTCAAGAGGGGATCGTAGGAATCAGCATATCGAGGATCTTGATAAGCCGTTGCTGCACCAAGACGAGGGCTGACCCATCCCCGAGTTGAGGAATAAGAGCCACCACCACTGCGTGAATTTGACTGATTCCAGTCACCACCACCACTGCCCGTCCAGCCATGATATTGGTGGGGAGTCCAGGCCGAAAAACTCTCTCGTTTCACGGAGGGAGTCATCATGCCACTAGCGTGAGGGAAGTGATGTGAAGTGGAGTAGGGATTGTTCTGTTGATATGGTGGATAGACACTGGCACTCAGACGGTGCTGGTGCTGGGCTGGGGTGGTTCCTTCTGCACCGAAAGCTGCACCACCACCGCCTCTCGGTCCTCGTGATCCTCCACGACTCCCTCTTGAGCCTGGACCACCCCCACTTCGTCTGGAACCCCCACTGCCGTCACCTGAGGAAAAGAAGGGATATCCACCTCCTCCATCCGCCGGTCCCTTTGAATCATCTCTGGAGCCACGAGTTCCACCGCCTCCACTCGAGTTGCGAAAAGAGGCCCCCAGCCCACCTACTCCACAAGATCGACTACTCCAGCTTTCGCCTTTGTGCTTCTTGTTGGCGTAAACCTAATTTTTGAAACAGGAAAAAAGTAGAAGTATTACATCTTTCAAGGGCAACGTTATTTTTCAAATGAACGAAGAGGACTATGCATGAAGAAGGCGAAGAGTTGCCATGTGAAATCAGTCATTCAAGTCCAAAAACGAGAGAGACAGGTACACTTGAGCGAGAGCCTGAGAATCTGATGAAAAGCACGAATTTGTGCGTCTATCGCTCTCACACAAACGCCGAGGGATCAATCATCATTAGCAGCAGAAGCAAGAAGTGATTCATTTGCACACACACGCCACAATAGCGAGAGAGACAGAGACAAATTGGCCCTACTGCTGCTCTTGCCTCTTCTTATAGGCAGTGGCAGCAGCAGAAGAAGTTATGCGCCAAAAGGAGGCAGCCCGTGTCTAGATAAATGTCCGAAAAACACAGCCAAGCAGGCAGAAAAGCCATCGATGAATTACTTACTGGAATTCCACAATTTCCTATCACAAGGATTAGTTCTAATTAAAACATCCCACACGCTATCCTCCTTAAACTTACCGTCTGACAGTTTTCCGAAAAAGGGATGGAAACATTTGGACTTCTAAAAAGATTGAAGATATTTTCCCACTATCTTCCATTTTATAGACCAGATTTAAGCACACAGAACCCATACAACTTTACTTTGAATTTTAAGAGCAACTAAGTTTCTCCTTTGCTATTACCGCAAATGTAATAACCTTAACAATATTCTACAGCTGATGGTAATTTCTTGATGCTGTTGATTAGATCTCGAGGAGGCACTTGACGAAGTTCCAGCCAAATTCATAAATTCCAACACAAATAATCACCACGAAATCTTATACTGTAAAATGAGCAAACTGTAAATAGTTCTGCTAAAATTATGCGATTACAATTAAATAGCTGATAAATCCCAAATAACTTCAATTTGCAATTTTCAAGTCTCCAAATCCCCAATTAACAACAACCTGTGACCACTAAAAGACGCATAAATGGACTATGAATTCAATTGCATCTTTGGAAAAGAACTAATAACTGGAAATTATAATTTAAATCTATCGCTGGCAAATAAGCTGTGAACAGTGTTAAGAACAGCACCTTACCTCAGCCCCATGGACAGTTTTGACATGTTTTCTGAGGGAGGAGGGGTCAGTATATCGTTTGGAGCAGCCCATGACTTTACAGACGTAGGGTTTCTCGTTACTGTGAGTGCGATTCTGGTGTTTGGCGCGGTCGGATGCGTTGCTGAAGGCCTTATTGCAGCCCGGCACCTCACACTGATAGGGCTTCTCCCCTGTGTGCGAACGCAAATGCGTCTTCAAGTTCTCTAGTCGGGAGTACCTCTTCGAACAACCATCGAACTGTAATGGTGAAAAACAATTACATTTATTGTACACCCCTGTCTTATGGTTTTTCAACTTAGGAGGAGTTAATCTTCATTTGAGAATGTAGACACTCAGTAGAGCCATTTGGAAAATTAAAATTCGCCACACAGTCGCTCGCTTGTGCGCCCACCCACCCACTTCTCGTCTGAAGTAATCATCAATATTGCCTCCTTGCTGGGTAGATAAGTGGAAAAAGCTCCCCATTATTGACTGCCCACGGCGACCTTTAGACGCGTTGCAGTCGGAAATGGCAGACCTTTTTCTTTCACCACAATAACCAGACACAAGCTATAACCTCATCCTCACCCTCTCTCACTACTCCCTAGGCCATTTACAAACCCAAACTTACCTCACTAATTAAACACAATAAGATTAAACTAGGAAGGTGTCTAATATCCACCTATTCGACAAAATCAGTCTATGATTCCCATCTCCAAAAATCAGAATCTCTCCCCCCAACCTTACCTATACATCAGATCAAGTGCTCCTCTCACGGGTTTCAGCAACCACAAACTTCCAATTGCTTGACATCGCTATGTACACCTCATTTTCCATTTTAAAAAGGTGAGAAAGAAAACCATTTTAATCTCCCACTTTCTACGTATTTTCTATAGTTTGACTTATATTGTTGTTAGATTATGCTGTCAAGGAACCAAAAATATGAAGCTTGAACATGTCATACACATTTAAGAGACATTTCCAAACCTACTTCTACTGAACTTCAATGTAATCAGGATTACAGGCCCAACGAGAGTTTTTCTTCTGAGTTTCAGAGCCGAGAAGCCTCAAATTAGCGCACTCGTATTAATGGTTCTAGTAGCCAGCAAATAAACATGCACGGCTAACGAAACGGTAACTGTGCAGTGACTCAATTTTAGAATCGTAAAAATATAATTCCACTGCTAAGAAAAACTTCTGGTCACTAATGCAATTTATCTTTCCACTCCGAAAAACCTAAACATGCATAAACCCAAACATTCGGAAGGAAATAGAAATAAAATCAAATGGAAAAAGTGCCAAACAAGAAAAAAAAACAAACGAACACAGCAGCCCAACTTATCAAGTCACTGACAGATAACAAGCATATCTCTATCTTTTTTCAATAAAGTCAACTCCTAATTAGCAAGCCGCATTACCGCAATTGTGACTTTTAGGAGAAATTACTGAGGTTGAGGGATAGAAGGGAGGGGGTAAGGTGTACAGAGCTAATGATGATTGGATGATGTTTAAAGGAGTTAAAAGAATGGACTGCTACTAATGCTAATGCTTTATTTCTGATTAAGACATCAGAGGCGGCGGCAAAACTCGAAGAGAGGTTGGAGTAGGAACAAAATCAAATCTGACGCCACTTCAGACCCCTATCAACATTACAGTCTTATCTCCTTCCTCTCCACCTCCCCGGTCCTTGAATTCGAATTTGTGAGTTGAGAGTGGCAGAGCTTCAAAGGCTTTCCGACTTAACTCATCAGCAATTACCTTCTGCTGCCGCTGCTGTGTGGCAGATTGCCGGCCTTAAAGGAGGGGGGAAGGGGGAGGGGAGACGGGGGTTATACGAGAATATCCCACTCCGGGTGGCCCCGGCAAGAAAGTCTTATATAAAATTTAATTCGACTTACAATACACTTGTGAGGCTTCTCTCCAGTGTGGCGACGCATATGCACGACAAGCATGTACTGGGCTTTGAAGGGTCTGGCGCCGCGCACACAGTCCCGCCAGTAGCACACAAAACTCTTCTTGTTTCCAGCGATGTGCTCGTTGCTTATGTGCTGCCAAGGTAAAGGGAAATAAAAGAGTCAGATTAGTAGATCCAGCTAGAGCCAGAGTCTCTAATTATACTATAAACAAGCACTCTTTTTCTGCCAAGAAAGCATTGTCCGTTTAGTTAAAAGCAGATGCAGATTTCCTAGTGTAGTAAAAACCTCCCTTATGCCATTAATTAAAATGCTAGAACATATCGCGTCCCTCTCCCTCCCCTTTTTTCAAAAAGAAGGGTTGATGCGATTAATTTCTTGCATACAAACACTGCATGGCTGGCTGGCTCGCGTTTGTTTAACTTGTGAGCGAGAGAGCGATTGATTTAAATTACATCCGCTCGGGTTCCCAGGCGAGCGGATGAAAATTTTAGTACCAATACGAGACAAAAGATGTAAACACACGCACGTCACGTACCTTGACAAGTTCGTCTTGCGAGTCAAATTGACACTGACAGTTGCCCCATCGGCAGGTTGTCTCAACAAAATCAGGATCGCCCTCTTGAGGAATTCGACCATCTTCGTCCATCAACTCCTCCTCGTAGTCTGAGCATCCCGCCTCATCTCCAGCCAACAAGGCAGATACTGATGCGCCACCACTACCTTCAACTTTCATCGCCTTGGCAGTCGACGAAGCGGACGAGGAAAGGTCCTCTCCTTTAATTGTGATGGTGCTGGAGACTGAATTTCCATTAGTGTTTGGAGTTTGAGAGGAAGGCACGTCCTTGCGAATGCCGTAGCCCCTTCCTCCTCGATTCAACCACCAGTCGTAGTTGGGCGCCTGAAAGGGATCTGGATGATTAGGAGGCGGCAGAGGTTGTGTTCGACCTCCGTAGAAAGAAGCACCGGGGTTTGAGGATTTTTGAAGGGCGTTGTGATAAAGCATCATGGCTTGCGGTGAGAGCATGAAGTTGGCAGGAGCGCCGGGTTGGGTGGAGGAGGGCGGCTTTCGAGAGAAGAGAGGCGGTGCAATGCCTGGTGCAGACGCGGGTGAGGAGCCGTTGGAAGAAGAGCTTGTGGCAGCTGCTGAAGCGGAATTCGAACCGGAGGCCTTGGGATGACTGCCCACCCACCCCATTTGGTGTGGTCCCCCAGGAGTTCCTGTCCCAAAATTAGCAGCTACAGCGGCCGCAGCTGCTGCAGCGAAAGCCATGGCAGCTACAGCGGAGTTGTTCTGTACCTCTTTCTGTGCATCACCTGTAAATGAAAAGTAAAATGAGATGAATTGATGTTATTCCATGAGAGAGAGAAAGAGAGAGGGGAAGAGTAAACGAGAGGTGAGTGTGTGAATTATCAAAAGGCCGATAACGAAGTTGTTATGAGGTGACCGGTGCAGCGGAGGCAGTAGTAGAAAAATGAACGTAGGACACGCAGTGAGAGACCACCCCTGTAGGATGGGATGGGGTGTGCGAGAATGTCCCAAACGAGGACGTATTAAAGCGATTCGGTGTTGAGTGGGGAATTATAACACACGTGCGCACACCTTTTTTCTCTCTGATCACCGTCACAGTCCTACCCCTTGCCAGAAAGACACAAAAGGAACATCAACTCACCACTATGGTACACCTCTCCATAAATGACACGCCTTATTCCGGAATTAGATTCAATTGAATTCTAATTCCGAAAAGTAAAATGTATATATATTATATACACTAGCCCACGTGAAAGACATTTTGTGATGTCCGGTTAGATGAGTTCAATAAATTTCTACTAAACGTATCAAACTGATGAGGGAGTACCGAAGAGTATTAAAAAAACACAACAACTGAAGTCTCACTTTTCAGTACCAAACGCTGGCAGAATTCTGCTTATTTGTTAAATGTCACTAGATTCTAAAGCCATCAAGGTCATTATAATATCTCTGAAGTCCTGATAGATGGAGTTCACCTTGCTCCCCAACTCTGTCTGACCTTATTCTTAGATTCTGTTATATTCAGAAGCTTTTCTTCATCCTAGAACTAATAAATTTTTCTTGCTGTGCCGAGTGTAATATCATCAATACCAGCCCTTTCAGTTAATTGGTTGAAAAATATCCCAAGAACGGAGCCAGATTCCCTTCTCCGCCCTCGGTCCTTGATAGACACCTATAGGGGCGAAAAGCTGGGGAAAACTCTGGGTAAGACTCCATTTAGGCAGCGTGATTCAGCAAAAAATTGTTTTAAACAATTCCAAACTAAAGTTAGACCTGCACACACACACAACCTTGACATGACAAGGGGAGGGTGGGGGGAGGGGAGCAGAGCGGGGACGAAAATGCTGAATCACCGTCGAATAGGTTTCGATTATGGAATCATTTTCTCTGGTTCCCCAGACAAATCCAATGTCCCCCTGAAAAATCTATCAACAATCAGCTGCTGCAGTGTACATGCCAAGAACAAGGACTGTTATTTTCATTACTGATTTCAACATCGAGCTCAATAGTACTACCAATTAAATTAATTCGATTTTAATTAATCCAACTGGATAAACTTGGAAGTCTTTTACAGAGCATAATTAAATAAATTTAATAGTTAATACATATATAATACTGAGATGCATGCCAAAAATAACTCCTGAACAGAGGCCTTTGAATGTATGGAAATTTCGAAATAGTTGTTTGAATGGAAGCCTGTGTATAGTGAAATGGTTTCTTAAAATTTTATGAAGGAAGAGATTGAGCAAGCATTTTAGGGAAGTTTTCCCAAATCGAACACAAATAGGCTCAAAATCCCAAGAATCGAATATGAGCCCGCTTTTGTTTGGTAATATTAATCACTTCTATTCGACCATATTTACAATCTCAAAGGGAATACCGTGATAGGATACAGCCCTTAGAAACGCATTTCCGAAGGTGCTGCAATTCATAAAAAATAACTACCCTATTTCCTATTACTTCTGTTGTATAGCGCACTAAAACTCATGGCTTAACCAAATAGTTAAACCACACAACAATGAATCTCAAACCCGCGCTATTCGACTGCATTTTTTACTTGATAATGCAATGATCTTGTTCTCACCTAAATTCTCCTATCGCTTTTCCAGCGCCTTATCTACCCCACGTTGAACGTCATTTTGTTTCACCAATAACTCAATCTCCTTTCCTTAAGCTGCTTCGAATCTGCCCTTTAGAGCTTTACTCCATTCTACCCAGCCAGTTTCAGCTTTCTCGAGTAACAGTATTTATCTACATCACAACTTCATTTACTAAATTTCGTAAAAAACGAAAAGTGCTATGGCTAATAGTTATTCTAGCTAAGCTTTAAGCAATTTGGATGCAAATGAACCCACCAGAGGATTTGTTATCGAGTGAGGAGTGAGGAGAGCAGCCGTGGAATGCGGATGGAGGGAAGGTGTTGACAGCCGTCGAGGAAGACGACGGCGGTTGCTGATGAGTGGCTGCGGGAGGGGGAGGAGGCGGGGGAAAGAGGAATGAGGTGGCCGAGGGCATCATTGAAGGGACCCCTCCGCCACTGCTACTGCCGCCACCACTGCTGGTGCCACCTGTGTTGGGTGGTGTTGCGCGGGGATGTGGCATACTGCTGCGGGGAGTGAGGCCACCTGCTGCTTTGCGCCGGAAATTGCCCGCCGAGGAGGGCGTGATGGGTCGGAAGCCTCCGACTCCTCCAGGTGAGTTACCGTAAACGGAATTATTGTCCGTGCTATTATTGCTCCCTCGCCTTCCAAACATTGGCACCGGACTCGCACCCAGTGATGCTGGAAAAATAGCAATTGAAATAAAAATAATTTAATGTTGAAGAATTCACGTTTCCATAACCTAAAGTGAAAGATGTTTCCCTTCGTTAATTAACGCACAAATGATATCGAATTTGAGATTTAAAGACAAGAATGGATCTCAACAATACAGATAAATGAACATATCAAAAGCGTTCAATGTTCGACTTTCCATCCCAACCTTGTAAGATCTCGTCATTCATTTGATATTATTCGAAACTACTTATTAATACAAATGCTAGAAACTATGAAACAGAATTAAAGCCTGGGGTCCTACAAACCGTATAAACTTTCAAGGTGAAATGGTTATGGCAATTCTAGATCGAATTGGTCAGATTACACTGCACAGTTTAGCGTACTCTAAGAAATCCGGCTATAATCACTATTAGATGGAATGTTACATAATTAAACATCAATAATCATTGTGATGGTACATTAGGAAACTGAAATTCGAACCACCCGAGACTTAACCATTTAAAAAAACAAACTGAAAACCCACTGCATACTCTCGATGAAGTCGCAATTTACAGTGAGCTTCCCAAATCTTCTTTGCAAAGTCTAAAATCAAGTAAACCACCCAAGGAGTTTATTTATTTATTTTCTTCCTTTATTAGACGAAAAGGAGAGAGAACACTTATCTTATTGACACATTCGCAGATCTACAAGAGAGCTCTTCATACTATGAGCTGGAACCACCCAGTAAAAGGAGAAAATTACAGACTACAGTGGACAGCCACGACATCTGCTCTCTCTCCAAACAAAAAAAAAACGATTTGGAAATATTTCATCACCTTTTCTACCAAATTTTAAAAGTGGGAGACCATTTCACCATTGTATGTGAACGAAAAAAGCCCAACTGGTTATCTGAGTAGAATTTCAAAGGAGTTGAGTTGTTGTTTGAGAGAACAGATGGACCGTGGCGTTAATAACTCGCCTACGTCAAATAAATGAGCTGTTTTGAACAACTTTGTTGCCTCTCCCTCACACCTCCATATGGTCAGTCGAACGGCAAGGGTGGGTGGGAAGAGGACCGGCGCTGCTATCTCCAAGCTGTGTCTAGCACACACAAAAAACCATCTGCCAACCGCTCGCGCTTCAAGCGGGTGGCACCGACGCCACACACAAACATGTTGAAAAAATATCTCTCTCTTTCTTAAGCTGACTTTTAATAAGAGACTGATGGCTAATGAACGGGACAAAAAAGACTCAACCCGTTTTGGAAACACCACACGTCCATTTTAATTTGCTACACCAATTGGATTCTGCTGGTGATATTTGTGATAGTGGAGCAGGCTTAATTAAATTACTGGGAATAAAATTCAAATTGAGAGAAAAGTGGCAGGGCAAATAACAATAAGGGGTTTTTTCTGCTGAGGCACTGAGGCGTATAATGAGGCGTAGAGCGGGTAATATCGCGGGGTGAGGCCTTTTGTGCTCGTCGCCTATTATCTCCCTCCCTCAATACCCATCTCTCACTCACTGAGCATATTGGAGCTGGCCGGCCAGAGGGGAGAATAAAACTGATGCTCACAAAGAGCAAGCAGGGGGATGAACAGGCAAAGGTGGGGCTGTGTATCCTCGCCGCTGCCGCCGCCGCCACCACCGCTGTCGGTTGTTATGACAACACCTCCCACTTGTTATTGGGCCACACGCGCACAATACACGCCCGTGCTTCTTTCTTGCTTTGGGAGGTCGATTTTCATCTCCTACTCCTGCTCTCTCTCTCCCTCTTTCTCTTGAAAGCGCGCACTCACAGCCTGGATGCGTCCTTGTGTGTACTTATCAATTATCGATTTTCACCAGTGTTTCTCCACGAAACCACTTCATCAATCGATAAATTTTGCACTTGAGTTGTGTTCACTCCATTTAATCTAATCGATATGAAGGTTGCAGAAAATGTTGCATTTTCCACTACTAAATTCACGCTGTAGTTTCTTTAAAAAAGGCAATCTTTTTGGTTCGTGAACTGGGGAAAAAGTCAATCTCCCCAAAAGATAGAGGGAACGTGTGTGTGTGTGCTTGGGAGTCAGGAATGTTTTTTCCTCTGATTTCTCGTAAAAGAAGGAGTTATACTGCTGCTTCTGAAATCTTAAGACCGGGCTGCACATGAAAGACAGCTTAGAAAAAGATCCATCTGCTTCCCAGCCTGCGTGTGTCTTCTTACAACCGACTCTTTTAATCTTGGAAACTGCAAAATGAGCAAATGTCAAAATATGATCTTATTCTTGCATCTTTAACTAAGCAAACACTTAACAGATTCAATAACGAAATCGAAATTTAAACGGGAAGCAGCTTACAAAAGCTTTGCTTTAAGTAATAATGAATGAGGCATTAAAAATATTTATCGCGGAGGCGTACCGGCAGAGAGATGGCCGTAAGAACCCCCCATACTTGAGACTCCGCTGCGTGATGTCTGCATGGCCTGAAGCATGTTGAGAGAGCCCTGTGAACTTCGAGTGAGGCTGGGAATGTCCAGATCATTGATAGAGGATTGTGAATGGGATCGCTTCTTCCCACCGCGAAGAAAACTTCCCCCACCACCCAACGGGGTTGTTCTGGATCCGGAAGAGGTTGGAACGAATCCACTGCTTCGGTGACCAGGATGAGAAGGGAAGCCACCAGGGAGTCCCAAACCCCAGGAAGAGGGAGAAGTGGGAAGAAAGGCCCCAGGATGTGCAGATTGTGGGTGAACCGAGGAGGGGAGAAGTGGACTAGGGGTTCCGCTAATTGACGTCGTGGTTTCTGAAGCTCGGGAACACGGACCCACAAACCAGTTCCGAACAACACTGAATGCCTCTGCAGCAGCCTGTACTACTTCCTGAGACGGTTGCGCCACCGATTTCCAAGTGGAACTGTGAAAGAGAAAGAGGGGAAAGGACGGTGAAATTTTCATATCAATCAAGAAAGAATGACCTTTTCGAAAGGTCAAACCACTATTCCCACACAAATAAAACGCTTCTTTATTTTCCACTTATTTGGTATTTGGCTAAGAGGGGCAGAATTATGCAATAAAAGGGTGGAGGAAAGCTTACACAATTTGTGGTTATCTTTCACCTGCAATTAACATTTCCCTTCCGTTCGCACACAACAAGGAGCATCGGTCCACGTGGTCTTCCAAAAACATTCTCTCACGACCCCCTAAAATCAGCGAAAAATGGATTCCAGCTAAATCCCTCTAATTTTACTTCTCTCTAAAAGAAAGAAAACGGAATGCGCTGGCTTTTTTCGTAGGAACTGACTCAGAGACACAGTGAGTGTTAATTAATCCTTCGCATAGAAAAAAGTGCAGGCACAACGAAGAGAGAGAGGGAAAGATAAGGAGAGAAGAGTGAAAGGAGGAAGAAGATGGAAGAAAAAAAGGGGAACAGTCTACGATGCATCCCTTTTCTCCTTCTCCAGGTTGGGTACACAATCAGTAATTATAGACATGGCGAAGAGGAGAGAAAAATGCAGATGATTAGAAAGCTGATATCTCCACGACTGCGCAACCAGATCTCTCATTCTATGAACCCCTTTCCCCACCCCTCCGGAATATGGATATTTTAATGATGATTTGAGGGCTTAAAATTTGTATTTTATAAAAATTTTCCTAATCTTTACATTTATTGGAGTTTATCTCGGTATTGTGCTCTGGAATTCACAAATTTTCTTAATTTCTTGGAACTTACCGATTGGAAAATCATCTTCAATTAAGTTAGTATATATAATACTGCAAGTAATGAACTTCAACTATTCTCCGCAATGCATACCTATCAAAATGTGTTACGCAACATATTTCACACTCACATTCCCAAAAAGACCGAGAATCCACCATATCTCCTACACCTGGATTTTATTATGACCGTCGCAGACTGCGCGAATTCATTGAAATATTCAAATTCAAACGAGGGAAGAGGAGGAGGGGAGGACTGATATATACTAGAGGTAATAAAAAAAACCACCGCCGACCACGCAGTGGGTACCCTGGTGCCCGGGGGAGTCTCGAGATGACCGGCGCCGAACACGCGTGACTAAGAGACATTAAATTGGTGTCACCGGTGTGTGCTACTGCTGCCACAATGTTAAAGTCAACCCCTGTCAACGTCGCATCTCGCCTCGACTCGTGTCGTGTAGCGTCTTGTCTTGTCTTTCTTGGACTTAGTCACCGCATCACAGTCAACTTGGAAATGTCATTCCTCGGAGGAACATCCCCATTATTCTATTCTCTATCCCAATACGGTTCGTTTACCACCTCGAGTGAGTGTGAATGAGTGAATACCCATTTGGTAAAATGGAAGGCCATGTGCACGTTCAGTGTAGAGTGGACACGACATTGATTCCGGACTTTCCCAGGAAGTGTACTCTCTATCCAGGACACAACCAAAGAGAGGGAGAGAGGAAGAGGGACTTAGTCATTGCCTCTTACCCCTCAATTCCTCCCGCAAAAAATATATGAATGTACAAACCCTACAAAGAGCCGTAGTTTACACTTATAAGTAATCTACAACTTTCCATAAAAAGCAAAATTAAAATTCTGTTGATGATTGCCATATGGCTAGTATTAAATCATTCATCTCATAGAGCAGTGGCATTTACTTAAGATATACGTATTTGAGCATAAGCGACAAAGTTTCAGTAAACTCCTATACCTAGTTCGAGTCGAACACACCGCGAGATGAAGCAAATAGACGTCAGTTAAAAGTAATTCCAAGAAAATGGCCTTCAGAACTAAATATCAAAAAGTCAAAGCTGCAAAAGAAATCAGACCAAAATGCGAAATGTCTCTCTTCAATGCGCGTTCTTTGGTCCAAATCGTATTTTTGATAAGAAACTTAAATAACTGGACTCAGATTTAAGTACTGGAAACCACTAATAGCCTCAAATCTACAAAAAAACGTACATCGAGTAGAATACGGATGTCTGTTATTGCTGCACAGCCCATTCCACCTTACTAACAAGTAAATCCCAATGACATGAAACTAAGAAAAAAGCCAATAAATGCTCATTATACTTACTATGAATGCTATGCGTTATAAAGCAGACAAGCTTTGTTCACAAATTTATCCTGCTTAAAGTTTCTTAGAAATTTCGAGACGACGACGTCATCTTCTGAGACACGCAAATGCCAGACGCCATCGCCGCAGACCAACCGCAGACACGAGGAGGAATTAAGCACGGCGCCAGTCTGGCAGACTTCAATCAGTTATCAGGACTGACGGAATCAGAGAGAGAGAGGTGCTTATCTTAGAAGTAAAGACTACAAAAAGTCTACGAAGCGCAAAAGGAGACTACTGAGCAACTGTTATCAAGATACAAACGCCTACTTCTCGCCCTTTTTTCTCTATTTCTCCTTCTGGTGCCATTCAAAGTAGGGAGGGAGAACGAAGGGAAAAAAGGCACGGGATATCAGCGTCGGAATCGACGGATGTTCCGCATTTTTGATTGCCCCGCTAAATGACGCATGAAAGGGGGATGGATGGTGAGGGAAAGGGGTATGAAATGAGGGGATTTGACCCGAAAATTAACTTCTACTACTATTTCAACTACTGATGCAGCTACTGCTGCCGATGTGACACGGGCAATAAAATTAAACACACACAGAGGACGCGCAGAGGTGATTTTCGAGGTCTGTAGGTGGAGGGACGAAGTGAGGCGATGCGAGGCGAGGATTTGGTTTTCAGAAAGTTGAGCCAAAAAGGAGAGAGAGTGCAAATGATGAGACTTCTGGCGCCGTTCATTTGACAAACTCACGCACATCTACAAAGCCGGCTCTCAAAAGCCAACAGGAAAGAAATCCCTGCGCTCGCTTCATCATTAGCCGACGATTAACACACATTGGGAGTAAGGAAGTCACTAACCACAAACACGTTTAAGTAGTGTCTGACAGGCCGAGAGGGTGAGGGTGGTATTAAACTGCCCTTCACTCCACCCATTCCAAGTGGGACTTTTTGTCAACTCCCGAGTGAATGAGAGGGTGAGTGGGAGGCAAAAAAGACAGAGTAGATCGCGTCACTAGCAGCAGCACTAATTACTCCCCTTCTTCCTAACTTGGCAGTATGCATCGCAGAGTTTGAACTTGAATTTATACTCTGTGACCTCAGGATAGGGGGTTTAATGATGACCTCGGTATGATTATGCCCTCACCATCCCAAGCACGTTTATAAAAAACTGTGCGACAAGCCGGTGAACTTACGATTGCGAAAGGAATGCCGAAGAAGGTGGGTTTTTGGATTCAGCGGAAGGCGGGAGACATTCCGAGGCGGAGGGCACCGGTGGATAAGGAACGTGAGTCATTTGAAGGTGATGATGCGTCTCAGAAGGAGGAGGTTTGGAGACCGCTACCGTCACGGAATTCGGGTTGTCGTCTCCTCTTTCCGTGGTGGTCACAGCCATTGACGAGGACTCGGAAACACCTCCCAAAGTGGCGCTCTCTTTGGGGGGACCTATAAAATATACAATGAGTAAATTAAGGAGCCATAAATCATCATGTGAGATAGCGTGGGTAAAAGCATGCGTCATATACGTTTGGATGAACTTATCCTGAGCACGCTCAAACAGGAGCCGCGTTGGAGCCCTTTTCTCAGCTCCTCCTCCCTCTC